>BTPG01000001.1:249222453-249239953 GCA_036245525.1 Semisulcospira habei
TACCTCCAGATGTGTGTGTGTGGTTTTTGTTTTTGTTGTTGTTGATGTTTTGGGTTTTTGGGGGTTTTTTTTGTTGTTGTTTGTTTGGTTTTTTCTGGGGGAAGGGGGGAATGGTGTGGGGGTGGGGGTGAGGTGTGTGTGTGTGGGGGGGGGAATTGGGGTGAGGGGGTGGGGGATTCAAACGTTTTGTTTGGGACCTTCAACCTGACGCAAAAGCCCCCCCCCCCCTCCCCGTCCCCCACCACCACCACGCCAGACCCTGCTTCCCAGCGGCGATCAATCAAAAGTGTGTGTGTGTGTGTGGGGGGGGGGGGGATAGTGGTGTGTGTGTGTGTGTGTGTGTGTGTGTGTGTGTGTGTGTGTGTGTGTGTGTAGGGGAGGGGGCCGGGGGGGGAAGGGGGGGGGGGGAGAGGGAGGGGGTTCTGGACACCCCCGCCCCAAGATCCGTGCCTACTAATGATTAGCTTGGTGCCTGTAGGTTCACACTGCCACCCCCAGTAGCAAAACGTCTTGGGGCCCACGCCGGCCGCATCAGTGAGCACCGCGCACCGTCGTGGGCCCGACGACCAGGCTTACTAGGAAGCTTACGAAACTCTCGAGTAGTAGAGTACATTGTGGAGTGAGTGTACGTCAAGGGAACTGAGTAGATTGTGGAGTGAGTGTACGTCAAGGGAACTGAGTAGATTGTGGAGTGAGTGTACGTCAAGTGACCTGAGTAGATTGTGGAGTGAGTGTACGTCAAGGGACCTGAGTAGATTGTGGAGTGAGTGTACGTCAAGGGACCTGAGTAGATTGTGGAGTGAGTGTACGTCAAGGGAACTGAGTAGATTGTGGAGTGAGTGTACGTCAATGCACCTGAGTAGATTGTGGAGTGAGTGTACGTCAAGGGAACTGAGTAGATTGTGGAGTGAGTGTACGTCAAGGGACCTGAGTAGATTGTGGAGTGAGTGTACGTCAAGGGACCTGAGTAGATTGTGGAGTGAGTGTACGTCAAGGGACCTGAGTAGATTGTGGAGTGAGTGTACGTCAAGGGACCTGAGTAGATTGTGGAGTGAGTGTACGTCAAGGGACCTGAGTAGATTGTGGAGTGAGTGTACGTCAAGGGACCTGAGTAGATTGTGGAGTGAGTGTACGTCAAGGGACCTGAGTAGATTGTGGAGTGAGTGTACGTCAAGGGACCTGAGTAGATTGTGGAGTGAGTGTACGTCAAGGGACCTGAGTAGATTGTGGAGTGAGTGTACGTCAAGGGACCTGAGTAGATTGTGGAGTGAGTGTACGTCAAGGGACCTGAGTAGATTGTGGAGTGAGTGTACGTCAAGGGACCTGAGTAGATTGTGGAGTGAGTGTACGTCAAGGGACCTGAGTAGATTGTGGAGTGAGTGTACGTCAAGGGACCTGAGTAGATTGTGGAGTGAGTGTACGTCAAGGGACCTGAGTAGATTGTGGAGTGAGTGTACGTCAAGGGACCTGAGTAGATTGTGGAGTGAGTGTACGTCAAGGGACCTGAGTAGATTGTGGAGTGAGTGTACGTCAAGGGACCTGAGTAGATTGTGGAGTGAGTGTACGTCAAGGGACCTGAGTAGATTGTGGAGTGAGTGTACGTCAAGGGACCTGAGTAGATTGTGGAGTGAGTGTACGTCAAGGGACCTGAGTAGATTGTGGAGTGAGTGTACGTCAAGGGACCTGAGTAGATTGTGGAGTGAGTGTACGTCAAGGGACCTGAGTAGATTGTGGAGTGAGTGTACGTCAAGGGACCTGAGTAGATTGTGGAGTGAGTGTACGTCAAGGGACCTGAGTAGATTGTGGAGTGAGTGTACGTCAAGGGACCTGAGTAGATTGTGGAGTGAGTGTACGTCAAGGGACCTGAGTAGATTGTGGAGTGAGTGTACGTCAAGGGACCTGAGTAGATTGTGGAGTGAGTGTACGTCAAGGGACCTGAGTAGATTGTGGAGTGAGTGTACGTCAAGGGAACTGAGTAGATTGTGGAGTGAGTGTACGTCAAGGGACCTGAGTAGATTGTGGAGTGAGTGTACGTCAAGGGACCTGAGTAGATTGTGGAGTGAGTGTACGTCAAGGGACCTGAGTAGATTGTGGAGTGAGTGTACGTCAAGGGACCTGAGTAGATTGTGGAGTGAGTGTACGTCAAGGGAACTGAGTAGATTGTGGAGTGAGTGTACGTCAAGGGACCTGAGTAGATTGTGGAGTGAGTGTACGTCAAGGGACCTGAGTAGATTGTGGAGTGAGTGTACGTCAAGGGACCTGAGTAGATTGTGGAGTGAGTGTACGTCAAGGGACCTGAGTAGATTGTGGAGTGAGTGTACGTCAAGGGACCTGAGTAGATTGTGGAGTGAGTGTACGTCAAGGGAACTGAGTAGATTGTGGAGTGAGTGTACGTCAAGGGACCTGAGTAGATTGTGGAGTGAGTGTACGTCAAGGGACCTGAGTAGATTGTGGAGTGAGTGTACGTCAAGGGACCTGAGTAGATTGTGGAGTGAGTGTACGTCAAGGGACCTGAGTAGATTGTGGAGTGAGTGTACGTCAAGGGACCTGAGTAGATTGTGGAGTGAGTGTACGTCAAGGGACCTGAGTAGATTGTGGAGTGAGTGTACGTCAAGGGACCTGAGTAGATTGTGGAGTGAGTGAGTGTACGTCAAGGGACCTGAGTAGATTGTGGAGTGAGTGTACGTCAAGGGACCTGAGTAGATTGTGGAGTGAGTGTACGTCAAGGGACCTGAGTAGATTGTGGAGTGAGTGTACGTCAAGGGACCTGAGTAGATTGTGGAGTGAGTGTACGTCAAGGGACCTGAGTAGATTGTGGAGTGAGTGTACGTCAAGGGACCTGAGTAGATTGTGGAGTGAGTGTACGTCAAGGGACCTGAGTAGATTGTGGAGTGAGTGTACGTCAAGGGACCTGAGTAGATTGTGGAGTGAGTGTACGTCAAGGGACCTGAGTAGATTGTGGAGTGAGTGTACGTCAAGGGACCTGAGTAGATTGTGGAGTGAGTGTACGTCAAGGGACCTGAGTAGATTGTGGAGTGAGTGTACGTCAAGGGACCTGAGTAGATTGTGGAGTGAGTGTACGTCAAGGGAACTGAGTAGATTGTGGAGTGAGTGTACGTCAAGGGAACTGAGTAGATTGTGGAGTGAGTGTACGTCAAGGGACCTGAGTAGATTGTGGAGTGAGTGTACGTCAAGGGACCTGAGTAGATTGTGGAGTGAGTGTACGTCAAGGGACCTGAGTAGATTGTGGAGTGAGTGTACGTCAAGGGACCTGAGTAGATTGTGGAGTGAGTGTACGTCAAGGGACCTGAGTAGATTGTGGAGTGAGTGTACGTCAAGGGACCTGAGTAGATTGTGGAGTGAGTGTACGTCAAGGGACCTGAGTAGATTGTGGAGTGAGTGTACGTCAAGGGAACTGAGTAGATTGTGGAGTGAGTGTACGTCAAGGGACCTGAGTAGATTGTGGAGTGAGTGTACGTCAAGGGACCTGAGTAGATTGTGGAGTGAGTGTACGTCAAGGGAACTGAGTAGATTGTGGAGTGAGTGTACGTCAAGGAAACTGAGTAGATTGTGGAGTGAGTGTACGTCAAGGGACCTGAGTAGATTGTGGAGTGAGTGTACGTCAAGGGAACTGAGTAGATTGTGGAGTGAGTGTACGTCAAGGGACCTGAGTAGATTGTGGAGTGAGTGTACGTCAAGGGACCTGAGTAGATTGTGGAGTGAGTGTACGTCAAGGGAACTGAGTAGATTGTGGAGTGAGTGTACGTCAAGGGAACTGAGTAGATTGTGGAGTGAGTTTACGTCAAGGGAACTGAGTGACTGATTAGTTTTTCAGGCGACACGCTAATCATGTGACGGCATAAGCTTTCACGGCTGATCCATTCCTCGCGTCTTCTACGCGGTGGCGACTGGTGACGCAGGCCGTTGTAACGCCTTAACTGCCAGTGGGCGCAAAATGACTTTTGTTTCTGAAATCGTTGTAAATCCGACCGCCGAAACCCCTAACTTCCAGGGAATATGGAGATGCAAAGTAGCGTCAGCAAGAGACATAGATCCTCATGAGCCCCCGCGAATGCGGGGGCTCATGAGGATCTATGTCTCTTGCAGCTGGGTCGTGTTCACGTTTTCTCAGCGGTGAAGGGGTGTAACTGACTACTGGCCCCATTTGACGTTGGACCACTAAAATAGAGCGCAGCGTGACTTAGACACAAACCGCTCATGAGTACTGACACAGTCAGTGATTAGTGTGTGTGTGTGTGTGTGTGTGTGTGTGTGTGTGTGTGTGTGTGTGTGTGTGTGTGTGTGTGTGTGTGTGTGTGTGTGTATGTACGTGAGCGGCAGCAGGCACGAGTGAATGCGAATGCCGGTATGCAGTGACGTGTATGTCTGAAGACGTAAGTTTTGTGCTACGTGTTGTTTTGTGGATTTGTATTTGCGTCATTATTATTATTATTATTATTATTATTATTATTATTATTATTATTATTATTATTATTATTATTATTATATACGTCATTCTAAATTTTCTCTATTCAGGATGACGTCTTCTCTTTCTATCGTTCTACCTATTTTTCTGTTCGGGGCTACGTTTGTTTCCATGTCACCTGAAGGATCTTTGATCCGAAACGTCGTTCCTTGTATCTAATTTAATTGGGTTTCAACCTCCATCTTCTGTTTCCCATTCAGTTATACGCTCGTAAATACTTGGACTTCCACTGTACAGTTACTGTGACACGTACGGCAGACAGGAGCGTACACTGACACTGAGAAATGGTGTCAGTAGTCTCGCCCACAAACGGTAGTTACAGTGTTTAGTCGGCGTGTTCTGAGACGCCAACACACATAGACAACTTCCTATGACAACTTCCTATTAACAGCAGAACCTGTTCTGCGCGACCGGCCTTACGAGAGACCACCTGTCCAGCCACAGGCTAAATTATGGTCTTTCACGACAGGTGACACTTTTCGCACCCGCAAGCCCTCACGGGAAAACGCGTGTTTTTTAAGACTGCGTTTTTTATGTTAACACCTTCACTGCCGAAAAAAAGTGAAACACGATCCAACTGCAAGAGACAGAGATCCTCATGAGCCCCCGCGACCGCGGGGGCTCATGAGGATCTATGCCTCTTGCCGAGACCAATTTGTATCCATGTTTCTTGGACGGTTTGGCTTTTTGTCGCTGAATGAACAAAGATTTGAGAAACAAAAATTTAATATGCGTACAGTGGCCGCAGGCAAGCGGTTGAAGACTATTTTTCCTGCAAAATTGAGGTGTTTGCACAGAACAGGTTCAAATGTGCAGCACCTCAGAACTGCGATGAAAAGGGGCGCGGGGGGCCGAGGGGGGAGGGGGAGGTGGTGTAAGGGAGGTTACCGTGACGACTTTAAGAAGGTTTCGTTTTACCACTAATCACACACATTACGAATTTGAACCATCGCGATCACCACAAAACCTGATTTGCTCTCTTTAGCCGGCTTCGCATGGCCCTCAGCTCTAGTCTTCGAGACTAAATGCCACGTGCACATCAGTGTTTCTAATGACGTTACACGGCTTCCACTAACCCGCGCTACCTTCCCCCCCCCCCCCCTCCCGGCCCTACCCCCGACCCCTACCCCGATCACACATCGTCGTCACTGACACACGCACACACACACACACACACACACACACACACACACACAGTGACACACACACACACACATATACCCCCCGCTTCCAGAGGCTCCAAAACGTAACTGAGCTGCCACAAGGAACAGAAATGGACCCGGTAAGGAAAGCTCCTCTGGCCGACAACGGCCGCAGTGGGCCCGCGCACGACAGTGCGCGGGCCCACTACTGCCGTTGTGGGCCCGAAGACCTTTTGCTACTGAGGGCTAGAAGTAGAAAACAGGAAAAACAGAGAGATAGGTTTCCGTTGTGCGCGATTACGTCATAGCCGCTAGCGAACGGTATATATTATCTGCACTGACTGGGAGTCTAATGGTGAACGCTCTTCAGCTTCCAGACCGGCAGCGGAACTCGTAGATACCTCCTCGGAATGGTTCTCACGACAACACGAAATAGGGCAGTAGAACTGGCAAGCTGTTGCCGTCCGTCCCTGGAATCTCACCTACATGCGGGAAAGATACTCATGAGCCCCTATCAACAGCAGGGGGCACATGAAAATGTTCGTAACTTGCAGAGGGTCGCATGAGAATCTATTCCACGCTTCATGGGAGCGAGGTACAGCTCTGTGTGTGTGCGTGTGTGTGTGTGTGTGTGTGTGTGTGTGTGTGTGTGTGTGTGTGTGTGTGTGTGTGTGTTGTGTGTGTGTGTGTGTGTGTGTGTGTGTGTGTGTGTGTGTGAGAGAGAGAGAGAGAGAGAGAGAGAGAGAGAGAGAGAGAGAGAGAGAGAGAGATTACAACAAACATAACTCATTCAAGGTGCCCCGCATCAACAGCTGCAAAAGTGTCGTAGCGTTGCCGCCGGCAAAGCTACGACACTTTTGCAGCTGTTGATTCGGGGGCACCTTGAAGGAGTTAACACACTCGAGAGGCGCTGCATGTTTCCAATGAGTTAATGGTGCTTTTTCAATTTTTTTTTTTTAATCTCTCCCACGTCGTTGTCCGTGAGAGATATCGCGCAGTGCGTGTTTTGCGTTGCGCTAAGCCAAGTTAATCGACAGATTACTCTTGAACAATCAGGGTCGCCCCACGTCCTGCTGCCACAGACTGCATAATGAGAAAAAAATGATTGATGAGATTTTTCCAACAGACGTCGTAAAAGAGAGGCTACAGCACGCAAATCACGGATATTGCGGTCAAGTCAACACGTTCCGTCTCAAGAGGCATAATTGTAATAATTATGTGACTCTACTAATTATGATGAGAGGAACATGTCTGGTGTGAGGTTTCCCCAATTGTCTGTGTCTTTTTATTTTTGGTCATCGATTTTCTCTCCACTTTCTGTTTTTCATTTATGTTACTCACGTGGAGGGGAGTGGTGAGGGGTTCAGTCTAAGCTTACACGTAATATCTGTAGCGAGGTCGTTTTCCTCTATCTTCTATCTCTCTGTACTGTTCCGTTTCTCTTCCATTTCGTGTCGAAAAACATGGAGCGTCGACGTTGGTGTGTGTGTGTGTGTGGTGGGTTGTTACTAGAAAAACACTCCCAGCTAACCTTTCACGACTTCCTCACCCTGAGAAACGGAGATTTAAATCATTGTACGTCGGTCAGCAAGAGGCATAGACTCTCATGAGCCCCCGCGAAGGCGGGGGCTCATGAGAATCTATGCCTCTTGCAGATGGATTTGTTTGAGGAATGGAGTTAGTTAAGGCGGTCTCTTGTTTTCAAACGCTACAAGCTGCCGCGGTAGTTCGATGCTTGGGCAATAAGCGAAGCTTGTTAGGAAGCGAAGACTAATAAGAAGATCGTTGATGGTGTGTGAGTTTGCTTAGGGGCAGAGGCTTCGCTGACGTCAGGCAGTAAACTCTGAAAATAGCGTCGAAAATAGCGACATGATTAACGTCTGCAGCCCGCTATTTGAAAACTGTGGGAAAACAACGCCCGCATGTATGTCTGTACTACGCCTTATCAGTGGCATATCCGTGGAACGGCCATCCAGCGATGACGCGTGTCTGTCTTTCAGTGGCATATCCGTGGAACAATCCAGCAATGACGCGCGTGTCTGTCTTTCCGTAGCATATCTGTGGAACCATAAGTGATGACGCGCGTGTCTGTCTTTCAGTGGCATATCCGTGGAACCATCCAGCGATGACGCGCGTGTCTGTGTTTCAGTGGTATATCCGTGGAACCATACAGTGACGCGCGTGTCTGTCTTTCAGTGGCATATTCGTGGATCAAGGGACCATCCAGTGATGATGCCCGTGTCTTTCAGTGGCATGTCTGTGGAGCCATTTAATGATGACGCGTGTCTGTCTTTCAGTGGCATATCCGTGGAGCCATTTAATGATGACGCCTGTCTGTCTTTCAGTGGTATATCCGTGAAGCCATTTAACGATGACGCGTGTGTCGTTCTTTCAGTGGCATATTTGTGGATCATGGGACCATCCAGTGATGACGCCCGTGTCCTTCAGTGGCATATCCGTGGAGCCATTTAGTTATGAGGCGTGACTGTCTTTCAGTGGCATGTCTGTGGGGCCATTAGTGATGACGCGTGTCTGTCTTTCAGTGGCATGTCTGTGGAGCCATTTAGTGATGACGCGTGTCTGTCTTTCAGTGGCATGTCTGTGGAGCCATTTAGTGATGGCACGTGTCTGTCTTTCAGTGGCAACTGGTTGATAGAATAAAAAGCCATCTAAACCACGCGCAAAGGTCAAATGAAACTACCGGCGTAGACTGAACGATGAAAACCAGTGAAAATGCCTTCGAGACAAATGATGCCATATGAACATACGGCGAAAATGCCATTTAAAAAAAAAAAAAACCTGACGAAAATGCCGGTTGGAAACAAGCAAATGTGTCATCTGGAAATTTTAAGGGGAAAACCGGCGAATATGCTAATCGGAAGCCCGTCCATAAAATTAATTGCCACAACGGAGTTTTTCCTGTCGTCTGTATGAACATTCGAAAGGTCACGAAACTGACACGGTCACCTACAATGATTGACACTTGGTGGCGCGCGCGACAGAAGACCTTGCGCTCGCTGGCTACGTAACCCCACCGATTTGATGACGACATCGATAAAAACCAGCACGTGCGCGCGAGCCGCCGGGCTAATGTATTTCGGCTCTGATCAGTTTCCCGATGCTAAACATATTGCGGCAGCTTACCGTGCGTGTATTCCCAAACGGTCTTCGAGAAGCATAGATCCTCATGTGCCCGTTTTCGCAGGCATAGTGGTCAGTCGCCCTCATTTGGGTTCGTTTCCTCTGATCGAGGGGGTCGACATCGGATTTTACGCATTCGACTTGCTTGACATACTGCTAGTCCACGTGTGGTCACTATGCTGCCTGATTTTCGTGTGATGTCGAAGGATAGACCTTGTGTTGTGCCTGTACACAGCGACAAACCGAACCACAACCATAGTTTCGTTTCAGGAGCCTAAAGATGCAAGTAGACAAAGCAGACTCACGTCTACAAGAGGCATAGATCCTCATGAGAACCTGCTGACGCAGGGGCTCATGAGGATCTATGCTTCTTGCAGATGGATCGATCTGGCTGAGTGTCGGAACAGCCATTGCTAAAATACCGGACAATGATAGGTTTTAGCAGCTGAAGTGTTGTGTTGGACTAGCCATTGAACCTGTGTGGCACAGTCACTTAGCTCGCAGGTGGTGCCAGACATATACAAGTGTAATTTAGTGACACAGAAAGTCAGACGTAAAGCTCGTGATTCAGAAAGTCAGACGTAGATTTAGTGAAACAGAAAGCCAGACGTAAATTGTGTGACACAGAAAGTCAGACGTAAATTGTGTGACACAGAAAGTCAGACGTAAATTTAGTCATTCAGAAAGTCAGACGTAAATTTAGTCATTCAGACGGTCAGACGTGCATTTTGTAACGCAGAAAGTCAGACGCACATTTTGTGACAGAGAAAGGCAGACGCAAATTTTGTGATTCAGAAAGTCAGACGTAAATGTAGTGATATAAAAAGTCAGACGTAAATGTTGTGACACAGAAGGTCAGACGTAAAGTTTGTGATTCAGAAAGTCAGACGTAGATTTAGCGAAACAGAAAGCCAGACGTAAATTTTGTGCCACAGAAAGTCAGACATAAATTGTGTGACACAGAAAGTCAGACGTAAATTTAGTGATTCAGAAAGTCAGATGTAAATTTAGTGATTCAGACGGTCAGACTTAAATTTTGTGACGCAGAAATTCAGACGTAAATTGGGTCATTCAGAAAGTCAGACGTAAATTTTAGTGAATCAGACGGTCAGACGTAAATTTTGTAACGCAGAAAGTCAGACGTACATTTTGTGACAGAGAAAGGCAGACGTAAATTTTGTGATTCAGAAAGTGAGACATAAATTTAGTGATATAAAAAGTCAGACGTAAATTTTGTGACACAGAAAGTTAGACGTAAATTTTGTGACACAGAAAGTCAGATGTAAATTTTGTGACACAGACAGTCAGACGTAAATTTTGTGACACAGAAGTCAGAGATAAAGTCAGAGATTTTGTGATACAGCATATCACCGTATACGTCATGTAATTGAGGCCTGAATTATATGTGATAGGGATTGTGTGATCCAATAAGTCAGACAGTAATCGTGATACAGTAAATCAGACAGAATTTATTGTGATACTTTTACCGGAATTCATGGAACTGTGTAATTGTAAATCCAACATTTTATGTCATTCATGTATTATGTGAATACTGTGCTAACTCACTGGAACGCAATACGCTGACATTTTTACTAATGTGAATTTCACATCTGTGGCACTACATAAGGTCATCGGGTTGTGTGACTCAAACTCTGCCGTCTACGTTGAAATTTTAACCCGTTCAGTGCCGAGGAAATTTGAAACACCACACAGCTGCAAGAGGTATAGATCCTCATGAGCCCCCGCAGTTGCGGGGGCTCATGAGGATCTATACCTCTTGCTGACACCACTTTGAATCCATGTTCCTAGGACAGCGAGGTTGGTTTGGTGTTGAATCGACGAAGATTGCAGAAACACACAAGTCTACACATTTGACGTAGTCGCTGGAATCCAATACGTCAGAAACACACAAGTCTACACATTTGACGTAGTCGCCCGGCTGGAATCCAGCACGCTGTAATTCCAAATGCGAATCGGCCGTTTTGCATTTTGGGTATTCATCTGAAGTAACTATAGTCAGTGGCTTTGTCTTGGACACGCTGAAATGAGTAGCCGCGAATTTTACATCTATGCCAGCACGTCTTCCTTTCGGTGTTGATAACAGACTTTCTGTTGAAGTTCGAAAATCAGAAATAGGTCAAAACTGCAGGTGTTTCGACGAAAACAATGGATTAAAAAGCCCGGACAAAAGTGCGATATCGCATGTTTGTCCGCGCTTTTTAATCCATCCAGTGTTTTCGTCAAAACACTGCGTGCAGTGCCGGGTAAGACCTATCGTGTATTCAACCGTGCATTTTACGTTCTTAGTGGAACCATAGATATCTTCGCGCGTGGCAGGTGCTTTGTTTCAACAGTCGTGACAGTTGTGAGAAATGTTATGATCTAAACACCGAAACATGACAGAAGTTTTATTCGAGCGCGCAGATCGTTGTGTGTGGCAGTGGACGTTTCCGCCGAGTGCTGGTCTGTGATTTTGGACCGTACGGCCGGAGGCCGTAAGGTCCAAAATCACAGACCTGCACTTGTATGACGAGGTCTCTATTTTTGTGCACCCATGCCGGTTTATCAACGTGTAATTTAGCTGTGCCCGTGCATTCATTGAAGAATTGAAAAGCGTTTACACGTTCTGAATTTTTCAAGTCCTATAGTTCACAATGGCTCCAGTTTTATCTGCAGTGGTTTTATGACTATGCTGATTTACCAGCTGATGTTTTAAAATCCTCAGTAGATGTTGTGCATAGGAGTTTCAACTGAACCATCATTTGTGGCTCAACATTTGTTTGTGTGGTTTTGCACTGCAACATCAGTTCAAACTTGATAGTGAAATTTTACAGTGTCTTTTCTTCAGTGGTGGTTTCGTTATGAACATGGTGACTTTTTATGAACTTGGTGACTTTTAAGAAGAGCGTGTCTCATTGACACTGTTGTGGTTTTAAATAAAGCTTTAATTTCAACGACATCCTTGTGTGCTTTGACATCTGATCACTTTGCGCCCTGACATCACTGTGTGGCCTGACATCATTTTGTGGCCTGGCATCACTTTGTGGCCCGTCACCAATTTTTTGTGGCTCGAAATCTTTTCGTGGCTTTTGCAACAATACAAACACACTTGTAGTGGTTTGACATACGTCGAGTTATATTTAGCTTCACACTCTGTGCCAAGGTGTGCACACTCCAGCAATCGCACTGGTGGTGTTTTACTTTTTCCTTCCTCGGTGTATGCTCGCGTCAGTGTTATTTTCGAGGCGTTACTTACCAGTAGACGTGACTGAAGGATACACACACACAGGGAGAAAGGCTTATAAAGGATACACCGGCCTACGTAAAGAGAGAGACAGAGGCAGGGAGAGACAGAGACAGCGATGGAGAGGGAGGAGGAGGCGAGAGAATCGACACACTATCGAATGACGCTAGTGAAAGGTAGGTCGCTCTGCCCTTATTCTTACAGCAATACGCTCTACCTCAAATTGGAGTATATATACACTCATCATCGGTCAGCAAGAGGCATAGATTCTCATGAGCCCGTGCATCTGCACGGGCTCATGTGACTCTATGTCTCGTGTGCTTGTGATGTCGTTTGGATTACTGCTACACGTTCAGTCAACTCGGCATGCAACACCCTCAAAGAGAGGTGTCGCTGTGGGCTAACTGGAGGCATAGATCCTCATTTACATGATATCTATTTCAAAAGACATAGATTCACATGTGAATCTATGTCTTTTGAAATAGAAATGACAAATCGCTTCCATTGCATTACATGAGTACTTGTGCAAGTTTTACACGCCGCAACTCGGACAGCACCCTGTTTGAGGTAGTGATCTCTGTCAGCAAGAACAATGATTCGTAGGAGCATAGGCAGCTGTAGGGCTCATGAGAACCTGTGTCTTGTGCAGAAGAAAGGTAGTTCTGGTGAGGTACCTCTGTTACAGTGTGTGTAGTAGTTGTAGGCCGTTCAGCTAGACCTGTGAGCTGGGTTGGTATCTGTGTTGATGAGTGTCATTATATTGTGTGCCGGCATGTTGTGCTCTCTCTCTCTCTCTCTCTCTCTCTCTCTCTCTCTCTCTCTCTCTCTCTCTCTCTCTCTCTCTCTCGTAATAATATCCATTTATAGTTTATAGATTGTAGCAACGGCAAATTTGAAAACTTGTTCTCGTAACCAAATACTTCTACCCTTGTATAATGGACTCTCTCTCTCTCAGTCTCTCTCTCTCTCTCTCTCTCTCTCTCTCTCTCTCTCTCTCTCTCTCTCTCTCTCTCTCTCTCTCTCTCTCTCTCTCAGAATGTGCTGAAACGTTAAGCGTTTCAGTAGGGCTCGTCTTTATTCCACCATGAAGGTGATTTCAAAGACGGGACTCCAAATAGGGTCTGAACAAATTTTGACCCCAGGTGGATTGTGTGTGTGTGAATGTGTGTGTGTGTGTGTGTGTGTGTGTGTGTGTGTGTGTATGCGCGCGCGCGCGCGAAAGGCAAAGTGCCTTATCTTCAACCAATTCTTGAGAATAATTTCATCATAAAAACAGCTGGTTATATCCCATGAACTTGCTTGTGAAAAATTAACTCCTTCGGGAGGTGCCGCATACAAAAACCCGGTAATGAAATAGCCACATATCCTACTTGACACGTCTTCAATGAGTTAATAGACAGAAGCAAAAACCAACGACAGCGCCGGAAGTCTAGAATCAATCAGTCGAGACGTACTTTTTCGCGAGACAGATGGTCAATGTACAGTATCGATCTCTTGCTTGACTACAAAGTATATTTTACAGTGAAACGGATTGTACCCAGTGGGCAAAGGTCCTTGGGCCGATTTCGGCCCAATGGTCTTTTGCTTGCTGGTACACCACTCCTGTAGTTCGGTATACACTGATAGTTACAAAAAAAAATTAAAAAAAAAATTACGGCGATCATCGTTTCAGTACTATAGCATTTTTTTTTTAGTAACCGTGCGTGCGTGCGCGCGTGTGTGTGTGTGTGTGTGTGTGTGTGCGTGCGCGTGTTTGTGTGTGTGTGTTTGTGTGTGTGTGTGTGTGTGTGTGTGTGTGTGTGTGTGTGTGTGTGTGTGTGTGTGTGTGTGTGTGTTTCTTGCATGAAACAAGTGGTCGTAAAATACAGGTACTCCTTTAGCGAAGTCTTGAAGGGAAAACGCGTCACCTGTCAATAAGACCATCATTTATGTGCCTACAGCCGCCTTGATGAAGGTCTTTAATGGCAAAAGGTCTTTAATGGCAGATGGCTTCTCACAAAGGCGTTTTTCTGCTCTTATGCGAACAATATCAACAAGAGACATAGATCCTCATGAGCCCCCGCAGTTGCGGGGGCTCATGAGGATCTATATCTCTAGCAGTTGAATGGGTTAGGATTGTTTACGTTGGGTTATTTGCCATTCTGCTCTCTCTTAGTGTAGTATTTTAAAGTTTTGTGAACTTGCCGTCATTTTATTTTAGAGAATGTTTACGCTGATATGATAGGCACCCAGGGCATGCATGCCTTCAGCGTGCAGGCGGGTGTCGACACTCCTCCCCCCCCCCCCCCCCCCCAACCTCTTTTCTCACCCACACTCACACCCCTCCGACACACCACCCCACCCACATACAGGGCCCGGTCACAATGACACGCACCTGGCGCACCGAACAAAAATAAAATATGCACACACGTATGTTCACTTTGCATGCCGGGAGAGAGGTCAGATACTGACTGGGGGGGAGAGAACGGTCTGATATTGACTGGTTGGTTGGTTGGTTAACCCCCTTGCTGTTGAGGAAAAGCGAACGCGATCCAGCTGCAAGAGACATAGATCCTGCGGGGGCTCATGAGGATCTATGCCTCTTGGTGAGACCAACTTGTATCCTGCGGGGGCTCATGAGGATCTATGCCTCTTGTTGAGACCAACTTGTATCCTGCGGGGGCTCATGAGGATCTATGCCTCTTGTTGAGACCAACTTGTATCCATGTTGCGTGGACGGTTGCACGCTTTGGGTCTTTGACAAGAACAAAGCTTCTTAATTAAGACACAAAATTCGAGTCAATTCAGGCGCACGTCCAGCTGTGCCACTTTGACTTTGCAACGCACGTGCTATAAAATTAACCCATTTGACACCACGGCCCCATTTCCCAAATGTTGTATGTCATATAGCGACAATTTAGCCTACCATTTCAGTGCAGGAGATGGTTGGACCATGATAATTCAAGGGTAGTGCCAGATTAGCTAATCTGGCACTACCCTTGAATTATCATGGTCCACCCCATCTGCTGTTGCAGTGTTTCTTGGATGAATGGTCTGAGCCCGCCTCTAATATCGATTGTTTGGAGATCCAATTCAGTTTCACATCCTGTACGGCTAAGTGCAGGCTAGTATCTTGTATCCGGTGTGCAAAAGGTCTTAAGGCCGACTGCCGGTCGCTATTTGACCTGCGCGAGTCAACAGCGACCGAAAGTCGCCCCGAGGACCTTTTGAATACTGGGTTAAGTATCGCCATTGTTATAACAGAAATCAAAATGCTGCGAGTTTAATGATTGTGCTTTGCAGAACTATAAGGAAAATTACCGGCGCCGAGCGGCAGGCAGGTCTGGGTTGGTAATTACAGCGTCACAGATAGTCACAGGCTTTCGGCAGAGAAATCTGTTTTAACGATGTACATCTATGCACAATATTCACATAGATGTACATCGTGAAAACACATTTCTGAGACCTTGTCTCGTTTTACAGTGACTATAAAAAATAAATATACCGACGAGCAAAAGAAATGCGACATCTTTTGAATCATCGGAAACACTTCAGTGTTTCCGATGATTCAAAAAATGTCGCATTTTTTTGTTCGTCAGTATGCTGTTAGTTGTTAATACAGTTCAGTCCTGTCAAGATGGCATCTCTGAGCTCGATAATGCCCATACGCGCACCACCCCACATATCATAAGTCTTCTCAGAGTTCCTTTCGATATCTTGCCAATATTGGTCGGTGGACTATGGATCTCTCATGTCCTTTCAAGTCTGCCCAACGCTCGCTGCCTTTCTCTATACCTCTGGAGCACGATCGACTGTGTGGTGCCCTTGGCTCTGTTCCTGGAAATGCTTTCTCAAATGTTTCACCACGTCTGATCTATCCATCCGTAGCCCCTGTGTGACCTCTGCCGTGCCAGCGAGGGTGTCCCCTCGATCTTTGCCCTGGACCAGCATGTCCTGGGCAGTTGACCCACTACAAAGGTCGTCGAAGTTGAAATTTGGTCATTTCCCGGTGCCAGTCTGGACTTCCCATTCAGTCCTGCGTCGATTTTTGGAGCAGCAGGCATTTTGAGGCTGTGAGAATGACGGCGAAACTGATTTGGCTG
The DNA here is from genome assembly GCA_036245525.1 of Semisulcospira habei. NCBI lineage: Eukaryota > Metazoa > Mollusca > Gastropoda > Semisulcospiridae > Semisulcospira > Semisulcospira habei. Next base: position 249,238,549 of record BTPG01000001.1, read on the forward strand.
TCAGTCAGCGTAGCAATCCATTTCAAAGCTCGAGTCACCGCCTCTATCGCCATCGTTAACTCTTGGCTTTGTAGGCTGCACTGTCATCGTAAATTATGGTACTGCCTTTTTGTTTGACAGAGCACACCGTGAGAACACATTTCTGTACCTCAGCCTGTAGTAGAGGTAATGCCTATGTTTATCTCAGGGCTAAGGATAATGACAATGTAAGTGCTACCTACGTAGGTATTGTTCACACTGGTCACCTCCCTCGATGATCCACTCCGTGTCCGGGGAGGTAGGCAGTGTGCGTACTGATTTTTCGTTGACTTCTTCATTTCGCTCTTGACCGAAACTGATTGAAACACATCGCATGCGCATTGATCCCTTTAAACCTGACGCACTACAGCAGGAGATGGCTCGACCTTGATAATTCAGGGGTAGTGGCGCAGTGGTTAAGGCGTCTGCCACCAATGCCAAAGGTGCGCGGTTCGATACCGGGTTCCGGCGTTGGACTTTTCTCCTCTGGTGTCACCGTTAATTCGGGCGGACTGTCGGGGGTTCTTTCTCCGGGTACTCCGGTTCTTCCACCCCCCCCCCACCCCCCCACACTTTGGTACCGGTCTCAGGCCACTTAAAAAATAAAAAAAATAAAAATTTCAAATACAAGCGATCAAAATTCTCTGTAACTTCAGTAGCTGACTGGCCCTTCGTTTGTCTTGTACTGTGTTTGTCTTAAATGGCGTAAATCCGTGTCTGTTTCGTGAGTGTGTGTGTTGGGTTTCAGGCGCGGCGCTTTGAGTCGATTTCCCCAAAAATTGAGAAAAAGCGCCTATATAATAACGGTATTATTATTATTATTTAGTGCCATATGTGACGGCGCCAAGCTAATATGGCACGACCCCTGAATTATCAAGGTCGCGCCATCTCCTGCAACTGGTACATAGTCGTTAGGTGACATCTAAAATATTTGGGAAATGGCTACACACTGGTCTCGGCAAGAGGCATCGATCCTCATGAGCCGCGCAGTCCGGGGGCTCATGAGGATCTGTGTCTCTTGCAGTTGGATCTCGTTCATCTTTCCCCGGCACTGAAGGGGTTAATGTTAGTTCGTATTTATTTTTCATATTTAGTATTCTTTGTACACTCGCAAAAACCAACTTTCCACTTTTATATAGGGCAATAAATTATTGTCATTCCCTTTTTTGTCTACCGTATGGAAAATACGGGTAGACCTTAGGATGGGGCTGGTCGGAGCGCGTTCATTCGAATTCAAAGGACATAACAGGCGGGCGGGCCCCAGATTGTGGTAAAGAAGTAACAAGATCCAAATGACGTAAATGTCTAGCTACTCTAACCTTGCTGTTGAACGTACTTTTGGCTCGAAAGGCCGTGTGTGTGTGTGTGTGTGTGTGTGTGTGTGTGT
>BTPG01000001.1:249242453-249277453 GCA_036245525.1 Semisulcospira habei
TGATAAGCCTACTTTTGCCTGATGTCATGACGACCTTCGTACAGTATATGCCGGTTGTTACATGTGACATTTGCACCAGGTTTTCTAGATGATAAGCCTACTTTGGCCTGATGTCATGACGACCTTCGTATAGTATATGCCGGTTGTTACATGTGACATTTGCACCAGGTTTTCCAGATAATAAGCCTACTTTTGCCTGATGTCATGACGACCTTCGTATAGTATATGCCGGTTGTTACATGTGACATTTGCACCAGGTTTTTCAGATGATAGGCCTACTTTGGCCTGATGTCATGACGACCTTCGTATAGTATATGCCGGTTGTTACATGTGACATTTGCACCAGGTTTTCCAGATGATAAGCCTACTTTGGCCTGATGTCATGACGACCTTCGTATAGTATATGCCGGTTGTTACATGTGACATTTGCACCAGGTGTTCCAGGTGATAAGCTTCCTTTTTGCCTGATGTCACGATGACCTTCGTACAGTATTTGCCGGTTGTTACATGTGACATTTGCACCAGGTTTTCCAATGGCTTTTTCTTCCATAAACCCCCACAGTGCCAGCTGTCGCAGACGCCGGGTGTTTCTGCAATCTTCGTTCATTCAACACCCAAAAAACCCCTAGATGTCCCAGGAACATGGATTCTACGAGGTGTCAGCAAGAGGTATAGATCCTCATGAGCCCCCGCAACTGCGGGATCTATACCTCTTGCTGCTGGATGTGTGTTCAATATTCCTCGTCAATGATGAGTGAATGGTGTGATATCTGACTCTTTCTTCTCTTTTTTTTTTTAGAATTTATTACAATTTAAAAAAAAACCAGCGTCGCGGAATGACTAAATGCAAATAACCCGGTGGTCACCAGCTGTCCACACTGTCTATCTCCCTCGATTCGCTACCGCTGATCAGCGGTAGCGAATTGAAGGAGATAACCAACAGTTCCGGTTCCAGAAATCATGATCCGCCTGCTGATTTGGTCGGTCACGTTATATATTTAAATTGGGCAGTTGAGGCAGTACAAGGACCGGTGTTTTTAAAAATAATTTTTGCCTTGTTTGAAAATTTGTAGTAGGGCTGAATGTTGGAATTTGCTGGAAATTTGTGGTTAGCTGAGAGGAGACATGTTTGGTGCTTTGATTCATACCATCCTGAGCTTATACAGTGGACAATTGTGGGCCTATGTTGAGTTGCCATTGACGTAGTGATTTGAGGGGCACGCTGATTTCAGCTGTGCTTGGGTGTGGGGTTGGTAAGGAATCAGGTTCATAGCCAAGAAATGAGACTGTCAATGTGCTGTTTTTTGGGTTATTTTGTGCATGGCAAATGTGCAGCTGGTGGGCGCTAGTGTTTTTTAGGGGATTGAAATATTAGGGGATGCCTGGCACTGAAGGCTATGGCTAAGAGACTGGACAGTACGGAAACGGCAATGGATTCAACCAGATATAGTCCGTTCGTCAGACAGTTAAAAACTAGGTTAGGTCGACTCCTTGTGGGTTCACAATTTGTACTGACTTTATTAATTGGCTTACTTTTTTTTCTGCTGAATTTTCAGCCCCATTGTAGGCAGCTGGTTACGCTGCCGCCTATTCAGTCAGTATTCGCGCCATCGGGTGTGTTGCAAAGGGAAACACCGCCCGGGTTACTTTATTACCTCCCATGACGCTAGTTCTGGCGCGTGCTTTGGCCGGCGATAGGCCGATGAAACAAAAATGGCTTTGTCAGTTTAGTGGAAACGCACCTATTCTAAAACTCGTTGTACCGGTGAGCTGAGACTGATATTGTTTGCATCGTGTTCATTTTTCTGTCTGAAATTATTTATTTATTTATTTATTTATTTTGGTGGTGGTCTGAACGGATTCACTGACTGAGCTGCGCTAAAGGCGTGGAGCTCTTCCGAGACTACCCTTGAACTGTCATTTTAGATCCATGTTCTGTCACTTATAGTTCCTTGGCTGAATTGTTTCAGGGTAGCCACCAATGAGATTTTTTTTTACACATTCCAAGGGAAAATCTAAATTACAGTACAACATGTTTTGAGCAAGCAACTTTGCAAGAAAGATGTGGTTTTCGCCCCTTCCCTGTCACTGTCTGCACATTTTTGTTTCTGAAATCTTGGTTCTTTCAACGGCCAGAAGCCAACACCGTCCAAGAAACATGGATACAAATTGGTCTCAGCAAGAGGCATAGATCCTCATGAGCCCTCGCAACTGTGGGGGCTGTTGAGGATCTGTGTCTCTTGCAGTTGGATCTTGTTCACGTTTAAGGGGTTAAAAGACAGAGAAGTCTTGAAGGGCAAATAATGTCGCCTGTCATATTAACCCATTCTACCCCAGACACACCACAGCAAGATAAGGATAAGGAACTATCATGGTCGATCTGTGTCCTGCACTGCAAGGCAGTCTTCAGAGAACAACGGCAAAATTTAGGCATTTCGGTGTTGGGGTAGAATGAGTTAAAGACGTCATTTAGGTGGCTACGGCCACAGCTACAGCCACCTAAATCATGGTCTTTATTGACAGGTCGTACTATTTGCCTTTCAAACACCACTACAACCACCTGTCTTTAATAACAGGTGATCTCTCACAAACGGTGATCGCTCAGAACAGCTTCTGCCGTATTTGTAAGCGCCATCATTGCGAGTAGGGTCTAACTGTAACGCTGCCTACTATTACTTTCTACGTGTTGCCATGACTTTGCTATCATCAGGCAAATGACGGGTACCGGTGCGATGCTGACGTTCTGCAGAGAATTGTGTGTGTTTTGTTGTGCTGATCGGAACTGCATTGTTTAGCGCATGCTGCGGGGGCTGGCGATGCATGCTGTTTGTTATTGCTGTAGAGTAGACTGGAGCGTACAAGTCGTTGCCCTTTACTCTGGCTCTCATAATATTCAAAATACGTTTTCTGCACATATTATAGGCGCATGAATAATTTAGCTGTGACCCTTTGGCTGTCGGCAGCGGTTTTTGTCGCGATGATTCCTGCAGGAATCAGTCATCGCGACAAAAACCGCTACCGACCGGTTAAGTGTTAACAAGACTGAATATGGCCAAGGGCTGATTCATTGATTTATCCATCCATCTATGCTTTCGTCTATACACCCACACATCCTTTCGTTCGTTTCTCCGTCGATTTAACCCTTTTAGCCCCAAGGTCCCATTTCACAAATTTTGGAGGTGTTGCCTAACGACCATGGGGCAGCTGTAAGAGGTGGATTGATCATGATAATTCAAGGGTAGTGCCAGATGAGTTTGGCGCCTGAAGGCGCCAAGCTCATCTGGCACTACCCTTAAATTATGATCAATCCATCTTCTGCTGCAGGGTCCCGGGCCTAAAATGGTTAATGGCTGGGCTGTCGCTTTGAAAACTTTTTCAATTTAAATTTCCGTACTTTCTAAAAGGCCACACAAAGGAAACAAAGGCACTGGATTGCAGACTGTTTGTGTATGCACCGAGCTTCCATTAATTTAAAAGGTGCCTGCTGTTAGCGACACATTCGTCTGGCTACGACACAGACATGGTTCGAGAAAGAGGTTTTCACGATAATTTATCTCTTATGTACAGCATCGGTCTCTGCCGCTGTGGACTGCCTAGACGGACTTTGTTCTGCAAAGGCAGATGATGCTGTACTACATCGAGAGACTGTCATTCAATCAGAGACAATTTATTATACGCTTAATGCGGCCTAATGCCCAACTGTGTGCTCGCATTAATATTGCATCCGCCGCATTGTATGGCACGTGCACACGATATTTACAATGCAATGCGCGTCATCTGCATATTTGAAACTAACCCATCTAGCCCCAACGCCGCCTTCAGCAGGTGAAGGATCGACCGTGACAATTCAAGGGTAGTGCCAGATTAGCTTGGCGCCTGAAGGCGCCAAGCTAATCTGGCACTACCCTTGAATTACTTGAATCTTGGCCCCGCCACTTGGAACAGCCTCCCCGACATTATCCGTAACTGTCAAACGCTCTCCGGCCCTTGTTCAAATCACTTCTCAAAACCCACCTCTACAACGCTGCCTTTTACTAGTTCGTTTCTCCAGCCATGAACAATTCATCACCACTGTCACGTCAGTGTGTGTGTGTGTGTGTGTGTGTGTGTGTGTGTGTGTGTGTGTGTGTGTGTGTGTGTGTGTGTGTGTGTGTGTGTGTGTGTGTGTGTGTGTGCGCGCGCGGTGTGTGTGCGTGTGTGCGTTTGCGTATGTTTTGTGTGTATGTGCGTGCTAGCTGTTAGCCTTTTCATTGTATCAGCGCTTAGAGCTACTTTTAGAATAAGCGCTTAACAAATCTCCTTTATTATTAATATTATTATTAATATTATTATTATTATTATTATTAATTATCATGGTCGATACATCTCTTGCAACAGTCGTTAGGTGACGCTTCCAAAATTTGGGAAAATTGGCCGTGGGATTTAAATGGTTAACACGGGAACGGTATGAGTAACGCATATTGATAACACTGGCATCCTTGACTATGTCAGCCATTTGGTACAGGAAATCCAGACCAAAAATGTGACTGCCAAGCGTGTAAAATGCAGAGAAGAACCCAGCGGAGAAAGAAACACGCTTGGAAAAGCCAGTCACAACACGATTGTGTTGTAACTGTCTTTTCTAAGCTTGTTTCTTTCTTCGTTGGGTTATTCTCATCCCATTGGTACTCCTGTCCGTTTTGTTGCATTTCACTGTGAAAATTCGATGGCCGAACCGCTTATGTTGCACATGTGACGCCGGTTATATTTAACTTCTGAAGTCGCTTATTCTGACGCCGCTTATGCTACACTTCAGACGCCGCTTATATTACACTTCTGACGCAGCTCATATCACACTTCTGACGCCGCTTATATTACACTTCTGACGCAGCTCATATCACACTTCTGACGCCGCTTATATTACACTTCTGACGCAGCTCATATCACACTTCTGACGCCGCTTATATTACACTTCTGATGCCGCTTATATCACACTTCTGTCGCAGCTTATATTACACTGCTGACGCCGCTTCGCCCTGTGTTGTCGCGTAATAGCTTCCCTCCCTTTTTTCACACCTTGCTCATGCAGCCATCTGCCCTTTCACGTGTCTGTCCACAGGGGGAGGAAATCCATGAGTTATGTGCCCTTGATTGCTTCCAAACGCCAATAGAATATTTACCGTTGTATTTCAAAGGCCAGTATGTCCATTTATGAGAAAATCGAGACGGATTTGCCTCGTATCACAATGGCAATCTCGCTTTTCTAAAAAAAAAAAAAAAAAAAAAAAAAAAAAATTAGGCACACTGAACCCATTGCATCCTGAGGCTGATTTTTTAAAAGATTTAGTTGTTTCTTGTCCTATGAAGGCTACCAACCATTTTAGTTCAAGGGTGGTGCCAGAATAGCTTGGCGCCAAGCTATTCTGGCACCACCCTTGAACTATCATAGTCAAATTAATTTCAAGCGGTAGTGTATCAGGATGACAAGGGTTAAATATTTATGTTTGCTGGGATAGGTACTAGAAGCAGACAACTTGAATATGTGGTTTTTCGATGATGACGAGATAGACATTCCCCACTAAGGTACGCTCAGCTGCCTGTGATAATGGCGAGGTTTCCTTTGAAACGTACGACTACCAAAAACGAACGAGGGCGAATTCACCTCGGATAACGTGCTTGTTTCATAAGCCGTAGACAACACTCCAAATATCTCCAGGAGGCGTAGATCCTGAGAATCTGAGAATCTATGCCTTTTGGACTGAGATGTTTGGAGCGTTGTCGGTCCGTCTTGAATTCGCTCTCGTTCGTTGTTGGGACTCGTTCGCCCCAAAGAAAACCTCGCTACATGCGCACGCTACTTTGATTCCGCCGGGTTGCCGGCAGCAGTGTCGCGACACACTTACAGATTGGTTTTTGATGTGCGCCGGCTCGAAAACGGGTTCCGGCGTCGGACTTTTCGTTCTGGTAAGTGTCACCGTTAATTCGAGCGGACCGTCGGGGGTTCTTTCTCCGGGTACTCCGGTTCTTCCACCCCCCCCCCCCCCCACCTCCACCCCCAACCCCCCACACTTTGGTACCGGTTTCAGTTGAGGACACTTTACAAATTTCAAATACAAGCGATCAAAAATCTCTGTAACTTCAGTAGCTGAACTGGCCCTTCGTCTGTCTTGTACTGTGTTTGTCTTAAATGGCGTAAATCCGTGTCTGTCACGTGAGTGTGCGTGTTGGGTTTCAGTTCGCGGCGCCTTGAGTCGATTCGCCCAAAAATTGAGAAAAAGCGCCTATATAATAACGGTATTATTATTATTATTATTATTATTATTATTATTATTATTATTATTATGGATGGACCATGATAATTCAAGCCTGAAGGCGCCAAGCTAATTTGGTATTACCCTTGAATTATCATGGTCGACCCATCTCCTGCAACTGGTACATAATCGTTAAGTGACGCCTCCAAAATTGAGGAAATGTGGCCTTGTGGCTAAATGGGTTACAACAACAACAACAACAACAACAACAAAGAAGAAACTGTGGTGTAACTGTCTTTTGTAAGCGTGTTTCTTTCTTCGTTGGAATCTCACCGCACGTCTCTGTATTTTATGAGACTTGAATATGAATCACTATATCGCTTATTAGCCACGCGGAACAAATCCGGTTAATTAGCACATACTGTTTCTCTGACTAATTGCTCGGCGTTGAAATATATTGGGCTGTTAAGGAAAGGGGGGGACTGAGGGGGGGGGGGAGAGACCCCACATGTCCAAGAAACCCATTCCACGTTAGGGCCCAGGTAGCAGCTCTTATCTGCTAAATAAAACCATTTTCTACACAGCGATTCGCAGTTAACCCCTTCCACTGCCACTGTACGTTTATTGTAGTTATGAATTCTTTGTTCATCATTCGCAGTTAACCCCTTCCACTGCCACTGTACGTTTATTGTAGTTATGAACTCTTTGTTCATCATTCGCAGTTAACCCCTACCACTGTCACTGTACGTTTTATTGTAGTTATGAATTCTTTGTTCATCATTCGCAGTTAACCCCTTCCACTGCCACTGTACGTTTATTGTAGTTATGAACTCTTTGTTCATCATTCGCAGTTAACCCCTACCACTGCCACTGTACGTTTTATTGTAGTTATGAATTCTTTGTTCATCATTCGCAGTTAACCCCTTCCACTGCCACTGTACGTTTATTGTAGTTATGAACTCTTTGTTCATCATTCGCAGTTAACCCCTACCACTGCCACTGTACGTTTTATTGTAGTTATGAATTCTTTGTTCATCATTCGCAGTTAACCCCTTCCACTGCCACTGTACGTTTATTGTAGTTATGAACTCTTTGTTCATCATTCGCAGTTAACCCCTACCACTGCCACTGTACGTTTTATTGTAGTTATGAATTCTTTGTTCATCATTCGCAGTTAACCCCTTCCACTGCCACTGTACGTTTATTGCAGTTATGAACTCTTTGTTCATCATTCGCAGTTAACCCCTTCCACTGCCACTGTACGTTTATTGTAGTTATGAATTCTTTGTTCATCCAACGACCAAACGCCAAAGCCGTCCAAGGAACATAGATATAAATTGGTCTGAGCAAGAGACATAGATCCTCATGAGCCCCCGCGTTCGCGGGGGCTCATGAGGATCTATGTCTCTTGCAGATCAATCACGTTCACTTTCTCATGAGAATCTGTCACAGTTGGGTAACGTTCGGTTATTTTTCGGTACTGCGAAGGGGTGAAAACTACCAATTGGCTCGAACGCGCATGCCGCAGTAATCGGCAGTAATGCAGTTTGGTTGGTTAGTTCGGGTTTAACGTCCACGGCACCGAAGTGATAGTAGACGGCCGTGACGGGCGGGTTATGGAGGAGGCACAGGGAAATCTACTGCCTGTGGAGTACGACCTGAGCACTGATCAACTCAGGCGCACTGTAACTGTGCCACTCTGATATACTAGGACCTTTCAACGGACATGCTTTTGAACAAGCCCGTCTTTTTTCTTTTTTCCCTGGATTGCGAGTCCAGCTACCGGGCCCGGGACGGGGACTCGAACCCACGACCCGGCGATTCCCTTCGCTCTCTTTCGTTCCGACGCTTAACCCTTATCATTCGGAATACATCAGTGTGTGAAATGAGTTTGACTAAAATAGTTCAAGGGTAGTGCCAGAATAGCTTGCCTCTAGGCGCCAAGCTGTTCTGGCACCACCCGTGAACTAAAGCCATTGGTCTCTATCCTTATCTGTAAGTACTATAATGTAGCTTGCAAATGGCTGTTTACAAATTTGAAGCATTTAGCCGGCCTCAGTATGATGTGAGTTAACCACCTCAGCGAGGTATTTCGGACTCTAGTAATGCTATGAAACGGCCCCTTACGAAATGGGCGCAACCTACTGTCTTTCCTTACTGTAAAGGGGCTCAACAATATACTGTCGCCGACTGCCTTTGATTTAGGACTGAATAACTCCCAAACCGCCCGCCGCTAATAGTCTGCCTGCACGCGAGCCTTCATTGCGTGACTGAGTGACGGCCGTAAATTGTGATTTCGTCACGATTCACGGACCTGTCGAAAGAGACGAAATCCAGACATGAGGAGAGATAATCATTGTTCCCCAAGAATGTCAGTTACCTCCCCCAAGCCGCGTGACCCGCGCGTGCCTGCACTATGCTACCTGTTGATGTGGTTTGACCTTATAGTGCTACCCGAGCCTGAAAAGGGCGACTGACTGCCAAGCGCGCAGAAGATATTTCCCAGCAGAGAAAGAAACATGCTTAAAAAGGACGAGTACAACACACTTTAACCCCTGCCCTGCCACTGTACGGACGGCATTTGGGTTTCCGAAATGTTTGTTCTTTCAACGGCCTGAAAGCCAACACCGTCCAAGAAACGTGGATACAAATTGGTCACAACAAGAGGCATAGATCCTCATGAGCCCCCGCAGTCGCGGGGGCTCATGAGGATCTATGCCTCTTCCAGTTGGATCGTGTCCACTTTTTTCTCAGCAGTGAAGGGGTTAACTCATGTTCATTTGTACAACGCATTTTTCCATCCAGTACTGAATGCTCAAATCGCTTTGTGGGGAGCGGCTTTTTTATTTATTTTTTTTATTATTTTTTATTTTATTTTATTTAAATATAAAGATAACAAACAGCAAAGCGTCAATTTATAGAGAAGAAGAAGAAAGAGAAACGGAAGAAGAAGAAACCTGCAGTGAGTTCGCTAGCTCAAGACAGACAGAGTTCTGTCATCGGCTGTACGCGAAAAGATTGAAGAGATTACACTACTTTCAGATACCGGCTGAGCGCTCCACAGGTACTGAGTTTTTTTTTTTTTTTTTAAAGGACGTGCTGCATACCCGGCTGCTTCAAATGCGGCATATGAAGTGTGCACAGGGGTCCGTGCTTTGACTAATGAAAATCCACTGCGCCACCGCGTGCGCGCGGCAAGCGCCTATACTAAGCTCAAGACAAAATACAAGGGTGGAAACGAACACGCCCGCGAAATTTTAGATGTGGCCGGAAGTATCCCAGCATGCACGGACCTCTTTCTCAACATCTAGAGTTGAACGTTAAACCCTTTAGTAGAGAGCCGTGAAAGAGACCTCTATGCACTGCAGTGCATCCATTGTTTTTCTGCCGTGTTTACTCTAAAGTCGAAGAGAATTACTCGAAAAGATATTGACAACTGCCGAGCAGTGTACCAGACTCCATTAAATTAGACCTTTTGGGGTCGGGGGAAATACGTACCTTTGGCTACAGGGCACCCCACCCCTCCCCCTCAATACGCAATAAGATGGGTCTCAACGTGTACCTTAAAATGTCCTGAGATGTGTAAGCCATGTTTCCCCTAAAATCCTTAGGAACACACCAGAGATATAGCCGATGGCGCAAGGGTACCCCCAGTCACGCTCTTCGCGGATCCCAAAGTGAGTTTGAGAAACATTTGCTAAATAAATCAGAATTTATTACAGGAGCCCAAATCAGGCAATATTATGTTAAGGCACACCTTCTGCGTCCTCAGCAAAATAGAATGAAAAAATATTGAATCTGTGGCTCACAGTGATGGTATTTGTGCACCCAGTAAATGGCCATTTCCGCGAAATCAAAAAACAAACAAACAAAATAATGTTTTTGATGCCCTCAGAAATGTTGTATACAACTGATAGGCCTTTTTTAAAAAGGTTTTATTGGTTAGGATAGAGTACCACAGTTACTCCCAACCTGATTTTAAGATGCTGTGATGCATTTAGGTCCACAGTGGCTGAATCTGCTGCCCTACCCCCATTTTACCAGTATGCATGGGAACGCAAAATGATCAAACAAATGCTTACATCATACTCCTCTGTTTAAATATTTTTGTTTCCAGTTTTCTTAACGAAATATGCATATTGAGTATAAAAATCTGTGATCATTTCATTAATTTCAATGTGACCCATCAATTTATTGTAACTATTTTGGATTAAGAACAAAAAAGGGGTGGGGGGAGTCTGTAAACAGGGGTTGCTGCTAAAGCTTCTACCGTCTGGATTTGGAGGCATTTGTACCGATGGCTGAAAGACTTCCTCTTCAACAGAATTGCATGATTGAAGTCGATGGCACACGCAGCAGTCTTGTCAAACTTAGGGAAGATGTATCTCAGGGAGGTGTCGTGTCTCCGCTCACTTTAACGTCCGTAAAATATGTGGAACGTTGGACTGTATTTTGATCCAAAAAAAACAATCAATTTGTTTGCTGTTTGATTGGAAAAAAGGCAAATATGATTGACTGAATGAGTGAAACTAGCTTGTCTTTTAGGAGATAGTTTACCTAGCGTAAGGCGGGTCTAGTATGATCTTTTTTTCTCTTTTATTTTCATCTAGAAAGGTGTAAATATGAATATGCGTAATAAAGTTTCATGGTTCCTAACAGGGAAAACAAAGTTAAGAAATACTCCAGATAGCTCTAAGAATGTCACTGCATCATGAGAATGACCCATGTTCAGCATCTTTTCAAGCCTGGCATTTTTGGTTTTGCAGGGAGTGTTTCATATTGTCGAAGTATCTTGGTACCCCACTACTGGTCTGACTGAACTGGTGTTTGCTTGCGTTAGGTTGTTGCTGTAATTTGCACGAATGTGGTCCCCACCAGTTTCTTCATCCGAGACTTTTTCCGCAACTCTAGCTTCCATGGCTTCGATGTGAGGCCTCCACCTGAATCCAGTAATTTATTTGTTGCCAGTAAAGTTGGCCTGTCAGTCTTTGGTCCTGGAAGGTCTCCAGTTTTCAAGGTGACCTCTTCCATCTGATTGAAAGATATGCTCTAGCTCAGTTTGAGTGGCCATCTTTCACTCCAGCTGCTGACTATTGGCAGCATCCTGGATTCTGCAGGATGCTATTTCAGTATGTTCTGCTGCACTCCACACTGCAAAGACATCCGTAAGGAGGATGTGCGAGATGAACCTTGGTACTGCTGTACTGTACTGATGTCATTAATGTAGACCAAGAACAGCATCAGACACATCACCTCCCTGAGGTACACCTTCCCTGAGTTTGACAAGACTGCTGAATGTGCCGTTTACTACAGTCTTGCCGTTCTATTAAAGATGAAGTTCTTCAACGGCAGCCCCTGTTTACCGACGTTTCCCCCTTTTTATGCTTTAACAAAAAAGAATTACAATTAAATTGATAGGTCACATTGAAATTAATGAAATGATCACAAATTGTATGCTCAATGTGCATACTTTGTTAAGAAAACTGGCAACAAAAATATTTAAACAGAGGAGTATGACATAATCAATTTTTATGATCATTTTGTGTTCCTATGCGTACTGGTAAAATGGGGGTAGGGCAGCAGATTCAGCCACTGTGGCCCTTAAATGAATCACAGCATCATAAAATCAGGTTGCGATGAACTTCGGTACTCACAAGCACACACGCCGAAAACTTCATTCCGTGTGTGGCACGTCGCTCAAGTGAATTGCCCCAGTAGCAAAAGGTCTTCGGGTCCACGACGGCCGCAGCCGTGGGCCTGCGCACAGCCGTGCGGGCCCACTGCGGCCGTCGTGGGCCAGTGGACCTTTGGGTAAGGGACCAGAAATACTGCCGGCAGCAGGTAGGCAAGTACAGGTGTAGATCAGTGCCATCTGCTAAACAGACTATATCAGCCTGCAGGAGAAGTGCGGGTACTAAGTGGCTTTGTTCAGGTGCTTCACACCTGCCCGCCCCTCCCACTATTTCTAGCTACCTGAAGACCGCATTGTCTATAAGTTATAGCAGCAATGCGTCTGGTAATCTCTTCATTGCCAGTGAACGCAGATTGTGTGACTGCGAGCTTCGTCAATTCAACACCAAAGAAAATCCAGCGGTCTGAGGAACATGGATTCAAAGTGGTGTCAGCAAGAGGCATAGATCCTCATGAGCCCCCGCAGTCGCGGAGGCTCATGAGGATCTATACCTCTTGCAGTTGATTTGTTTTCATTTTTTTCCCGGCAGTCAAGTGGTTAATTTAACCCCTTCCCTGCCACTGTACGTTTAGTTTCGTTTTCGAAATCTGTGACCATTCAACGACCAAAAACCACAACCTGTACAAGGAACATGGATACAGACTGGTCTCAGCAGGAGGCATAGATCCTCATGAGCCCCCGTAAATGCGGGGGTTCATGAGGATCTATGTCTGTTGCAGTTGGATCGTGTTTACTTTTTCTCGCCGAGACGTCAGTCAACAGAGGCTGCCGCCAGAGGGACCTATCGTGAGGTCATTTCACTCGAAGAGTGAGCGACCGGTGCCTAGACACCCGGGTCATCAGAGACAGCACTACGGGAGCGAGTCAGGAGGACGTCCACGGTACGAGAAACGGGGGACTACTCAGAAGCGTGCGACGCGAGGACTACACGCCTAGACGTGGAAGGACAGAACGTTACAGAACGATAACACCAGTGAAACAGGTTGGATTGTGAGGACTATTACCTAGCCTGGCTTTTGCGGTGTGTATGTGTATGTGGTGTTGATGTGCTTGTAGTGAGAAGTGTATGGTGTAAAGAAGCTTTTGAGTTTACGTTATTTGTTTTGTAAGAATAAAAGGGCCTAGAAGAACGAGAAATAGTGTTTGAGTTGTACCGCGTGAATGCGCCCGTCTGAGTCAGTGGCGGTGCACGCGTCTGTTGTGCTGTGTGAGTCTGTACGTGCGACTGGGGAGAGTCTGCGTGCGTTACAGGGTTGACTAGGCCTACTTGCCTCTTTCAGATAATACTTTAGGTTGTTTTGTCTGCAGAGCAGAACACGTGGCAGAATTGTTGTCTTTTCGTTCCTCATTAAACTTCCGAAATTTTGCAACGGGTTGGTTGGTTGGCTGGCTGGTCGCGGGAGACTTCGAAGACTTTTTGGGGTCTACTGCCCAGGGCATGCTGGAGTCCAGGGCAATGATCGAGCGGGCACGCTCGCTGGCAAGGCAGAGATCCCACAGGGGCTGCGGATGGGCAGATCAGACGTGGAGAGAAACCTGAGAGAGCATTTCCAGGAGCAGAGTCACACAGCCGATCGCCTCCAGAGCAGAGGTTTGGAGAAAGGTAGCGAGCGTTGGGCAGACTTGAAACGACCTGAGAGATCCACAGTAAACCAGGCCAACATTGGCACGGTATCGAAAGGAACTGTGGGAAGACTTTTTGATGGTTGGGGTGGAGCACGTATGAGCCTTCCGAGTGCAGGGATCCCATCTTGACCGAACTGAGTTGAACGGGCTCGCTTGCTTGCCTGCCTGATTCGTTGATTCATTGATCTTGTGTCCTGGGAAAAAAATCTAAATCTTCAAATCGACATGCTCCAGTGCGGGTTCTGATTGCTAAAATTCGCCCAACGCAACGGATTCTCGGTAGTTGTCATGGTTAACCCCTCGACTGCCGAGAGAAAGTGAACACTATCCGACTGCAAGAGACATAGATCCTCATGAGCCCCCGCGAATGCGGGGGCTCATGAGGATCTATGCCTCTTGCTGAGACCAATTTGTACCCACGTCTCTTGGACGGTGTTGGCTTTTGTTCGTTGAATGAATGAAGATTTCTAAAAAGAATATGTACGTTCAGTGGCAGGGAAAGGGTTTGAACACGCCAGACGTAACACCCTGCTCTGTTGCCCATCCACTTGTCTGGACAATTTGCCCTTCACCCTACCCCCCACCCAACCCACTCCTCCTCCCCCCAACTCCCCCTCCCCCGTATCGATTCCCCCTCTCCTGTTTCCCAAGCTAATGTTTGGAACTTTGTCAAATCTGTTACACAAACGCCTGCGCTCTTAATGCACATATTCGACCCTTTGATTGAAGAAAAGCGAACACGATCTACAGCTGCAAGAGGCATAGATCCTCATGAGCCCCCGCAGTCGCGGGGGCTCATGAGGATCTATGCCTCTTGGGGGACACAGGCTTTATATACTACATGTTCCTTGGATGGCTGGGGCTCTGGCGGGAAAAAAAATTAACAATGATTTCAGTAGCACAGTTTTCGACCCGCTGGTGGCATCGGGGCCAATGTTCACGTTTATTTGCCAGAAAACATTGCTCTCTGTCTAACTTTGCATTGCCGCAAGGAGTTTTGATGTGGGCTGAGAAACACGACGGTATAACCATCCCGGAGGAGTACCCCACTCAGTTTGGGAAGACGAATGAGACTTCTCTTTAACCACACTGGTTGCTTCCCTCGATTCGCTACCGCTTATCAGCGGTAGCGAATCGAGGGAGCCAACCATTGTGCTCTTTACTACCAACACTGGGCGGCAAATTTCTTATGCATGATCATCGGGCGCCGTACTTGAGCTATCGCACACCGCGCGCAGTGATTTTCGTCTCCTGTTTAATTGTTTCTCGGGGGTCGCCATGCCTAATTCACTACCGCGGACACTAAAGATATACTTTGACATGTAGTTCCTTGGTCTTCCTTCATAGTGTGCACCTGGTTTAGTTGCGGTCGGTTAATTTATTTACCACCAAAGTGGGTTTTTTTTGTGTGAAAAGTATGTACGTTCATACATGAGGACACACACACAACACCATTAAAAATAAAATTATATGAGTCATATTGTCCAAAAATCCGCAATAGACGTCACTTGTTCGGAAAATAAGTAGTAGGCAAGTCACATTTACACTGTTTCGATGAAAACAGTGGATTAAAAGCCCGGACAAACATGCGATATCGCACGTTTGACCCTTTTGTTTTCATTTACTGAGTATTAACAGTAACGATGCCTGAGACTGAAATAAGGACGACGTCATAATCAAACTGAGATGCAAGCAAAAGCCCTTGGGCCCGGGGCTGCGGCCGTCGTGGGCCCGAAGATGTGTTGCTACTGGGGTGTCTGTCCGTCTGCCGCCTGCTGTTGGCGTCGGACATGATAGATGCGTGTGTTTTTTTCTTACGAAACCAATGAACGATCCGTTTGCAGTGTTTATCCAGCGGTCTAGGGTGAGTGGAGACGGAGGTATGCGTGGGAAACGCCATTCGATAGCGGCGGTGACATTGCAGATGATTAGGTGTATTCAAAGGCTGCCGCAGAGAAATGCATTTTCACGATGCACATCAATATATACTAATCATTTCTACTAGTCACTGTTTACAGTGACTAGTAGAAAAAAATAATTAGTGTACATGGACCTTGTCCTGTTTTCCAGTGACTACAATGACGCCAGTTTTACGGATGCAAGATTGCGTCACTGAAGTCTGCAGTTGTTGGGTGCGCAGTTTCGCTTTGCTGTTCGTATGCTGGTCCGTGATTTTGAACCTAACGGCTATTAAAAATTGCAATTTTCATATTCCGAAGTGCGCGGTAAAAAAAAAAAAAGCATCAGTATTATTTCAGAATGTGTGCTTTTTCGGTTCTTGCCGATTTTTTTTTCCTTCTGGCAAACGCACCTTTGATGATCAAAGCTTTATAACTACAGGCATATCTAGACAGGTAGCAGTGTGCATTGCGGTAAAGCGCCGGTGTCAGACAGTGACCCTTAAACCCCGCCCTTTGAGGACAAGCTTGTGTTACGGCAGTTAACCCTTTCGTATCCAGCGGATCCAGAGACACGCGGAGACACGCGGATCTAATGTGACAGGCCTAGAGGGGCACCCATCAACAAATAGATCGACCATGCAGGCTCAAAGTAGTCCCCTGTAGCTTAAAGCCTGATTCGCATGGACAATGATAGCTCAAGAGGAGTGCCTCCAGGCGCCAAGCTATTTAAGCACTCCACTTGAGCTTGACAATGTAATCCGTGTATTAGAATCAATCAATCAACAATCAATCAATCAATTAATAAAATAATAATAGTAAAGAGCATTTATCTCGCGCTAAATCCCCAGCAGCAGTGGGCTCTAAGAGCGTTAGTGGCTGATGTATGTTCAGCCTCGTGTGTGTAGTGTTTAGCTAGCAGCCGTTTCTGTTATGTGAGACACGTTTGGCGGTGGGAGTGAAAAGTTTAATCCCGCGGGAGTCGTAACTTTGTGCGCAAGCATATCTTATGGTCGTTGGCAGCGGTTCGGGTAGAACACGCTAGCACCTTTCCTCTTCGACTGTCGCGGAAAAAAATGTTGCGGGCTGTGACTGAGCTGCCAGTAGACAATTTTCTGAAATCAGAAGTAGGTTAAAAACTGCACAAGTTTCGACGGAAACAGCGGATTAAAACCCCGGACAAACATGAGATGGCTGACAGTCAAACAACGAGTCTCGTACAAAATCGCCTGTCTGTGCTACAAAGCTATTAACTACTCTACCCCTGCCTATCTCGCTGATCTTCTTCAACTATACACTCCCTCCCGCTCCCTCCGTTCAAGTAGTGACACGCACCTTCTCAGAGTCCCGCTCTGCAAATACAAAACCAGAGGTGACCGTTGTTTTGCGCACGTTGGACCTGCTGTCTGGAACTCCCTACCCATAGACATTAGACATTCTCCCGCATTCACTGCCTTTAAATCTGCCTTAAGACCCACCTGTTCGATACCCCAGTGTAGCTCAGTTCTTTGTGATTATGTACCTGTGTGTTTGTCCCGCTGTGTGCGCGTGTGTATTGCAGAATCCGTTGTTTCTCTGGCTTTATGACCCCCTCCACCCCCCCACCCCCCACTCTTTATATGTATATGGGGCGGTCCGTGGCGCAGTGGTTAAGGCGCCTGCCACCAATGCCAAACGTGCGAAATTCGATACCGACCGGGTTCCGGCGTCGAACTTTTCTCCTCTGGTAAGTGTCACCGTTAATTCGGGCGGACCGTCGGGGGGTTTTTCTCCGGGTACTCCGGTTCTTCCACCGCCCCCCCCCCCCCCCCAACCATCCCCCCCCCCACCCCCACACTTTCGTACCGGTTTCAGGCCACTTTACAATTAATTTCAAATACAAGCGATCAAAAATCTCTAACTTCAGTAGCTGAACTGTCCCTTCGTCTGTCGTACTGTGTTTGTCTTAAATGGCGTAAATCCGTGTCTGTTACGTGAGTGTGCGTGTTGGGTTTCAGTTCGCGGCGCTTTGAGTCGATTCGCCCAAAAATTGAGAAAAAGCGCCTATATAATAACGGTGGTATTATTATTATTATTATTATTATTATTATTATTATTATTATTATTATAAAGCGCTTAGGGCTTATTTTAGGATAAGCGCTATATAAGTAGCCATTATTATTATTATTATTATTATTATTATTATTATTATTATTATTATTATTATGTTTGTCCAGGCTTTTAGTTCAATGTTTGCATCAAAGTACGTGCAGATTTTGTACGTACTTCAGATTTCTGGAAATCGTCAATTGACGTCAGTCTCGTAAAAGGGAAGTTGCGATGTGTCAGATTTTGACGTCACACTACGTGTATAATGTCAAATTATGATGTCAGATCACGACGTGTGCCGTCAATTTGTTAACTTGAGCAGTTGTACTCACACAGCTGTGAGATGGCGCACAAGAGTCCTTCGTGAAATTTCAGCATCATTACTGATTAATTGTAAAACAGTCTATGAACAATGTCAGGATGATAGTGAGGATACGTTTACGCCAAACGACTCCCGACAACGAAGGAGATCAAGTTCACGCCCGATAAACAGTGTGTCCCATAGGCTTAGACAACACTCCGAACATCTCCAAGGGGCGAGGATCCTCATGAGCCCTATGGCTTAAGGTCGCATTTCCCACATGTTCGAGGCGTCACCTTACAACTATCCACCAGTCGCAGGAGATGGATCGACCGTGATAATTCAAGGGTAGTGTCTTCAGGCGCCAAGCTGATCTGGCACTACCCTTGAATTATCACGGTCGATCCATCTCCCGCTGTAAGGCGTCGAGGCTATATGGGTTCATCATCTCTAAGAGCCCATATTATGAGTCCCAAATGGCTCAGGCGGTTAAGCGTCGGAGCACGAGAGCGAAGGGAATCGCCGGGTCGTGGGTTCGAATCCCCGTCCAGGCCCCGGTAGCTGGACTCGCATTCCAGGTCACATTATATAGTCAAATTTGGCCAGTTCAGGCAGTGCAAGGACCGGTGTTGTTAATAATTTTTGTCTTGTTTGAAAATTTGTAGTAGGGCTGAATGTTGGAATTTGTTGGAAATTTCTGGTTAACTGAGAGGAGACATGTTTGGTGCTTTGATTCATACCATCCTGAGCTTATCCAGTGCCCGGGACAATTTTGGGCCTATGTTGAGTTGCCATTGACGTAGTGATTTGAGGGGCACGCTGATTTCAGCTGTGCTTGGGTGTGGGGTTGGTAAGGAACCAGTCTCATAGCCAAGAAATGAGACGGGTGATGTGCTGTTGTTGTTGTTTTGTTGTTGTTGTTGTTGTTTTTTGTATTTTGTGCTTGGCAAATGTGCAGCTGGTGGGCGGTAGTGTTTTTTAGGGAATTGAAAAATTAGGGAATGACTAAGGCTAAGAGACTAGACAGTACGGAAACGGCACTGTAGTCCGTGACCTCCATTGCGAAAATACGGGCTTGTTCAATAGCATGTCCGTTGAAAGGTCCTGGTAACTCAAAGTGTCACAGTTGGAGTGCGCCTGAGTTGATCAGTGTTCAGGTCGTACTCCATATGTAATAGATTTCCCTGTCCCCCATAACCCGCCCGTCAGGGCCGTCCATTATCACTTCGGTGCCGTTGACGTTAAACCCCTGAACTAACCCGGCAACCAGCCCATATTATGTTGGCGATGCTAAGGAGACCGTTGCAGACAGGTGGCCTTGTCGTAGTAAAATATTCAGTGGCAGATGTCATTACGTAGTAGTAAATTACCTCGTGGAGATCCAGACCAAAGATTTTGTCCCGACGAAGCAGGTGACTTTAGGTGTTAGAAACTCTGCACCTGAGATACAGACATTATACGACTTTATTACACTCAAGAACGCGTACACTTATGTATGGATGGAC
This sequence comes from Semisulcospira habei, assembly GCA_036245525.1. Classification (NCBI taxonomy): domain Eukaryota; kingdom Metazoa; phylum Mollusca; class Gastropoda; family Semisulcospiridae; genus Semisulcospira; species Semisulcospira habei. The sequence continues at coordinate 249,261,794 of BTPG01000001.1, forward strand.
ATGTAAGCCTAACACACAGACATAATAAGATTTAAGAGCACAAACACATACATTGTTATGTATGGACGGACATGCCACTTTACACACAGCCATGCGATTTACGCACAAATGCATACACTGTTACGTATAGACGAACATGGCACAAACACACACATAATACGAATTACGCACACAAACGCGGCATGCACTCTAGTGGTGTGTATGGACGGACATGTATGCCACCCAACACACAGACGCTATACGATTTAACTAGCACACAAACGCATACACTGTTATGTATGGACGGACATCATGTCCGTCCATACATAACGGTGAATGCGTTTGTGTGTTTAAATCGTATCAAGTCAGTATTTTAGCTGCAATGTAGTAAACACCATGCCGCGCAGACAAGAGTACGCGTACAGTAAGGCACACATACTGACACACTCGCCGCACACGAACACACACACACACACACACACACACACACACACACACACACACACACACACACACACACACACACAACAGGGGCGGATCAGTTACCTCGAGGGGGCGGGGGTTCCAACCTTTTCTTTGGGACCTTCAGCCTGATACGAAAGGTTTCCCCGACGCTAGACTTTGCTTCCAGGGGCCGAAAAATCAAAAATCGGTGTGGGGGGGAGGGGTTGCAGAAGGCGTATGCGTGTTAAGACTCACCATTCGCGAAAATATCAAACAACCGGAGGGGGGGGGGGGGGGGGCGGGGAGTTGCAATCCAAACACCCCATAAAGGGACTTTGTTATTGCATTTTAAATAATTTTGGGTCGGGGGCGGGGGGGGGGGTCTGGAACACCCCTACCCTCCACCCCCCAGATCCGCCCATGCACACACACACACACACACACACACACACACACACACACACACACACACACACACACACACACACACACACACACACAGGTGTGTGCAACTGCTGTCTACATGCTAATCGACAAAATCACAGCGTCGGATGTTACGTTATATTCGGTTGGCACAAAGTGATCGGGGACTACAGCATCGGATAAACAAAACTCGTACATATACAGCCACAATTTTTTTGTCCACGACCACACATGTTCGATATTAATTACTACTCTTATTCAGAAACAATTCCTGCTCGTCAGCATACTAAAAGCAAAACAAGGCCAACGTGACTCCTGAGATAGTGTCCCCTTTAATCGTTTGCAACTGGGTGCCGGAAAGGTGGTTTATCACTTTTACGACAAAATACTTAGACTACCGTACGCTCTTGGCCCACATTCTTGGGCTGGTCGATTTGTGTAGTCCCCGCGTAACTGATGCGCCGCGTACCCTTACCGCATTACTGCCAGCGGCGGCAAGTTGTATTTCTGAAAATAATCATTGTAAACTCGACACCATTCGTTCAAGGAACACGGGTACAAAATAGGGGCCAGCAAGAGGCATAGATCCTCATGAGCCCCCGCATCTGCGGGGGCTCATGAGGATCTATGCCTCTTGCAGTAGGATGGTGTTTGCGTGTAGACTCGACAGTGAAAGGGTTACCTGATGGGGGCTTATGCGTGTCTATGTTCTTGCAGCTGGGTAGTGTTCAGGTTTCGAGTCTCGGCAATGCAAATCTACGCCGTTTTAAGTGCCTGTTTCGTATCAGCGGTAAGGTAAGGTGCTACTGCGTGTGTGTCGCTCGGTCAACATCACATATCTTTAACCCCCCTGACTGCTACTGACGATATCGCGCAGCGGAAAAGACGCGGGGACTCCGCGCGGTATCGTCAGTAGCAGTCACGGGGTTAAGATGTATAATACAAAGATAGTCGTTTCCAAGCAGGCAAGCTGACACTTGCTAGGAAGACATTGTTTAGAAGGTTTTGTGTGTTTCTCGCTTAATGAACGTGGTTGTCTTTGGAGTAAGTTTGATCCAAGGACGTTCAATTTGGATTTATTTAGCTAGGGCAACCGGTTGAATGATTTTGCTGATGACTTTGTTTTTGAGGGTTCTGTGTGTTTCTCGCTTAATCAACGTGGTTGTCTTTTTAGTAAGTTTGATTCATGGACGTTCAATTTCAGTGGATTTATTTAAGCAACTGCTAGGGCAACCGGTTGAATGATTTTGCTGATGACTTTGGTTTGGAAGTTCTGTGTGTTTCTCGCTTAATCAACGTGGTTTGTCTTTGGAGTAAGTTTGATTCAAGGACATTCAAATTCGAAACTTACAAGAAAGGCAAGAGCAGCCAGTTCAATGATTTTGTTGATGACTTTCTTTGTGGAAGTTCTGTGTGTTTCTCACTAGTTCAACGTGGTTGTCTTTGGAGTGCGTTTGATTCACGTACATTAAACTTGGATGTATTTAACTCATTTTACCCCAACACCGAAATCCCCACATGTTGCCGTTGTCCTCTGAAGACTGCACTCTAGTGCAGGACACAGATCGACCATGATAGTTCAAGGGTGATGCCAGAATAGCTTGGCGCCCATAGGCGCCAAGCTATTCTGGCATCACCCTTGAACTATCATGGTCGATCCTCATCTTGCTGTGGTGTGTCTGGGGTAGAATGAGTTAAGCAAATGCAAGGGCGGCTGGTTGAATGATTTTGTTGATGACGTTGTTTTGGAGGTTGTGTGTGTTTCTCGCTTGATCAACGTGCTTGTTTTTGGAGTAAGTTTGATTCAACGACATTCAACTTCTTCTTTAACCCTTTGGGTGTCGGTAGCGGTTGGCGGTAGTCGCGATGATTTATGCAGGAATCATCGCGACTAAAACCGCTACCGACAGTCAAAGGGTTAAGCGAATGCAAGGACATTCGGTTCATTTATTTCCGATGGCCGGAGTCACCTGCGTGGCGCTATACACTAACAACTTTGCAGTCGTGAAACAGCGTACATGTATAACGTCAAAATGTGACGTCAAATTATGACGTCGGAATAACCAGCTAAAGTGAGTGATTTCTTTGAGAATGCCTCAGCGTTTTTGTGACTCGGATTTAAGTGTATTCTTTGTAGTGTAACAGAAATCATCGATGCTGTTAATTGTTACGCTTCGTGAAAAACGAATTTCTAGACAGGTATCGTCAGTAGATCTGCAGACAGAAAGATTTTTGTTACTGACGTTATATGCCGAACTGCTTTGTTTCCGGTTGTCTGAGCGCAGCTGTACTTTTTGTGACATTGTCACCAAACCTCTGTAACACAAGAGTGACAAGCCGAGGACATAATATTTGTGTTTGGCAACATCTCCGTTCGTTCGTAACACACAGGCAGCCTGTGAAACTGTTTGTTCGGAAAATAGTCTCTGTCTGTGTGACGTCGTCAACCGACTTATATGAAAATTAACACATTCCAGGCGTGCTGCGTCCGGATACGCGGCGAATGCCGCGTATCCGGACGCAGCACGTCTGGAATGCGTTAAATAAGACAGGCGCTATGGACGGCCGATTGAAAGTCTGTGCTGTGTAACACTGAAGATTCGACTGTGCGTGGTGTCACTGTTTTTCTTGTAGTATCAAAGAAGAACACGACGGAGAAAGAAACACGCTTAGAAAAGACAGTTACAACACATAGTTGTGTTGTAACTGTCATTCCTCAGCGTGTTTCCTTCTCCGTTGGGTTCTTCTTCGCATTCTACACGCTTGGCGGTCACCGTTTTGGTGTGGATTTCTTGTAGTATCGTCATCAAACTATGGAGTGATTACGTGACAAGGGCAGTTGGTTGACAGACTTGCTTGGAAAATTTCGAAGTGGTTTTTGTGTGCTTATGTGTGTGACTTGGTCAGCAAAGACTGCGAGTAAAAATTACCAGGACATCCGCCTGAAGACTGGCCTTGTGGATACATTTGTACCTGTGTTGATTGTTGCCAGCGCCTGGCGGTAAGTAATTTGTCTTATTTTGCTCTGACGTAGTACACGTTAACCCTTCTAGCCCCAAGGTCACATTTCTCAAATTTGGGAGGTATTGCCTAATGACTATGTACCCAGAGCAGGATCAATCAGTTTTCAAGAGAGGGGGGGGGGGGGGGGGCTCAACTTTTTTTTTCTATTGCCAGGGTCTAGTATATATCAAAACACCTCAACCGAAACTGTTCTAGGGGGTGCTGCAGTAACATTAAAGGACCCCCCCCCCCCCTCCTTCTCGGACCATGTGGACTGGCAGCGAATGTTTTTTTTGTTTTGTTTTTTTTAAGCCGGGGGGGGGGGGTGGGGGGGGGTGCTGTAGTACCAAAGCACCCCTGGATCCGGCCCTGGTACCAGTTGTAGGAGATGGATTGTGATCATGATAATTCAAGGGTAGTGCCAGATGAGCTGGGCGCCTTCAGGTGCCCAGCTCATCTGGCACTACCCTTGAATTATCGTGATCAATCCATCTCCTGCCGCAGGGTCCCGGGGCTAAAAGGGTTAAGAGAGAATGTTAAGAGAGGGTCAAACAGACCCGTATTTTGTTGTTGGGGTGGGCGTGGATCGGGTGGGTGGGTGTGCGTGGCGGAAGGGGTGTGAGGTGGGGGGGAGGGGTTGCATTACCTCGTTTGCCGCCATGATGGTAACTGCTAAGACGGAAAAGTTCTGAATAAATGTTGACGCCATCTAAGTTCGAACCCAGGCGGACGAGTAAATCGCACGTGCTTGTTATGACTCTGTGCTGGCAGTCACAACGTCGTCCGCTGAATATTGCGATGTCCTGTGTGAGGGTCTAAATGTTTAGACTGGGGAATCTGGCCATTACGGCCCCTTTAATTCCCTCCCCCACCTCCCCCCCTTCCCCCCCCCCCACACACCCCTACGCCAGGCAACATGACTCATCAAAACCCCTCCACCTTCTCCTCCCACCTTCCCCTCCCCCTCCCTCAGTTCCCATCCCCCCCCCCCTTTTCACGCACATACACACGCACGCACACACACAAACGCACGCACGCACACACTTATGTACGCACGCACAACACACACGCACAACACACACGCACATACACATTCACACACACGCACTCACGCACGCACGCGCGCTCACACACACACACGCTCGCGCACTCTCTCTCTCTCTCTCTCTCTCTCTCTCTCTCTCTCTCTCTCTCTCTCTCTCTCTCATACACACACACACACACACACACACACACACACACACACACACACACACACACACACACACACAACACAACACACATCCACCCACCCACCCATCGCCTTCGATCTGGATGACTCTATCGATCTGGATGACTCTATCGATTTGCTGTGGCCAGTTGTACGAACGAGCTTCATCGGTCCTCTGCCAACCCTAAATCAGGGTTCTCCGCTAGAATTAATTTTAGACCTGCGCCAGCCACTATGCAAGGCGCTGCTCCGCGATAGCGGAGCGCGTTGCTTAGTGGCTGGGGCAGGACTAAGCTCATTCACCCAATGAAAGCTCTGGGATCAGCTGGCTCCGGGTCCCAAAGTTTACCAAGATAGACGGAGGGACACACGACTATAAGCTCACTCGCCCAGTGGTTTACTAAGAGCGGGGACGGAGGGGAGGGACAGGTGAGCAAAAGGCCATCGGGCCGACGTCGGCCCGAGGAGGACCCGTTTAGCTTACTGGGGCGCGATGGAGATGGGCGAGACGTCGGGAGAGAAACTTGAGTTGTCGACTGATAATCCCTGACGCCGCTGCAGGAATCTTTTGTTATTTTTCAACTTTTCTTCAGATAAATCGACTATGATATCTGAACATGATCTCCAGATTGACATATTAAACTCAATTGGGAAGCATAGAAACTCGATCACGGTCAAACAATCTTCTGCCTTGATTTAGTAAAAGCCCATGGACTGTGGGAAATTTAACCCAACCCTTTTCGTGTCTAGCGGTTTTTGTCGCCATAACTGATTCCGACCGCTAGGAATCGTCGCGACAAAAACCCGCTACCGACACGCAAAGGTTTACAACTTTACGCTTGCATTTCTCTTTTTGGTTTGGTTGAGATCCGAATGCTATTTGCAAATGTGTTTATTTTCCATGCGGAATGCCACAGGAAACATCTTGCATCCATGCCAATGTAGCGGCGAATGCCTCAGAATGCGTGGCAGGTTTGCAAAGCAGCTGTCAGCGCACTGAAATGAGCGTGCGTAATGCTCTGTCACTCACCCGCACTCACCGTACTCTCATCAATCTTGGCGTGTGGGTTCGTGCATTATATTGAGAGAAGAAACTTTACGATAGCTTATGCCGTGTGTCCCTCGCGCTGGGACCATAATATGGCGTTGAGGCGCGTCCCCTGGGTGGTGGATAGGGGGTCCCTCGCGAGAGGGGTGCACCGAATGAAATAAGGTGCCGTGAACCAACATGGTCTAAGGGAAGGAGACCCCGACAGAAAACCCCTGGTCCTCCTAGTAAGGGAGTTGGGCGTGGGGTAGCTTCCCCACCCTGCAAATAAAAAAATAGCTACAAAAACGCCGACGAATAGACAAACAGCAATTCCTTTCCTGGAGGAGGAAGGTTCTTCTACCAGAAGATTTATGACGTCGTGTGGTGAAAGCCGGAAGTCTTCGGAAGCCACAGGACCGAGCCGCCTCTCTCTCTATCCAGGGACACAATCATGGGCACATGGAATGTCAAGACCATGTACCAGAGCGGGAAGTCCGCCCAGATAGCAGCGGCGGAAATGCAAAAGTACCTTTCCCTGCTAGGTATTAGTGAAGCCAGATGGACGCAGTCTGGCCAGAAAAGGCTGTTAAGTGGGGAGATGATTCTGTATTCAGGTCATGAAGAGGAGAATGCCCCCCATACAGAAGGTGTAGCATTCATGCTGTCACCAGTGGCACAGAGAGCGCTGATGGGCTGGGAACCTCTTGGGCCAAGAGTTATCACAGCAGCCTTTAGAACCAGGAAAACGATCAATCTGAACGTCATCCAGTGTTATGCGCCCACTAATGATAGTGACGAGGAAGAGAAATGTCGGTATCAGAATGATCGCGCCTTTTAACCCGTGCAAAGCCAGTGGGCGCAGACAGTGTTTTTACCACAACCCGTGCAAAGCCAGTGGGCGCAGACAGTGTTTTTACCACAACCCGTGCAAAGCCAGTGGGCGCAGACAGTGTTTTTACCACAACCCGAGCAAAAGCCAGTGGGCGCAGACAGTGTTTTTACCACAACCCGTGCAAAGCCAGTGGGCGCAGACAGTGTTTTTACCACAACCCGTGCAAAAGCCAGTGGGCGCAGACAGTGTTTTTACCACAACCCGTGCAAAAGCCAGTGGGCGCAGACAGTGTTTTTACCACAACCCGTGCAAAAGCCAGTGGGCGCAGACAGTGTTTTTACCACAACCCGTGCAAAAGCCAGTGGGCGCAGACAGTGTTTTTTACCACAACCCGTGCAAAAGCCAGTGGGCGCAGACAGTGTTTTTACCACAACCCGTGCAAAAGCCAGTGGGCGAAGACAGTGTTTTTACCACAACCCGTGCAAAAGCCAGTGGGCGCAGACAGTGTTTTTACCACAACCCGTGCAAAAGCCAGTGGGCGAAGACAGTGTTTTTACCACAACCCGTGCAAAAGCCAGTGGGCGCAGACAGTGTTTTTACCACAACCCGTGCAAAAGCCAGTGGGGGCAGACAGTGTTTTTACCACAACCCGTGCAAAAGCCAGTGGGCGCAGACAGTGTTTTTACCACAACCCGTGCAAAAGCCAGTGGGCGCAGACAGTGTTTTTACCACAACCCGTGCAAAAGCCAGTGGGCGCAGACAGTGTTTTTACCACAACCCGTTCATTCAACACCCAAGGATCCTAGCTGTCGCAGGAACTTGGATTCAAAGTGTTGTCAGCAGGAGGCATAGATCCTCATGAGCCCCCGCGAATGCGGGGGCTCATAAGGATCTATTCCTCTTGCAGTTGGGCGGTGTTCACCTTTTTCTCGGTCACAAAAGGGTTGACAGTCTCTTGCCTGAGGCCTCGAACCGCTTTGTTCAAGGAATGGCCACCAAACATTATTTTGCTTGCATGTGATCAGAGACCGTCTCTGGCGGCTTAAACCCACGCTGGCTACCCCTGATCGTTGGCGAAGCAGAGATGTCAGGCCTCGAACCAACTTGTTCAATCAATGGCCACCACACGCATTATTTTAATTGTGTAATGCCTGATGATGACACACTGGTTACCTCGGAGACAACCAGTGTGAAATGCCGGATGAATGCGCTCGTTAGCCGTCTCCGGTCCCTGCCAGCTGTTACATCTGATGGCACGCGCAACCCATCCTCACTCGAGCCCCCCCCCCCCTTCCCCCCGGGTTCTCCTTTCCCCGGCAGTCCAACCCTTCCCCCCGGGCCCACCCCTGTCCTCTGCCCGCCCCCTTTTGTCACCTTTCGTGTGCGGACTCGCGTGATTCATCAGGCTCGCCACAGGGAGAGGAAAGTCCACGAGTTACGTGCCGGTGACCAGCGTCAGTTTCACTCATTCAGCCCCGACACACCACAGCTTAGGAGTCCGAAATAGCTCAGGCGGTAGCATGTCCGTTGACAGGTCCTGGTAAATCAAAGTGGCACAGTTGGAGTGCGCCCGAGTTGATCAGTGCTCAGGTCGTACACCATAGGCAATAGATTTCCCTGTCCCCCATAACCCGCCCCTCAGGGCCGTCCATTATCACTTCGGTGCCGTGGACGTTAAACCTCGAACTAACCAACCAACACCACAACAAGACATGGATCGAGCATGATAGTTCAAGGGTGGTGCCAGAATAGCTTGGCGCCCATCGGCGCCAAGCTATTCTGGCACCACCCTTGAACTATCATGCTCGATCTGGAGTTTCTGGAATGGTAATACAATCCCTGTCATCTCTAAGCGTGCTTCTTGCTCTGATATCGGTTGTACTCTGCATCATATCCGTGGTGGACAGAAGACGTTAAGCCCTAAACGTTTTAAACGCTTTATTTCTCTGCATTATACACGCTTGGCACTCACTTTTTTTCTGGTCTGGGTTGTGTACTGTTTTCACGATGTGCAAGAGAAGTGTACGGTTACTGTTTTCACGATGTGCAAGAGAAGTGTACGGTTTCATAATTATGAGCCTCTGCATTCCTTTGGACACTGTCCCCATCGGCGCCTGTTACCGACCTAACAGATTAAACGGCGGTTTACAGTTAGGTAGGCGAGGTGCCGACCTACCCGTCCGACTTAACCGTTGGCGCCGCAGACGGGGAAAAAAATAAAAGTTATTAGATTTGGATTTCACCCCACCCCTTCCTTTTTGTCGTCGCATGCCCACTCGAACCTTAGTTGTAGGTTGAACCCACGAAGGACTGCCTCAATGTGAGGATCGTGGAGAGATCGAGCTCAACCCTTTCACTGCCGAGAAAAAGCGAACGCGATCTAACTGCAAGAGGCATAGATCCTCATGAGCCCCCGCGAATGCGGGGGCTCATGAGGATCTACGCCTCTTGCTGAGACTAATTTGTGTCCACGTTCTTTGGACAGTTTGCGGCTTTTGGTCGTTCAGTGAACACAGATTTCGGAAACAAAATGTGCGCACGTTGGCAGGGGAGGGGTTGCTCGTCAAGAGGCACAGATTCTCATGATCCCCTGCGATGCAGGGGCTCATGAGAATCTTTGCCTTTCCGGCAGGGGCAAGACACTCGCAGTTGAACTGATTTTTTTTTTTTTTTTTTCCCTGCCCCCCCCCCCCTCCCCGGCTGCCCCTCCCTTTCCCCATTTCCCCCGGGTTTGGTCGCATGCCCAGGGGCTCTCTGTGATTGTATTGATGGTGACAGCAACTCAATTGAAAACCGTCAACCCCTGCAGGCAATTTAGCAATGAGTTCAGTTTCAGGTTTCCTTAGAACGTGTGTTTTGGTGGAAGTAATTTCACAATTAGTTGTCATGGACGTTTGGATTTTTTTTTTCAACGTTGTAATGACCTGTTTGACAGTGTGTCAGTTCTTGCGGTCTTTCGTGCGTGTTTATGTGTGTTTGTTTACTCTCTCTCTCTCTCTCTCTCTCTCTCTCTCTCTCTCTCTCTCTCTCTCTCTCTCTCTCTCTCTCTCTCTCTCTCTCTCTCTCTCTCTCTCTCTCTCAGAGGTTTACCTCTACGGACTGTTCGTATAGATTTCTCTAGTATACAATCAACAGACTGTTTGACTGACTTTTTAACTGATGGTTTGATTGATTAATCGGTTAGCGGATGGAGAGACCGATGGATGGATGAATGGTTCGTTCGTTCGTCAGTTCGGTCGGTCGGTCGGTTAGTTATCTGATTGTTAGCTTTGTTGACTTGTCAACATTCATTTAAAAGTTTTTGAAGGGTCGCTCCGTTTATAATGAAGCGCATTTACGTTATCAGCGAAACAGCGAACCGGTTCTCTGCTTGGTTGGTTAGTTCGGGTTTAACGTCCACAGCACCGAGGTGATCACGGACGGCCCTGACGGGCGGGCTATGGGGGACAGGGAAATCTATTGCCTATGGAGTACGACCTGAACACTGATCAACTCAGGCGCACTCCAACTGAACCACTTTGATTTACCTGGACCTTTCAACGGACATGCTATTGAACAAATCCGTTTTTTCCCCCTGGATTGTGAGTCCAGCTACCGGGGCCGGGACGGGATTCGAACCCACGACCCGGCGATTCCCTTCGCTCTCCTGCTCCGACGTTTAACCGCCTGAGCTATTTCGGACTCTGACACCGGTTCTCTGGACAGTGAGGTCTGTATATAGGAACTGCCCAGTTCCGTCGACTGGCCCCTCCTTCCCCGCAAAGAGACCAATCATTAACCCATTAACTGTCGGGGCGAGGCGAACGCGACCACATCTGCAAGAGACATAAATCCTCATGAGCCCCCGCAGTCGCGGGGGCTCATGAGGATTTATGTCTCTTGTTAGTCCTGTGCTCTAGGTTTCCGCGTCAGTTTGGTCCAATTTCACGTGTGTTCAGTCTTCACACGAATCAGTGTAGGTCAGTGCGCAGTGGTTTCACACGAATCAGTGTAGGTCAGTGCGCAGTGGTTTCACACGAATCAGTGTAGGTCAGTGCGCAGTGGTTTCACACGAATCAGTGTAGGTCAGTGCGCAGTGGTTTCAGACGCAACATCCGCGTCCACTGGCAGTCAAAGGGGTTAATTGTCCCCGGTGTTGCCAGAGCTAACCGCCTGTCTGAAGTGTGTTAATTTAACGCCAAAGCCGGGACCCTACCCGCCCAAAGAGCTTTAAGTACAAAACGGTGTCAGCAGGAGACACAGATCTTCATGAGCCCCCGCAGTTGCGGGGGCTCATGAAGATCTATGTCTCTTGCAGTTGGACAGTGTGCACTTTATCACTCGGTCACGAAAGGGTTGAGAGCCTCTTGCCTGAGGCCACGAACCAACTTGTTCATGCAATGGCCACCACACACATTATCAGTTTTGCCTGCATGTCATCAGAGCCAGTCTCTCTGGCTTAACCCACGCTGGCTTCCTTCATCAGCAGCTAAGCAGAGATGTAAGGCATGCAGTCATTCAAAACGAAGACTTAAAATTTATTTTTAAAAAAATTCTCATGAGATTCTACGGCTCTCGCAGTTGTGCCGGGTTCAAAGTCCGTCTGATCAGAATGTTTCTTTTAGACGTTTCCAACCCAACAACCATTAATTAACACATTCGGGGCGTCCCCGAATTGTGTCTACCTCTCGTTCCTCATCAGCCCCCCCCCCCTGCGCGTAGTTCTGTTCAGAAGTCGCAGACTTTGTTTCTGAAATGTCCGTCAATTCATCGCTAAAAGAGCCCCTGCTGTCCGAGGAACATAGATACAAAGTGCTGTCCGCAAGAGGCACAGATCCTCATGAGCCTCCGCAATTGCGGGGTCCCATGAGGATCTATGCCTTTTGCTTTTTTCTCGGCATTGAATGGGTTAACTCATTGTACACCAAGACCGAAATCCCCAAATTTTGAAGTCGTCCTCTGAAGACTGCGTTGCAGTGCAGGACACAGATCGACCATGATAGCTCAAGGGTGATGCCAGAATAGCTTGGCGCCCATGGGCGCCAAGCTATTTTGGCATCACCCTTGAACTATCATGGTCGATCTTTATCTTGCTGTGGTGTGTCTGGGGTAGAAAGAGTTAAAGAATCGACAGCGCTGTCTGCAGGACTGGGGAGAGTGTCTCATTTGAGCTGTTTCATTGGACTCGCCATCATGCCCCGCGCCGCGCAGGATTCAATCTCCGCTCGTGTTTCTAAACCGTTCAGGGTCTCAGATTTGCGGGTGAATCATCCACTTGTTCTATGGCGAACGCTGATTCCCATCTGACAAAGGCACAGAGCTGCATGAACCTCTGTTGTCTGACGGGGACGCCGCAAACCCGGCCTCAACTCATGCTCTGGAAGCATCATTGAAGTCGTCAATATCTTTGTCGTCGTCATCATCATCAGTGTGTGTGTGCAGTGCCAGTTTGGCTCTCTCTCTCTCTCTCTCTAGCGAGTGAATATGTGCGTACCGGATAAGTACTGGTTTGTTTATTTCAGTGACTTCTGTTGTATGTTTAATAGTTACTTCATTATGCTGGCATGTATAGTGATATGACTGTACTTCCTTTTTTAAAAGCGTTTCTTCTTTTTTTTTTATCTATATTCTTTACTACCGTCAACATGTGTGTGATTATGCGTGAGAGTAATTTGTAGTTTAGTTGTAGCAACCGCAAGTTTGAAAATTGTTTTTTTGTGACCAAAATTAATGCTTTTACCGTTGTAAAATAAAAGGTTCGTTGTCATTGTCATTGTCTCTCTCTCAGTCTCTCGGTGTGTGTGTGTGTGTGTTTGTGCCGAGCTTTCTTTTTGAATCAGCCCTTAGAGCTATTTTCAGAACAAGCGCTTATCAAATCTACACTATTATTATTATTATCATCATCATCATCATTGATGTCATCATGAGGCATTCCCTAAACTTGAAATTGGCGACTAAAACACATCTCAGCGTCAGTACTAAATGTATTTATAAATCTCCACAAACCAAAGCGCTTTAAATGTGAGTTTGCTGTTGTTGTTGCCCGGATCCGACCATGGTTTATCGAAACAAAGTCAGTCTAGAATCTGGCGGCAAGAAAAACACAATACGACAAACTTTATTAGGATGCTGGGCCCCATGAGAATGCATGCTTCAGGCTGGCCTTGTTTACAGATCTGTGTTCCTCTGAGTGAGGAGGTGATCGGCCGTTCAGTATGCCTGTATTGGCCTCACAGGTCTTGGACTCTTTGTCACAGCTGTGAAAAATACACTCGCAGGCTAAAATATTGACGATCGTCTCAGCTAGAGGAATCAAGGAATGTGTCAGACCGGCTTTCTTTTCACTCATTCTACCCCAGACACACCACAGAAAGATAAGGATCGACCGTGATAGTTCAAGGGTGATGCCAGAATAGCTTGGCGCCTATGGGCGCCAAGCTATTCTGGCATCACCCTTGAACTATCATGGTCGATCTGTCTCCTGCACTGCAAAGAAGTCTTCAGAGGACAACGGCAAAACAAAAAAAATGGGGATTTCGGTCTTGGGGTAGAATGAGTTAAAGCAAGAGACACAGATCCTCATAAGCCTCTTCGCCTTGACGGGGCTTATGAGGGTCTATGCGTCTTGCAGACGGGAGAGCTTTAGCACATTCAAGGCGCCCCGCATCAATAGCTGCGGAAGTGTCGTCTAGCGTTGCCTACGTACGACATGAGAATCTATGGTATTATGGACGGGTGAGGCTCAGCGCGTTCCAGGATCGCCGCATCAATAGCTCCGGGAGTGTCGTATAGCGTTGCTGCCGCTTGAATGAGTTAAGAGGTTTCCGGCCTTGTTGCCAGCTGGCAATACCAGCTGAGAGCTGAAGGAATCAAGGTCACGCGTGTGTCAGTCACTGAGTCACTCTTGGCGATTGGTCAGTTTAGCGGGTCGATATTATTCCAGCAAAGCGAATGGCCGCACACACACACACACACACACACACACACGCACACACACACACACACACACACACACGCACACACAGAGAGAGAGAAGAGAGAGAGAGTTATTGGGGTTTAACGCCGAGCAGGCGAGTAAGGCCACCTCTCGGCGGCGGGAGAGAGAGAGAGAGAGAATCACAAAAATGCGAAAAGACGTTATAAACAATTTGATGACACACGGCTCACACACCATTTTTGTACGCTAATGATTTTTTCTTTCACATTCCTTTTTCAATATAATTCAGTAAAGCGAAGGAGTGAAGCGTCGAGTGCGAGATGGAAGGTGGGGGATTCCGGGATGGGGGGGGGGGGGGGGATTAAGAACAGAGTTATAATGTGACAGCTTCGTGGGTAGGGAGTTCACGAGGGAGGGAGGAGGGGGTGATCAACGGCTGCTGGAAAATCGAAGAAGGGTTACTGCACTGAGATGATACCAGAAAGGGAGGCCTAGGGGTGGTTGTGGTAATGGTGCAGGAGAGGGGGGGGGAGAGATGGGGCGCTGGAAAGGACGGCGGGAAAGGGGGTGGGGGGGGGGGGTGATTAGAAAGGGGCATGCATGGTGCAGAGGAATTCACACGAGTTGAACCGAGATTGTGACGGTATGCGTGCACCAAGTTGCTCAGTGTAGTCCCTGCCACCACCGTGCCTTCTTCACGCGTAACAGGCTCTCGTTTCACAAATCTTTGAAGCGTGGCACAACACAGATAGATGTCGCAGATCGATCGTGAAAGTTCAAGGGTGATGCCAGAATAGTCTCGTGCCTAGAACTGAACACTACAGCAAGATACAAATCGACCATGATAATTCAAGACTAGCTTGGCGCCTAGAACGACAGCGATACTATTGATCGCATGATAGTTCGAAAGGTGATAGATGATGACCAATGGATTGACCGTCATGATAGTTCAAGGGTGGTGCCAGAATAGCTTTTCTGGCACCACCCTTGAACTATCATGGTCAATGTCAGTGTAGCCAGTGGTCAGAGCATTCGACGTCTCACTAAATAGCTAAGATGTTCTGACACTACTACCCTTACACTGCCCTGCGGTCAGACCGGAGAACAAATCCAGCTAAGCTGTTCTGGCACCACCCTTGAACCATCACGGAACCGCTCGGCCTCCAAGTTGACTGGTGCAGTTCAGAGAGGACGACTGACTCAGTGTCCGGCGAAAATTTGGACTTTCGATAGTCTCTGTGCTCACCCAGGAAGCCGAAAAGGTCCGTTTTGGCCGATGCCGATGTCAGCCTGCAAGTGGGCACGCCGCGCACGGGCCGTGCCCATTTGCAGGCCGACGTCGTCACGGTCGGCCCGAGGACCTTTTGCTTACTGGGCCATGTGTTTTTGTCGGACAGTCGGTGGTGGAATCAAGTTCTCTCTCATTGCCCAAGGTCATCACTCATCATTCGCTTATACTTCGAGAGGAACGCGACTCTCAGTGGTGATAAACCCGTTCGGATGTTTGTAACTGTTGGACTCGACTGGCCGGCCCGCAGTACGGCCGAACTCTTTGACACGAGGTGATGAGGCCACGACAGTCCTTTGTTGACGGTAAAGTCCAGTTTCATTGTCTGTTTCCACTTCTGTGCCTTTACTGAAGATTCTGTCTGTGTGTCTCAGTCTCTCTCTCCATAAAGTGTTTTCCCCGTTGAGTTTCTTTGATTACTTGTTCAAGTCATTTTCATGTCGTGTTTTCAGTGATACAGGGCAGTTCCGTTGTAAGGTGGGTAGCCTGTATAAAGAACTCGGTGTATCCTGCTTTTTTGAGTAACCCCAGTAGC
>BTPG01000001.1:249882453-250047426 GCA_036245525.1 Semisulcospira habei
GATCGGACAATACCTTACAAACAAGTATGCACTGTGGCTAGATCTTCGTAGTACAGATGACGACTACCTTCATGGGTCAGGACGAACTGTCGAGAACGGTAGTGATGGGATTACAATTCAGATACAAAAAAAGGTTGAAAAAGCCGAAGCCATAAATATATATTTGTACCTGATTTATGACGCACAACTCAATATTGCAGAAAGCAGACTGAGTGGACACATATATTAAAATTATATTGTGTATTAAAATGAACCTGAGCTTAATGACACTCGACCCACACTGTGGCTTATTTGTTGGTGCCACAGGGTGTGGGAAAACTGAATTTGTACTTAACCTATTACAAACAAGATACATACACCACTTTGAAAACATTGTCATATTTTGTCCTACAATCAAACACAACAAAGCTTATCACAACCGTTTATTCATTTGGACTGACAACAACATATATTTAGTCGACCCTGAGAAAAAACTGAATGACTACCTACAATATTTTTACAAGCAATTTGAAGGACAGCCAACATTGTTTATTGTTGATGACTGTTCTGCAGAGAAAGACATTGTCAAGAAGAGAAACACATTAGCAGAACTTGCTTTCAGTGGCAGACACGCAAACGTCAGTGTATGGATTCTCACTCAGAAATATAATGCTGTACTGAAAGATTTTCGAGAACAGTTAAAGTTTATCTGTTTGTTTTACTGTAAAGATCGTGACAGCTTTGAAGACTGTCTCAGAGAAAAATGACGTCATCCCAAATAAGCATGAACGTGATGATGTAAAAAATAAACTGAAATCAACTAAGCATCTAAAGCTCATTTTAAAGACAGATCAGCCCACAGGGTATGGGTTAGTAAATTGATGTAAATTAATTTATACATTTGATTGTCCAATAAAAATGACAGACGGACAAATCATACAAGTGCTTGATCTTACACACCTTTTCAAAGATGTTATGCACTTTACTGACTTAATATCACCCAAACAGACTTACATAAGCCTTTCAGCACCATCAGAAATATATGCTACATATAGTGTGACTTTGGATTATGTCGATGAGCATCCAAATGTGGAGTGCATGACAGTTGATTTAAAGACACCTACTTTTAAAGTTGATGATACCAACTATGGTTGGTTAGGGGAAGTTTGTTATAGCATATTTAAACAACTGCGCAAACTAAATGTTTATATTGACAGTGTTACAGTTAATAAAGTGGTATTACACAAGGTGAGCCAGCAGAGTTAACATTAATATTTTTTATTTTATTATTTTGTCGGACAAATAAAAATGACGGACAATTCACAAAGCCCTGGCCCATCAAACCCTGGCCCCTCAGGTTTACGTAACGTGTTTCACACAACAAACTTACCTATATCCAATACTAATAATGTTTATGAATCAATAGAAAACTCTTTTTCTGTAATACAAGATAATCTTCTTACAGGCAGTGTAAAGATTCAGATTGTTGCAAAAATAGAATTTACTAGAGTAGACGGTGAAGTGATTGTTTCGTACATATCAACAAGACAACACACAGTTAACACAAGAAGAGAATTAGAAAACGTGTTTAGAGACAGACTATTACCAGACTTTCTACAGGCAATTGACAGTGCAAAAATGAAAGGATCTGGTTGGCACGAAGGACATGTACATGAACTGCAACTAAAGCAGTCTAGGTATCATCCTATACTAGGTAAAGCATGGATACCACTGCCAACAGAGGTTGCAAACAAAAAGGCTGTTGTTAATATACAGAACAATGACAACTATTGTTTCATGTGGTGTGTGCTTGCTAAACTACACTTTGTAAAGTCAAAACCTGAACGTGTATCTAACTACACCAAATTTGTAAATGAACTCGATTTTAGTGGCATTGAGTTTCCTGTTAAAATAGAGGACATAGACTTGCTTGAAAAACTAAATCCTGGTATATCTGTAAATGTGTATGTGTGGGATAATGAGTCTGTTGATAAGTTACAGCCAATTAGAGTGTCCCCATTTACCCCAACCTATGGGCAGTCAGAAGATAGACATGTTGATATGTTATTAATAAGCTCTGGTGATAACTTTCACTACACAATTATCAGAAATATGTCACGTCTAATTCACGGACATACAACAAAACACAATGGCAAACAGGAAGTTTGTAAAAAATGTTTACAAAGATTTTCTTCTATTTCAGTAGTGCACAAACACATTTTACACTGCAGATCAGCTGATGACATACAAACTGTACTTAAGTATCCAGATCCTGGCAGCAAGGTTTATTTTAAGAACTATGGGAATCAGCAAAAGTTGCCGTTTGTAGTGTATGCAGATTTTGAATCATTGGTTGTACCATATGGGGGTCCTGTTCCAGAGTCATTACCAAAGACTATAAAGTTGAGTGACCAAGTGGTGTGTTCTTTTGGATACATTCTTGTTAGGTCAGACGGTTTGCATTCAGAGCCTGTTATCTACAGAGGTGAAAATGCAGCATGTTTGTTTTTAACAGAAATGAGACATCTGTATAGTCAGGTAGTACAGTATCTCACAACATGTCAGATGCCTTTGGTGATGACAGAAGAAGACAAACTGAAATTTGATACAGCTGAGACGTGTTGGATTTGTGAACAGCCTTTAGGATGTGATAAAGTTCGTGACCATGATCACATAACTGGGCGTTACAGAGGTGCTGCACATAACAATTGTAACTTGTTATTAAAAATAGATCCTAAGACATACAAGTTACCAATCTTTTTCCACAATCTCAAAGGGTATGATTCACACATTATCATGCAGGCTGTAGATGAGTCGTACAAAAACATTAGTTGTATTGCCCAGACAACTGAGAAGTACTTGACTTTTAGGTTAGACAAATTAGCATTTTATGACTCCATGCAACATTTGTCTTTAGGATTGGCTAGTCTGGCAGAAGGACTGACTGAGTATCCAATAACGAGTAAATATTTTGAACCAGACTTGATTAAGAAAGGTGTGTATCCGTATGAGTACATTGATCACTGGGTTGTGTTTGAAGAAACAAGACTGCCACCAAAAGAGAAATTTTATTCTACACTAACTGGAAAAGGTATTTCTGACTCTGAATATCAGCACGCACTTGATGCATGGGGTAAATTAGGGTGTCAGACGATTGGTGACTACCATGACCAGTACTTAAAAGCAGACGTTTGTTTGCTAGCAGACGTATTTGAAAGTTACCGTGAGAAGGGTTTGTTACACTACAGACTTGACCCTGCTTGTTACATCACTAGTCCTGGCATGACATGGGATGCATTTTTGAAATCCAGTAAGATATCTATAGACCTGTTGTCTGATCGTACAATGGGTGAAATGGTGGAACGTGGATTGAGGGGAGGTATTAGTATTGCAGCGAATAATTACGCCAAAGCCAACAACAAATATCTGGACAGTTATGGTGACCTTGGCCAGGGTTTTGACCCCTCAAGCCCGGGGTCAAGGTCATTCATTACGTACTTGGACGCTAATAACCTGTATGGCTGGGCAATGTGTGAGTTATTGCCCTTGAAAAACTTTTGTCTGCATGATTTGTCACAGTATGATGTAACAGAGTCAGGGTTAACTAACAATATTATAAATCTTGACCGAAACGATGCGAAGGGTTGGATCTTTGAAGTAGACCTGGAGTACCCGCACCATCTACATGATTATCATAATGATTATCCATTAGCAGTTGAGAAAATGAGTATGACAGGGAAAAAAGAAGACACTAAGCTTGTGCCAAATCTAAATGACAAATTCAATTACGTTTGTCACTACCGCTTGTTACAGTTTTACATCAGACATGGGTTAGTACTAAAGAAAGTTCACAGAGGAATTCAATTTGATCAGAGTGCTTTCATGAAAGATTACATAATGAAGAACACAACCCTTCGTGCCAGAGACAGCAACACTGCATTTGACAAAGACTTCTTTAAGCTTATGAACAATGCCTGTTTTGGCAAGACAATGGAAAATCCTCATCACAGAAAAGATGTGAGACTGGTCACAACTGAATTGGGTGCAATTAAACTTACAGGTAAGCCACAGTACACAGGGTATAAAGAATTTAATTCATCATTGTATGCAGTGTCACTCAAAAAAAAGATTGTTAAACTGGACAAGCCAGTATTCATTGGTATGGCAATTCTGGAGTTGTCAAAACTGTTGATGCTTGAATTTTATTATGATTACTTCAAACCAAAATATCCTGAGTGTCGATTGTTATACACTGACACTGACTCTATGATCATTGATGTGCCTACTGAAGACTTTTATGAAGACATGAAAACAGAACTACACATGTATGACACATCTGATTACCCTAAAGACCATCCACTGTACAGCACACAAAACAAAAAAGTGCCTGGTAAGTTTAAAGATGAACTAAATGGTGTGCCAATAGTTGAGTATGTTGGACTGAGATCCAAAATGTATTCTATACTGCACCAGAAGGGTAGTCAGTCGAAAGCCAAAGGAATTAAAAAAACAGCAATAAAAAATAAAGACATTCGTCATGAACATTACAAGCAAGTGTTAGATGGTGCATTAATGCCTGATTATCCAAACAAGTCACTGAGATCAAACAAACATAATCTTGAAATGATCCAAACACATAAGAAGTCACTTGCAGTTGGAGACACGAAACGAGTGTTTCACACTAAAGAAAAAGCTTATGCACCTGGACATTACAGGCTCAAGTTATCTGAAGATATTTGTGATGAACTGGTTGATGAATTAATTGACGACTTAGTTACTGAAATGAGTAACGGTGTCTGGGGGAATAATCTGTAATTCTTCTCTGACAAATGCCCTCTGGGGTGCAGGGTCGTACAGGTAATATATTGTTGCGTCTGGACCGGGAATTATTTTTTTTATATTGTGTACAGACGTTGACCAGATGGGGTCTGTTGCCCTGCGTCTGTCGTCGTTCTCAGCCTCCCCTGGCTGATATAAATATCTCACCTGTTTAGTAAATAAACTTGTGTCTGGTGCCGGGGTTGGTCCTGTTTTTGGCTCTGTAATTGTTTTCAATTTAATAGCATCAGCAGGTTTTGGGTGTCCTTCATTGTTCATTGCTTTTATCACATGTGGTAATCTCTTTACCCATTCAGTGTTACGGGTGTCATGCATGAGTTCCTTAGAATACTGGTAACTGAAAAGTCTTTCTGATAACTGTTTGTTAAAGTTTTCAACAATTGCCTGCGATCTGTGCACGCCTGGAATACCACGTCTGACCAGTACGCCATGCTTAGCAAATAACTGATTAACTGCGCCCTTAAATTCAGATCCATCATCAACCTGCACTAGTCTGGGGTATCTTAAAGGGCCTCTTTTATAGATACTAGATAAAGCAGTCGCAACAGTGTTAGCAGTTTTGTCAGATATGGGTTCAGCGTCTTTGTACCTTGAAGCAATGTCTACAACAGTCAGTGCATACTTGTATCGTTTCTTTCTTATTGTATCGTGTGGAAGAAACAGGAGGTCCATTTGGTGCGTGTCATTTGGTGATGTGTTTTCAAAATGGGGTCTTGTTATTTTTCTTGGAGCAGGGAGATATATCTGCCAAATTGCCTGTCTCTGTAACCATTGCTTGACCTGATTGAGTGATATATCTCCGCCCACAGCGGCATGTAATTTCTGAATAGCTGTTTGCCCTTTCCAATAGCCTGATGGAGAGTAATATATTTTCGATAGTTTATTTTCGGCTGCCATTTTTTCTAGCAATGAAAACTCCTGTAAAATAAACAAATGTCATTCCCACTAGAACAAAGATTATCTCTCCGTTTCTTTGTTCTGTACTCGGTTTGTAATAGTCACTTAGTTTCGGTTTTGGGATAGACATGTCTTCACCCGTGACAAGAAAATATTCCCTGATTGCTTCGTCTGTATTTGAAAATGTATGTTGTGCGTGGCCTTCAAGCCTCAATCTTTCATTGATGAAATCAAGTTTCTCAATTCTTTGTTTTTCATACGCCTGTTCTGCCTGTGCTAATTTCTCAGACGCTTCATTGTGACGTTTCATTTCTTCTGCAGATTCCTCTCTACCCATTTTAGAAAAGAGATAATTAGAGCCACTGAATGCGAGGGCGTTAACAACTGCCCCACCAATCATAATAGCTATCGTCGCCATATTATTTTTATTTACATAGAAACATTTTCGGGAATAATTCCCTGCTTGACAAGAAAATCTTTTGTCGCAATCGACGCTGTAACAACTACAATTAGCTTAGCGCTGTCTTCGAAATCGAGTCTACTCAAGTCTGCTGATTTCATTTTGAGTAGACTTTTTCCTAGCATAGAATAAGCTACTGCTAATCCACTGATTACGGCAGAGTGATAGACAAGGTTCATTATGTTCTTTGAGTCATTCATTTTTTAAGGCAAGAAAAATTAAAATAATATTTTTATTTACTGCATATAAAATGGGTCAACGGCTTTGGGTGTTACTGGTAATGTGGCGACTTCTGGTTTTGTTTTTGGAGTGTCTGATTTTCTGGTCACTGTACGAGTCTGTGGTTTGTATTTTTTGTATAATTGATAACCTACGTAACCAAATCCGACAACAAATCCGGCAATTATATATTTTGTTGATTGAGGTTCGGGGTCAGACTTAGTTGTTTGTCTCTCACTTTGATGAGGGAGTGACGGCCCTGACGGTATTGACACAGGTCCTGACGGTGATAACGGTCTTGACACCTGGTCAGTTACATGAGTCTTTTCTGTTTGTGCCTGAAGCTGTAATTTTTTTTGCCTGTTCCATTCGGCTAATCTTTTTCCAGCCTCAACCCTGCCTGGACTTTTAGTCTTCGTCACAGTTTGAACCTGTGTCAAAACTGGACTGGGGTTCGGTTGTGGAGTCGTCTGGGTTTTGTCCATTTTCTTCTGCAGTAAAATTTATTTTTGAGAAATCAATATGGCTCCCAGTAACTAGTAATGTTACAACAGGTGCAAGGTAATTTCCAAACTTGTAAAACATGACACATGCTAATTTGCCAATTGAACTTGAAACAATAGGATTGCTTTCAAGGTCGTGTGATAGGCTGTCACTATACACAGGTAGAAAGTGACTCACTGCTTTTGTGTATAGGCATACAAGAGATCGACTCAAATCACGAGTCATTAGTGAAGCAATGTGGTTTTCATATTTAGAATGAAGCTTGATTAGCTCGTCAGCGGTGAGAGATTCAATATCCTCTGTCATGTATTGTTTTCCGAGATAAGTCTTTGATTTGCCTGACACAACTACAGAAAGAAGGCGCTGTTTTTTCGAGTCTAAGTCTTTGTTTTCTACAGCATTGATATCATTTAGAAGAAGTAATTCGTCTTGATTCATTTTATAATAAAAAATATTAATTTTAATGACATTGAATTTGGAAACCTTTATTTTACTGAAAAAAAAAATAAGGAGAAACCTAGAAAAACGGGCGGCGTTAGGGCGTGGGAGTAAGCGGTCGAAAAATCCTGGAAATTTGGAATAGATATAAATTGTCCATTTCCGCCCATAGTTACTATCTCTAGCCCACAGAGAAATACGCTGGCGATTGGGTGCCTGATAGGCGGGGGCAGGGGATCTAACTGTTGTCTGTCCAGCGCTGTGATTCCCCTTGGTTTGAGTACTGACAATTCTGCCAGCGCTAGCCTCACCTATCTGGTTTGTGAGTATCATGTATAACTCGAGGCAAAATTTGTATCGTTACATTGTTGTGTAATGTTCTGTGCATCTACTGTGGGAAATCAGGGTATTTACCCGACCACATATAGTAGCGCACCTTCATGTTTGTGTATGTATGTTTCTCCTGCCTACTTCCTAAGTTCCGGAGAAAGACATGGGTTATATAAGAGACCTGATCCATTCTTATTAGGAATGGAAATGATTGTCTTATTCTATACCTGCGTATTTCTCTGTGGGCTGGCCGATTGGGTGCCTGATAGGCGGGGGCAGGGGATCTAACTGTTGTCTGTCCAGCGCTGTGATTCCCCTTGGTTTGAGTACTGATTTATAAATGGTATCATTTCATTTGAAAAGAAGTACTTGTACTTGGGGAGGGGGTGGGGGAGCGGGGTGCATGTTTCTTTCAGACAACAGCAAACGTTTTATTTCAAATTTAAAGACACTTCCTTTCAAAAAATGAAAACAAATTGATGCCTTTTTAGTGCGAAACAATAACATTAAAGACACTTAAAACAGATGTGCTCGAAATGTGAAAAATGCGTCTTAAACGAAATTCTCACATTGCAACTTTTTTGGGGTGTCGCGTTCACAGGGTTGTAACGAAATTTCAGTGTGTGTGTGGGAAGTTCATTTTGTTCTTATCTAAGGCTGATGTCCGGTGTTACCAAACGTAATCAGAACAAGAAATCCCTTTCAAACGTTTTGTTGTGAATAAAACCGACTCTGAGTCATTTCCACTCTTCCTTTATTCAGAAACGGAACTAAAATAGTGGTCAGAATTCCTTATCAGTTAACATTTAAGTCCTGATACTCTATAACATGAGATACATTTGACCATGATAGTTCAAGGGTGGCCGGTGCCAGGACAACTTGGCGTCTCTGGGCGCCAAGTTGTCCTGGAACCAGCCTTGAACTATCATGGTCAAATGTATCTCCTCAACTGCAGTGTAGCCTTCATAATGTGTAAAAATTCAACCCCAGGATTTAATATGTTAACATTATGCGAACACTTTTGGGGAAAAAGGTGATAATAACGAGTTTCCAACTGCAGGGGGTCATGAGGATTTATGCCTCTTGCTGAGACCAATTTGTATCTATCTTTCTTGGATCGTTGTGGCTTTTGGTCGTCGAATGAACACATAATTCAGAAACAAAACTTGCGGGCAGTGGCGTGACATGGAAGGGGTCAACAGGGTCACAGACCGAAAGCCCGTTAGCAGGAGGCTCATGAAGATCTGTGCCTCTTGCGGCTGTGTTCTGCAGACATTTTCATGTCCGTAAACTGGGTTAACCTCTCCGCTGCCGGGCACCCGCAGGTTGCGTTTTTTGACATTTTTGTTAATTTAACACCAAAAATAGCCACAAACCAGGTAGGTGAGGCTAGCGCTGGCAGAATTGAACATTATTGGAGGATGTAGACGATCGTCTTGTTCTATACCTGCGTATTTCTCTGTGTGCTGGCGAATGGGTGCCTGATAGGCGGGGGCAGGGGATCTAACTGTTTGTCTGTACAGCGCTGAGTAATTCCCCTTGGTTTGTGTCCAAAAATACCCAACCATGCAAGGTGCACGATACAAATCGGTGTCAACAAGAGGCATAGATCATCAAGTCCCCCCGCCACGGCGGGGGCTCATGAGGATCTATACCTCTTGTGGTTTAGTGATTTTCCTTTTTTTTTTTTTGTAGCTCGGCAGTAAAAGCGTTAAGAAGGCAATAAACAAGCAAACAATCAACAAACGAACGAAACAAACAAACGAACACTAAACACGTAATTAAATCTGTCTTTGTACTTTTTATTTTTGATTGTTTGATAATGTACATCTGTGTCCGACATCAATGGGGCAGTGTCGCCGGGGCTTCAGACACGGCCTCATCCACTCTGTCTGGTCTGGGCGGTCCGTCTGCCTGAAACATAGCACACACACACAGTCCTTATTATCGTATTTGCCATCGTCATTATCGTATTTGCCATCGTCATTATCGTATTCGTCATGATCATCATGATTATCGATCATCATTCTCGTCGTTAAACCCGGTACAATTACAATTTGATTTGACACATTTCAGTCCCATTATGATCATCGATCATCATTCTCGCTGTTAAGTCAAAATTATCATCATCATCATCTTGGTCGTCGTCGTCGTCTTCATCATTATCATCTTAATCTTGGTCGTCATCACCATCATCATCATCATCACCACCACTACAACCACGGCCACCGCACTCCTCTTCATGAGAAAGCATGCATGCATACTTAATGGGGGGGGGGGGGTTGGGGGGGGGGCTATAACCGTTTCCCTGGCGCTATAACCCCTTCACTGCTGAGAAAAATTTGCCAAATGCAAGAGGCATAGATCCTCATGAGCCCCCGCAGTTGCGGGGGCTCATGAGGATCTATACCTCTTACTGACGCCACTGCGTATGCACGTTTCTTTGGCGGCTGTAGACCTTTGACCCTGAGGTAAATGATTTTTTTTTAACACAGTCTGCGTCCAGTAGCATAGAAGGGGTCAATTCTAGACTAAAAGGTCACACTGGGGTAAAACAGCACACGGCCGGAGATGCCCAATTAGGTTTGTATCACATGAAGTCAAGCATAAGGCCTTATCACTTGCATACTCGAGTTTATTGGACGAAGCGCCTACCGCATACCAAAGATAATAGATGACCAAGGTCATCCATTATCTTTGCGCATACTAAAGGCATAGGAAAGTGGGCCGGGGTATTTGTTTGGCATATTTTTTTTGAAAAAAGTTTCTTTCTTTTGGACACAAAAAAGAGTGGGGGTTGGGGGTGGCGGGGGAATAAACGAATTTGGTGGGGGGGGGGGGGGGGGGGGGAGAAAAAGACTTGGACAAAAAGAAATGATAGGATTTTATTACGTTATTTGGAGAAAATATTTGTTAAGAATTTTGGTAAAAGGAGTATCGTAAGATTAGGATTGTCATGTATGCTTTGACGTGCCCCCCCCCCCCTCTCCCCCTTTCCGTGTATAAACTGACTCCTTCGCCCCCGCCCACCACCCCCATCCCCTCCCTCCCTGTTGTTTAGGCTGTAAAGGAACTCGCCAGGCATGCTACCCCTCCCCGCCCCCACCCCTCCCCTCCCCCAATAAAAAACAATAAATCTCCATCATACCGTGCATATAGGCGATTACAGCATTTTCCGGTGAATCACATGTACCAGCCTGTTACTGACATGGTATTCGGCTGACTTTAAACCTTCACTCCCGAGTAAAATGGACACCACACACTTTCGCAAGAGGCATAG
This sequence comes from Semisulcospira habei, assembly GCA_036245525.1. Lineage (NCBI taxonomy): Eukaryota > Metazoa > Mollusca > Gastropoda > Semisulcospiridae > Semisulcospira > Semisulcospira habei. The sequence goes on from BTPG01000001.1 coordinate 249,893,400, forward strand.
ATGCTCATGAGCCCCCGCAACTGCGGGGGCTCATGAGGATCTACGCCGGCCTCTTGCGGCGACACCACTTTGTATCCGTTGTTCAATGGACGGCTGAAGATTTGAACTGACACCGGTTTCAGACGTATACTCAGCGGCAATAAAAACGCGAAATGTGTCGGCAAATGTACCCGCAAACGAAGATCACCCTCACAACAAAAATTAATTACAAAATTATCTTTGTTCTTTACTTTAGATGTTGAGCCTACTGTCTGAGCTATCTGCACACACATTTTGAAAGAGTTGCTCCCCTTGATTGACTTGGAGGACACAGGGTTTCGCTTGTGGAGAAAATAAGGAAAACTAGACACACTGTTACAAGCAAATTCCCTATGATATATGTGTTAACGCACATGTTGTGTGGACTGCTTATGATGTTCTAGACTGCCACAAAAGAAATTTGGATAATAAATTCACTAGAGACTCAGAGCTTCCGGTGCAAATCATTTCTTAATAAACCAGATTTTCCGCAATTTGAATTACTTTCAAGTCATTGTTTACGCTCCAGTGCCGTTGACAAATAGATGCGGAACACACCCACATCCATTTGATCACGTAAATATGGCCGCTACCATAAAAATAAGCTACGTTTTGTTTTTAGTGTTTGTAAAATAATCATTTTGATTGTTTAGGTGCCTTTGCCAAACGAAATGTAGCTTAAGACCGAACAGGTCGGATTTTCATTCATACTGACCCTAGTGACTATGCACATTGGTTGGTTTTCAGTTGCGTCCTCTACAGATGCTCCCCATTTTACTTGCAATACCCTGTGATGGTAGGTCATTGATGACGTCATAAGTCATCGACCTAAACACTCTCTTTACATAAGACATACCACTCCTTTCAAAACATTCTGTAACAAATTGTGCCAAAATAACGCGGAATAAAAGCATATTTACGAAGAAAAACGCGACGGTGAAAAAATTCGGGTTTTTATTGCCTCCTGGTTTGTACGATCAGTGAAAGCGCAGGGCTTTCAGCAGTGAGTCTTACCCAGACGCATGTACAGTAGCCGTGGTAGCAGAAGGAAATGCCCATGGAACAGTGACAGTCGCTGTGGTGCTCGCAACGGACTATATTGTCTGAAACATATGTACACGGGTATACAAGACACTTCACGCCATGATTTCTTTTCAAACTTGGTACAGGCATACCTGATGGTAACACCCGTCCCGCGCATACTAATTTAGATGACCCGTCGGAAAGGTCAACAGCTATATTTTCAAAAAAATCTTCTCAAATACCATTTTCAACTTCAAATCCAGACTTTGACCAATTTTGGTACAGACATACCTGATGGTAAGACTGTTCTGTGCATACTGAGTTTGGGTGACCCCTCGGTAAGGTCAAGGGTCACGAAAGATCCAGAAATACGTTAAAAAAAATAATTTAAAAAGAGCCATAAACACAAAAATTATTTTCAACTTCAAATCCAAACTTTAACCAAACTTGTTACAGAGATATCTGATAGTAAGACCTCTGTATGCATACTGATTTGGATGACCCCTCAAAAAGGTCAAGGGTCACAAGAGGTCGACAAATGTATCAAAAATGCCATTTTGGGAATACAATTTTAGTGTTTAGCAAAGTTTTGGATCAGTCATAACGTGAAGCGAAAGGGCTCTGCCATTCTGTTAAATATAATCTTCAACTAAAGTGGTAACCGTGCAAACTCACCTGCATATGAATTAACGAACTCTGCTGGAGGAAGTGACGTCGTTGTTGTTGTGGTGGACTCCGCTGCAACAGTACAAAAGGAAATAATTATGTATATTTATTTTATTTATAGTACCATTACGCGTAAATGTGAGCACAAATTTCAGCACCATTTGTATTTCTTATGCCCTGTTGACACACTTAACCCATTTAGCCCCGAGTCCTCACAGCAGGAGATGGATTGACCATGATAATTCAAGGGTAGTGCCAGATTAGCTTGGCGCCTGAAGGCGCCAAGCTAATCTAGCACTACCCTTGAATTATCATGGTCAATCGATCTCCTGCATCTGGTACATGTTCATTAGACAACACCTCCAAAATTTGAGAAATGGGACCTTGGGGCTAAAAGGTTTAATAACTTTAACGCAGTTTGGACACGCAGCAAACGCACTCGCGTAAGCACACTTGTTTATTCTGCGCAACCGTTAGCGCGTCAATTTGATTTTAACCTGCTGCTCAGTTGTACAGACAGTGTTGTATTAATCAGTCTAACGGAGCAGAGGCCGATTGCCAAATTTGACAAAAACTAGTAACAGATAATCGTACGAAATATTCCGCATGAAGAAGCATCATGCCTTAAACAACTATTTCGTACGATGTGTCTTTTAGAGTGTTACTGGCTTACTTACGGATGACAGCGGACCACGTTGTTGTCACGTGAAGTACGCAGATGAGAAGACAACACGCTATTCTGGCTTTCATGCTGAATAGTAGTCTAGTGGATTAGCAGTCAATTTCTGTCACAAGAAAATTGGATCAAAATATAGGCCAGACACGAATATTGCTTCTGCTGCTACTACTACTACTATTAGTAGTGCTTAGTGGTAGTAGTCAGTAGTTGTAACAGTAGTAACAGCAGTAGGAGTAGTAGAAGTACTGATACTACTACCACTACCACTACCAATACTACTACTACTACTATTAGCAAAAGGAGCCTATGCTTCTTCAGGATTACATATGAAAAAATCAATCCAGACCAAAAAGGTGACTGCCAAGCGTGTAATATGCAAAGAAGTACCCAACGGAGAAAGAAACACGCTTAGAAAAGACGGGTACAACACAATTTATTAATAACTAGAGTTGCCACATTCCTTCTGCCAATGAAGATAAGTATCGGCTAATCTCTCTGTTTGTTTGTTTGTCTATTTTGACAAAGGGTATTTACCCGAAATATTAATAAATTGTGTTGTACCCGTCTTTTCTAAGCGTGTTTCTTTCTCCGTTGGGTACTTCTTTTCTTAGGATTACATATGGTTGCACTTAATAATTCAATACGAATTTTTCACACAGGTTGCGTCACACAGCATTTTGAATGAAAGTCCTTTCCCTTGGGGTGAGTGGATTTGACATCATGTCAGTGACAGCCGACATAGAGCTTTCTAAACTCTACCCAGTAAGCAAAGGTCCTCGGGCCCACGACGGCTGCAGCCGTGGGCCCGCGCGCGGCTGTGCGTGGGCCTACTGCGGCCGATGTGGGTTCGAAGACGTTTTGCTGCTGGGATAAGGACACGGGACATGCCAACAAATCCAGATGAGAATTTGTCTCCAATTTGGTACAAAACAAGGTCTTGGCTGACTGAATAGTCTCCGATACCCGGGGGGCGGGTGCGGGGGGGGGGGGGGGGGCCGGGAGGGGGGTAGGGGGTGTACGGACGGCGAAAGCTAAAGGCTTAATTTTGAAAACCCGTGTCAAAAAGACAGCAGGTTACGAAATTACGAACGACAGTAGTGTTTCTCCACCGTAGCCTGTGGGAAAAGAACAACTGTGATCGGACTATAAAGGAGAAAATGCATGGTGTGTGACTGTTCACGGCAACAACGTAGGGGTCGAAGTCGCACAGCCCACAGTCGTTTTTGTATACTGACGAGCAAAATAAACGCGACATTTTTAGTGTTTCCGATGATTCCCAAAATGTCGCATTTCCTTTGCTCGTTAGTATAGAATCCAGAGTCGGGCGAACACTCACTGCGGTCAACTCCGGGCCAATAGTGTTCGCTTACTGGTACGACACTCACGCTTTCACGATATTGAAACATAGATGTATCCTCACTCAATAAAGAACAATACACAACTGAACTTTCACAAATTGTAATTATACAAAGATATTGAAACATAGATGTATCCTCACTCAATAAAGAACAATACACAACTGAACTTTCACAAATTGTAATTATACAAAGGTAAAACGTGTTGGTTCCTGCCCATTAAAAAAAACAACCCAACTTATCATTGATGAAGTCTAAAATTTTAATATGAACAATTTAAAATTATCAAAATATGCAGAGAAGAACCCAACGGAGAAGGAAACACGCTTAGAAATGACAGTTACTGTCATTTCTCTAAGCGTGCTTCTTTCTCCGTTGGGTTCTTCTCTGCATTTTACACGCTTGGCAGTCACGTTTTTTGGCACGTCTGCCGATTTCATCAAAGTATGCGTTGTCAACAAAACAATAAGTCGAAAAGTATAAAGCACCTCCTACCTTTGCCTTAGTCGGCAGTGTTGCGGTCAAACTGGACCTACGCCCCAAAAGACTATCACCTCACCCGTGCACTTGGGTCTATCCGTCGAGTGACGGAGTCGCACTCGCCGTATTTATGGGAACCGTCCAACACAGCCAGCACCCTCAGTAGGTCGTTGACTGTACCTCACTCAGGGTGGAAATGAGATGATCAGTCTCTATCAGCAAGAGGCATAGACTCTCAAGAGCACCTGTGGCCGTAGGCCGCAGAGGCTCATGAAAGTCTATGCCTTTTTCAGACGACAGGGATTTCAGTCTTCAAGAACCGCCCCTGTAAACTCCGCACCTGTCCCAGCAAAGAGTCGAAGCCCGGCTTTGCGGGTCTGTTCAAAGCTGACGTCACCGGTGGCTTACGCAGGCTCTCGTGAGGCCCTGCGGCTGCAGCGGGCACATGAGAGTCTATGGCCTCTCGCAACCGGATGTCGGAATGGATTTTGGCTGAAGACTTGTTGTAAATCTGTACCTTTGAGTCTGTGCACTGGCGATATCACCAATGTCTCCACAAGCAATTTCTGGACTATCACTGATACGTGGGCACATGCGAGTCTGTGTCTTTTTCAGATGGAGTGAACTAGCTTGATTGGTTAGTCAGTTCGGGGTTTAACGTCGACAGCATCCGGAAGTGATAATTGACGGCCCTGACCGGCGGGTTACTGGGGGCCAGGGACAGCTATCGTACCTCAGTATTGGAGTACGACCTGAACACGGTTGATCATTTCAGGCGCACTGCAACTGTGCCACTTTGATTTACCAGGACCTTTCGACGAACATGCTATTGAACAAGCCCGTCTTTGTTCCCTGCATAAACTAGCTTGAACGGCAGAGACTGTATCAGCGGGTTTTCAAGTTTTGTGTGTGCGTCACGTGACAAGGCAGTGGTCACGTGACCACGAACCTGGTGTCGTTCGTCGTCTGCTGTCGCTCCAGACAAGTAACTTGGCTTAACCCTTTTAGCCCCAAGGTCCCATTTCTAAATTTTTGAGATGTTGCCTAACGACCATGTACCAGTTGCAGGAGACGGATTGACCATGATAATTCAAGGGTAGTGCCTTCAGGCGCCAAGCTAATCTGGCACTACTCTTGAATTTATCATATTCAATCCATCTCCTGCTGTAGGGACTCGGGTTAAATGGGTTAATTCGTAAATATTCAGCAAGAGGCATAGATCCTCATGAGCCCCCGCAATTGCGGGGGCTCATGAGGATCTATGCTTCTTGCAGGTGACATCCATGTGCGATTTCTATGTGATAAGGTATTTATATAAATATTAATAAGTAATAATAAAGCTAAGTTAGCGCCTTGTAGAGTGACATGTTGATGTGTGTGACGTATGCAACAATTGTTTAGTTCATGCGAACCGGCGCTCGTTCCGCAGCACACCCTGGCCGGTAACATTTCAGCGCAGTGTAGCTGAACTAGTCAAGAATCTAAAGTGACCAAAAAGTGGATTTGTCATCATTTTTGTAGACAGTGAATCGACACTTTTGTCAATAGGGAAATCCACACAGCTATTACTACATTTTGATTGTAAAGCGGTTAGCTAACCCTTTGGTTATAGGAAGCGGTTTTTGTCGCGATGTCGCGACTAAAACCGTTACCGTTAAGTCAAAGGGTTGTCAGACATGCGCTTGTACATTCCCGGCCAATAACTTGAAAAAAAAAAAAGAAGTAACAACAACCTTCTGCACCCCTCTCTCTCTCTCCTCAAACCCCCCCCCCCTATTCCCTCAGCCTCCCCCCCCCCCCATTCCCTCAGCCCCCCCCCCCCCCCCGCCCCCCGGCTGCAGTAAATCTGCACCTTAGTGTCCGTTCATCGCCGATATCACCAGTGACTCCAAGCGGTCCTCACACCAAACACTCGTTGAAGATCTATGGAACGGGTTGTCTTGGGGGACTGCACCCGTGGTATATCATATGATCCCCGTGTATTCTAATGCCATGATATATAGACACCGCGCACTAGTGATATATAGATCTTTATACCCCGTACTATGGCGTGATGGCCGCCGGACCGGGGAGGACGAGTTGGAGGGGACATTTGGTTCAAGGGCGTGGGAACCGGATAAGAACGAGTGGGAACGCAATCAGCATTACACTGCCGTTGTCTCCCTCGATTCGCTACCGCTCTATCGGGGGTAGTGAATAGAGGGAGACATCCAGTGTCAATCAACCATTTAGAAAGGGCTTCGATCGTTTACGGTCTGCACAAGGCAGAACATTTTTGTCCACGGAAAGTGTTTCCGTTTAAGTCGTAAACGGTCAATATGTTTCACCGCCTATGGTTAACCCATTTAGCCCCAACGCCCTACAGCGGGAGAGGGCTCGACCGTGAGTCGTAATTCAAGGGTATTGCCAGATTAGCTTGGCGGCATCAGGCGCCAAGCTAGTCTGGCACTACCCTTGAATTATCATGGTCGATCCGTCTCCTGCAAATGGTACATAGTCGTTACATGACACCGTCAATATTTGGGGAACTGTGGTCGTGGGGTCCAATGGGTTAAGCCCAGGCTGTTTCCTGTCCCATTCCATCCTGAGGCTGAAATCTTAAAAATGTGCTCATTGTCCTATGAAGGCTACATTGCAGATTAGGAGACAAAGTCAACATATTTGAGTTCAAGGGTGGTGCCAGAATAGCTTGGCGCCACAGGCGCCAAGCCATTCTGGCACCACCCTTGAACTATCATAGTCAAATTTATTTCGAGCAGTCGTGTATCAGGATGAAAAGGATTAAGGATAAAGTTATATCTGGACAGAAACAAATCGTAAGAGAAATACTGGGGCGGGGGGGGGGGGGGGGGAGGGGTGAGGGGTTATCGTGGTTGCGGAGGTCCGGCCACCCTTCATGTGAAAGCAAGAGACAGTAGGGTCCTTTTTTGTATAAAGCAATATTTTCATTGTAATGAAATCCATAACATTCCAAGACAAAATCTTGAAAGTTGATGAGTAGTGCTTATTTGAAATTACAACCATTTTTCAGGGTGGTCCTTAACACATTGTGAGTAATATATATTATTGACGGTCGAACCGCCGTGTCAGTCCCACAGTTCGAGTACGAGCCGCAGAGGTTTATTTCCTAATAAAGGGCACTTGCCTGAGGGTTGAATGGTGCATTACGCTAAGACGATAATAACAGATTGTTCTGTTATGCCTATCTCTACAAGTACAGACACTACTCTCCGTTTTACAACCCTTCGCTCGCGCGTCACAATTTACAATATTTTCAAGCCAGACCACTCCTTGCGCCGCTCCTCAAGGGATATAATTCATGGCCAAATGTAGACACTGTAGCTCAGAGGGTGCACTGTTGGTGACGAAAAAGTTTATTGCGTTTGTCCGGCCCGCGTGCACGCGCACATAGCAAGCAAAAGGTCCTTGGGCCGACGCAAAAAGACCGTATCTGTGACAAAAATCTCGTCAAGTTTTGATGAAAATGGACTGACAGCAATTAACCCTTTGTGTGTCGGTAGCGGTTTTTGTCGCGATGATTCCTGCCGGAATCAACTCATCGCGACAAAAACCGCTACCGACACACAAAGGGTTAAATTCTTTGTGTGCCGATAGCGATTTTGTCGCGATGAGTCCAGCGGGAATCATCGCGACGAAAACACCTGCCGACACGCAGAGGGTTAAAAGAATCTCCGATGTTTTGTGCTTCCCTGTTCGGCAGGTCTCCCCAACGCTCAAAATCAGTCAGAATTCATGACTTGAACATCAAGCTCAAGGATATTTTGTTTGTCGACTAGGGCGGATCAGATACGGTGGTTTGAGGGGGTGGGGTGGGAGGGGAGGGGGATGGGATGGCCTTGGGAGGGGAGGGGGAGGGGGTGGGGGGTGGGAGGGGGGTGGGAGGGGGGAGGGTTGTTTCCAACATTTTGTTTGGGACACTCAACCTCACACAAAAAGCCTCAGGACCCTAGACCTTTCTTCCAGTGGCCAAAAATCAAGCAACAGCTTCCCCCCCCCCCACATCACTCCCCCCACCTCCCCTCCAGATCCGCCTCTGGAAACCGACAGTCTGACAGTTTCGAGATGAAATCAGCAGAACAAATCTACAACCTCTTATCGACACATCTCGGCCGCTATTCACATACCCGCGTAATATAATAAACTTTTCCTTTATTTCAAGTGGGGGCATTGTCCGTACTGATTCAACTCCAGATGAGGAGTACCTCACGTATACGGACCCGCTGAATGCCAGCAAGAGACGTAATTTCTAATGAGCCCCTGCGGATGCAGTGGCTCATGAGAATTTATGTCTCTTGCAGATGAAATGCATTGGTTGAAGGAGTGCTGTAAATCTCTACCGCCTCATTGGCCTGTTGATGTTGTTCACAGCCGATATCACCAGTGTCTCCCCACGCCAGGCACCGCACGCGCCACCTGCAGGACAAGGGAGCTCAGTCTGTATAAATCGTTCAGAGTCATCGTCATTTTGTCAGGCCAAATTTGAATATTGCGACACATACCCGTTGGAAATTTTGAGATGAGTAGATGTCCGCTTGTGTATTTGTATGCTTTAAACAACGGAAAAATAAAATAGGAAACTGGTTTGTTTTTGTCGTTTCTTTCCGTTTCGTTTTAAATTCATTTTATTGCATTCTTTTTGCAGCTTAAATCTTCAGTCGTTGTCTAAGCCAAATAGCTAGTACAGTGGTAGTTATTAAACCGGCTCGCAGTGCATGTGTGTGTGTGTGTGTGTGTGTGTGTGTGTGTGTGTGTGTGTGTGTGTGTGTGTGAGCGTGTGTGCATGCATGTGTGTTTCCGACGCTTCCAAAACTGTCCCATTTCTTTTGCTCCTCAGTATATTTTAGAGGTTACCATGTCAGTCTGTCTCTCGCTACTTGTACAACTGACACTGAGAAAACTTCAAAGCGCAGAAATATGATGAAATGGGATACTGAGGACGGTGATCAGTCCACGTGAATGCAGGAATACATACTCAGACGTACATAAATCCACATGCCCGTATACTACAGTTCAGTAATCGTATTTCTCTTTTGATCTAACCCAGCCGCTGTATTTGCGTATGCACGTAATAAAAGTACAGACCATCAAAGACAGCATGGCCGCTGTGACCATAAAAAGAATCAAAAACACATTCAGAGCAATATATTCCACAACATTTAGATCCGTCGACGTAGGCGGCCTCAGGTGATCGCCGCCATATTTGATCACGTGTTCTATGGCTAATGCTGCCCTCTGGGACGGCGTTTCTGGTCTGTCCCGGAACTAGACGGAAGCCTACTTCATTCGCCGTCTGACGTCATCGTCGAACAGAAGTGCGTTGATGGCACGTGCAATGTCGTCAGCAGATGACGTCCACATGTAGAGTGTGCCCCGACGCCAAAATCCCGGGCGCGCGCAGCTTTATCGATCTGATCGCCAAAAAAAGGGCATGCGGAGAACGGGGACGCCGTACAGGGTCTGCAGCAGCCCCCTCAGTCTTTCCCCTCCCGTCTTTTGATTTTCTTGACTGTTGAGGAATGCTGTGACAATGAAATCTGACCCCAGTAGCAAAACACCTTCGGACCCACGACGGCCGTCGTGGGCCCGAGGACCTTCACTTACTGGTGTGCATCAGCATCAACAACATTGAACTTCTTAACACCACGTTATCACACGCACACACAAACAAACAAAAATGTAACTCATTTAAGTCGCCCCGCATCAATATGTGGCGTCAAAGAAATACGACACTTACGCAGCTACTGATGCTAGGCACCTTGAATGAGTTAATGTTACGAATGTAGCCGATAACAATGTAAGTATGATTTACTCCTAGCATCTTTGCACTGCAGTAGTGCAGAAAGGTTGCGACAGAATCTGAATAGGCTGGCTCTAAAAGTTAGCCTTTTTAGCCCCGGGACACTGCAGCAGGAGATGGATTGATCATGATAATTCAAGGGTGGTGCCAGATGAGCTTGGCACCTGAAGGCGCCAAGCTCATCTGGCACTACCCTTGATTTATCATGATCAATCCATCTCTTACGACTGGTACATAGTCGTTAGGCAACAGCTCCAAAACTTGAGAAAGGGGACCTTGGGACTACAGGGGTTAAAGCGACGTTATCTAAACAATAAAGGGTTAACAGTTCGGCGTACTATCTCCTTTAAAATGTGCTTCGTATGACGTACAGTCATGCTGCACAAAGAGGGCGGAAAAAAGGGGATTGGGGGGTGGGGTGGGGGGGGGGGTGTAACTTAACTGTGAAGTTTCAATGTCTTAATAATTATCTCTTCCGCGCACGGCGCACAACCTTCAAGCTCACTGAGTCAAATTTGGTAGCCCTCTAATTAGGGCACAAAGGCAAATAAGTTTGCCTAGTACCATACAACCCCTTTCTTATAGTATTTCTTGTATTTTTCCTACGAAACCAGTGTTAAGATGTTATCAACCTTGTAAGGAGTCATATCCTGAGGGTAATTGGTTAGAGAGACATGCTTCCTGTGGCCATGAGTGATACTTGGGGAATGCAAAACTAAATGTTTCTTGTATTTAGTATGCTAAATGTCCCCTATGTAGCTCTGTGCCTTTCATTTATTTTCGGAGGAAGGTGAAAGGAACCAGTTCAGCTTTAGTAGAAGAAGTACATTATAGCTGGAAGGGTCCAGAAAGCAGTATTGGGAAATGGAATTTTGAGTGTCAGTTTTAGCTCACGCCTGCTCCACAGATTTTGCCGTGCGTTTAGGGGGTGCGCTGCTGTGCGTTTCATAGAGGCAAGTTTCTTCATACTGCGTGCGTCGAAGAGTTTTAAAGTGAAACCACTCTGAAGTGTCAGTGTCTTTAAATGAAACCACCGCAGAATCCAGATGACCGCATGTTTCTGCAGGCTTACGCCACACAGGCTGAGGCAGAGAAATGCGCGTTGAAGATGTGCATCAAACGATGCGCAAGTACTTATTTCTCTTAGTCACTGTGACACAAGATAAAAGAGAGGTTACATTCAAGCCGGACGACTCCCAAAAACGAACGAGAGCAAAGTCGGGGCGGACACTGAACCAGCTTCGACCAGTAGCATAGATAACGCTCCAGACATCCCCAAGAGGCATAGATCCTCTATGCCTCTTGGAGATGTTTGGAGTGTAGTCAATGGTTATTGTACACACTGGTTATCGGTCGTGACTCGATTCGCTCTCGTTCGCTGGTTGGGAGTCGTTAGCTGTAAACGAAACCTCACCAGTGTCTTTGTTTTGCAGCGAGGAAAAAAAAATATACATACAGTGCACTGATGCACATCGTCAATTTTTTTGTTGTTGCGCATTTCCTATACCCCCTCAGCTTTCGCTACACACGGGACATGAACTCAGTGATAAGACCAAGATATGGCATAGATTCTCATAAGCCCGGATCGCGCACGCAAAGACTTGTGAGGATCTATGCCCACTCTTGCACATGATGTAGCCGCCTCACTGTCAGTGGGCGCCAAATGCGCTTTTTAATAATCACCGTAAATTCAACACCAACCCGTTCAGTGCAGAGAAAATGTCAACACCACCTAAACTGCATGAGGTATAGATCCTCATGGGCCCCCGCAGTTGCGGGGGCCCATGAGGATCTATGCCTCTTGCTGATACCCCACTTTGAATCTATGTTCCTGAGACAGGTAGTTTGTTTGTTTGTTGTTGTTGTTGTTGTTTTTTTTTTTTTTTTTGGGGGGGGTGGTGGTGGTGGTGGAGGGTGGTCAAGGAAGATTGCAGAAACAGCTTGCATCAGCCGGCACTGAACGGGTTACAGATCCCCAACACTCGTAGGAACATGGGTACAGTGGTTGTAGCAAGAGGCACAGATCCTCATTAGCCCCCACGACTTTACGGAAATCTATGCCTGTTGCCTTTGGATCGTGTTCAGTGTTTTCTCGGCAGTGTATAGTCACACAGTAAACAACACCTGTGGCCGCATGCAAAAGCAGGGTAAGGGTACTATTTCAGCTAGCTGGGGTGCGCGATTCAAAATCTAGGTATGTTATATCCATGGGTTGTGTTCTAAGTGAAATCCACCCGTGTACTACCTGGGTTTAGTAGCATTACGCGTATGTTCTTCGCCTTTTCTCGAGCTGCCAAACAATATAGGGCAACAGGCTGCTGAATGTAAATTATCATCAGTGATAAAGCAAGCTTATATTTGGATAGCCGCTTTTCAAAACGAGTAGGATACCATTTGAAAAAAAAATGTGACGGGGAATTAATTATTAATTATTTAAGGGGATCTTCCGCTCTTCGTATGTAATGTCATCAGTCTTTTCTCTGAAATTTTCTTTTGGTAAAAGTGCCTTCATACCAGGTACCCCATGTCTGCCAGAATGCTCTAACTTCCCATGTCCGACAGGCCGGCTCGATTGATCTCTGTCATCCTTCCAGTAGCTGACGTCTCTAGCACGTCAACTGTGTGTGTGTGTGTGTGTGTGTGTGTGTGTGTGTGTGTGTGTGTGTGTGTGTGTGTGTGTGTGTGTGTGTGTGTTCTTAGAAACTTCATGTTCTGTGCAAAAGCGCCTTGTGCCTGACTGTAGGGATAATGCTCTTTATAAGTATGATTTACATTCATCTTCTTCTTTTTAAGTCCCTTCTATTTATAAAAGGGACTTTTTAGGACGAGTCGTAGTGGGGCGAATTTAATAGCATGTCCATGATGTCAAAGACGGGCAGGCCTAATCCTCTGACAATTGAAGTAAAAAGATAAAAACTACGTCATGTCTAGTTACGCTAACCTCGCTGCTGAACGTACATTTGGAGCGAAGCACCGTATGTGCGAATGTGTGTGTGTTTTTGTGTGTGTGTGTGTGTGTGTGTGTGTGTGTGTGTGTGTGTGTGTGTGTGTGTGTGTATGTACGCAAACAAGAGAATTTCCGATATTGCTGTAGGCACATGCTTGAAACTTGGCGGAATACGTCCTTCAAGGGGTGGCTAAGAGAGCCTCCGAGCATATTGTAACGAGATGTCTCCTTGAAGACATAAAAGACAGTTTATAGAAAGAAAGTCGGTTGACCCAGATAGAATCCGTATTTTTTTGGGTCATATTTACTTAAAATTTGATATATCTAGTTTGGAAAAAGACTGGATGAGTTCGTTAGCCAGAGTTGTACCTCTTAAACTTATTGAATAATAATTAATTCATTTTTGCAAGTTTTGGATCCACTATATACTCCCATCAAACAGTCAGCCCTGGAAGAGGCTGTGTGGAACAGTCAACCCTGTAAGAGGCTGCGTGCCTTTCGGATGTGTGACGTGAAACATCAATTTCGTCACTGTGCACACGGCGTCGTGAGACTAGCGATGCCATGACGTCAAGCTTATAGTGACGTCATTTTGCTGCTCGTGCTATTCTTCTTCAGAATTTCTGTCGCTACTCCAGCCCACAGAGTGTACTAATGGCGGGAGGCGCAGTGTGTCCGTCTTTATTTGTGTGTGCCGGCGTGTGTGTTGATCAGAGGCTGGCTTAGAGAGGATGGAAATGGATCAGAAGGATAAGCTTACAGATAGGAACAGTTGTGAATGCCATAGTGTTCCTAAAAGAAAAACACATGTGAGCTCCAAACATTACGGTTAGACTTTGGGATGAAATCCTCATCTTGTTGAATAGGAGACATATTTCAACATCAGAATCAGGTCAAAGGCATCAAGTAGAGACCATTTACAGCGAGGACAGCTCTCATATAGTAGGGACTTTGTGGGTTATGGTTCATCCCATCTTTTTTTTAATATTTTATACATGTATGTCAATATTAGCATAGATGTCTGGATTATTATAGTTGTCAGTATTAGTTTAGTTGTCAGTATTAGCATAGCTGTCAGTATTAGTATAGTTCTTAATTCTCGAATGAGTTAACAAGATGAGGATTTCTTCCCAAAGTCTAACCGTATTGTTTGGAGCGCACAGCCGTTTTCTTTGAGAAACATTCTGAGTTTGTTCATATATTTTCAAGCTTATCATACATTTCCCTCCTCTCTAATCCAACCTCTGATCAACACACACCAGTGCACACAAATAAATACGGATACACTGCGACTCCCGCCATTAGTGCGGTCTATGAGCTGGTATAGCGACCGGAATTCTGAAGAAGAAGAATAGCACGAGCAGCAAATTTACGTCACTATAAGCTTCACGTCATGGCATCACTAGTCCCACGATGCCGTGTTCGACGAATTTGGTGTTTTACGTCACTCATCCAAAGGGCACGCAGCCTCTTCCAGGGCTGGCTGCTTTCTTCCACAAAGCCGCCTCTTCCAGGGCTGACTGCGTTTGATGGGAGTATATAGCGGCTCCAAAACTTGCAAAAATGAATTAATTATTTTTCAAAACGTTGAAGAGGTACAACGCTGGTTTACGAACTCATTCTATATCTCCCTGTAATCTTGCTGTATGCAAAGTATCTAGTAAAAATAAAAAAAATTACGGACTCAAATGCGCATCAACCGGATTTTGTGTAACGGCCATTTTCTTGTCAACGTGTAACCTAATAAAAAAACAAATTTCCCCCCCCCCCACCCCCCACCCCCCCCCCCCAAAAAAAAAAATCTTTGGGAGAATTCACGTAAGGAAAATATCCTAAAGTGTCAGGCTTGTCTGTCCACAAATGCGGGTTCTAGTCGCTGTAACACACACACACGCACACACACACACACACACACACACACACACACACACACACACACGCACGCACAGACTACTTACTTACTTACGCCTGTCACCCCTACCCGGGTATAGGCCGTCGACGAGAGACCTCCAGCAACTCCTGTCCTGTGCTTCTCCTTCGATTCTACTCCAGGTGGTTCCCAGTCTCTTGATGTCTGCTTGGAGGTCTCGACGCCAGAAGTTTCTCGGCCTACCTCTTTTCCTCTTTCCCTGGGGGTTCCATGACAATGCCTGCCTAGTGATACTGGAAGCTGGCTTTCTCAGACTGTGACCGATCCATCCCCATCTTCTTCGCCCAATTTCATTCTCTGCTGTGCACGCACAGACACACACACACAAACACACACGCGCGCGCAGACACACACACAGACACACACACACACGCACGCACACAGAGTGAGGCACACATTTGGCGCCAAATGTATGTTCTCTAGCAAGGTTTGCGTAGCTAGACGTGAGGTCATTTTTAGTTTGTTAATTCTTTCCCAGAATTCGGGGGGGAAAGGGGGGGGGGGGCCCGCCCGCCCGCACATCGTGTGCATTCTACGGAACGCGCTCCGACCAGCCCCATTTCAAAGTCTACCGTATTTTCAACACGGCAGACAAAAACGGCTGCATTCAATTTTAAATTTTAACCCGTTGGCTGTTGGTAGCGCTTTTGGTCGCGATGATTTCTGTCGGACTATAACCCTTCCTGTCGGAATCATCGCGACCAAAAGCGCTACCCACAGCCAAAGGGTTAAACCAGATGCATTCGTGTCGCTGTCACGGGTGATGCACCTTGTTGCACGCACGGTAGAGCGAGTTCGAAAGTGGGACAGGTAAACACACACTATAAACCCTTTGACTCGAATTCGGGGTGGAAACCTTTTTTTTTTTTCTTTTTTTTTTTTTGATGGCTAAAATAACGACTAATAAGGGCTAATATGAGATTCTGAACAGTACGTCCAGTGAATCTCCGTAGTAGGATTTCAGTGTGTTTCGTACAGGAAAATCTAGATCGATTCTCAGACGTGAGATACCTTGGTGCATTTACTGCTACTGTTAAAGTACCATTACGCATAAATCGGAAGACACAGTTCAACACCATTAGTGCCTGATGAACTTTAACACGCAGCAAAAGTACACGCGTAGTCGCACTTATCATTCGGCCCAGCCGTTAGCGTGTCAATCTATTTTTAGCTGTTTCTCGCACTGAAAGCGTGGTATTTCTAGAACGGAGTGGACTCATTGTCAGGTTACTTGATATAAAGAGGACGTGTGCTGATCTGGATTGTCCTGTGTCTACATAAACAATAGCTATCTAATTAAACAATAGCTATCGAAATGAACAATAGCTAGACCTGTGTGTAGCGTTTCGTAGCCATCTGCTACAGAAATGTATCTATGAACAGTTACGGTGGTAGTGGGCCTTCAAGCGGTGACCATTTCGCAACAATCATCCCATGCCTGTGCCCCGGCGTACACAACAATCATCCCATGCCTGTGCCCCGGCATACACAACAATCATCCCATGCCTGTGCCCCGGCATACACAGTAATCATCCCATGCCTGTGCCCCGGCATACACAACAATCATCCCATGCCTGTGCCCCGGCATACACAACAATCATCCCATGCCTGTGCCCCGGCATACACAGCAATCATCCCATGCCTGTGCCCCGGCATACACAACAATCATCCCATGCCTGTGCCCCGGCATACACAGTAATCATCCCATGCCTGTGCCCCGGCATACACAACAATCATCCCATGCCTGTGCCCCGGCATACACAACAATCATCCCATGCCTGTGCCCCGGCATACACAACAATCATCCCATGCCTGTGCCCCGGCATACACAACAATCATCCCATGCCTGTGCCCTGGCATACACTACAATCATCCCATGCCTGTGCCCCGGCATACACAACAATCATCCCATGCCTGTGCCCCGGCATACACAACAATCATCCCATGCCTGTGCCCCGGCATACACAACAATCATCCCATGCCTGTGCCCCGGCATACACAACAATCATCCCATGCCTGTGCCCCGGCATACACTACAATCATCCCATGCCTGTGCCCTGGCATACACAACAATCATCCCATGCCTGTGCCCTGGCATACACAACAATCATCCCATGCCTGTGCCCCGGCATACACAACAATCATCCCATGCCTGTACCCCGGCATACACAACAATCATCCCATGCCTGTGCCCCGGCATACACTACAATCATCCCATGCCTGTGCCCCGGCATACACTACAATCATCCCATGCCTGTGCCCTGGCATACACAACAATCATCCCATGCCTGTGCCCCGGCATACACAACAATCATCCCATGCCTGTACCCCGGCATACACAACAATCATCCCATGCCTGTGCCCCGGCATACACTACAATCATCCCATGCCTGTGCCCCGGCATACACACGTGAAGAAGAGCAGACGGCATTCCAACTTCATAATGTATGTTGGCCCTTCTGTCAAGCATGACTCGATTTTATTCATGACAGAGGTGGAAAAAATGAACTCTTTTGCGCAGCAACTTGACTAGGCCCGTATAATGAATCACGACAGTATTTAAACCGTAACCAATACGGGTGGCTGAATGCTCAAAGGAGTTGAAACCCTCAGGTATTTGTAGGGGAGGGGAGAGGGGGGAGGGGGAAGGGGGGTATACAAATACCTGAGGAGGGGAGGGTATGCCCTAAACTCGTGATTAATGTTTTTTCGATTCTCTTGTTTCGTGGTCGCAATTTTTTTCATCCTCGTGATCCGTGAAAGAAGGGTTAATCGTGAAACGTGAAAGGCAAAATACGATGTTCGTGACTCGTGAAAATGTCCTGATTATTTTCTCACTGTTTTCAAACTTCAGCCCCCCCCCCCCCCCTTTTAGCTGTCGTTTGATTTTTTAGTCAGTAGAAGAATGTTGTACCTTCGGGAACATCCAGTCAGCCTTAGTCTATTTTCCCTCTTTCACTCCCTTCGACACAGTGCACCTTCAAGAGACATAGAGCCTCACGACCCCGCGCAGTTGCGGGCGCTCATCAGGATCTATATCTCTTGCTGACACCAGTTTGTATCCATGTTTCTTGGAAGGCTGGGGGTTGTTTGGAGGTGAATCCACAAAGATTTTAGAAACCAGCTGGCCGTGGCCTGCGTTGGAGTTTTCGGCCGGTGAAAAGTCTTCATTTTCTCATTCCCTCGTAAAACGTGAGTGCCATTTGGGGGAATTCGTGACTGGTTATTCGCAAAATAAATCGTCATGAATACGTGACGGTATCCCCCCCCCCTCCATCCCCCCCTTCCCAACCCACACGCCCAGACGAAATTCATACTGTATGAGATCACGACCAAACTGAACACACCAGAACCTTTTTTGAGGACAACCCTTATGGGAGATCGTCTGTCGTTAACCCATTCAGCGGACACAGCTTCGCTGGGCGGGGCACGTCTCCAGGATGGAGGATCATCGCCTACCCAAGATCACTCTGTTCGGCGAGCTCGCCACTGGACACCGAGACAGAGGGGCACCAAAGAAGAGATACAAAGACTGTCTCAAGAAGTCACTTAGTGCCTGCCAAATCGACCACCGCCAGTGGTCTTCGCTTGCTGCGGACCGTGACACCTGGCGCTCCACCATTCACAAGACAGCCGTCTCCTTTGAGGACTCTCGCAGAGCTAACCTTAAGGACAAGCGGCTCAGAAGAAAAAACAGAGTTGTCGTAACTCAGAACCCTGACCAGACCTTCCCCTGCAGCCACTGCGGTCGAACCTGCCTGTCCCGGATTGGCCTCCGCAGCCACGAAAATGCCTGCAGACGACGTGGGCAAGCCCTATAGAATCTTCGTTCGCGAAGTCAAGCCAAGCACCCATTCAGCCCTGAAGCACTACAGCAGGAGACGGGTCGACCATGATAATTCAAGGGTAGTGCCAGATTAGCTTGGCGCCTGTCGGCGCCAAGCTAATCTGGCACTACCCTTGAATTATCATGGTCGACCCATCTACAGAAACTTGTGCATAGTCCTTAGATGACGCCTCCAAAAATTTGGGAAATACGTGCGTCGGGCTGAACGAGTTAAAGGCCGCAAGTTAGTTGGCTGTAGCCAACCTAAATGGTTGTTAAATGACAGGTGCCACTGCTTACCCTTCAAAACGTTTACGACCACTGTTGGTTTTTTTTCTAAATAAAAAGCTGGTTTCTCAAACAGGCTCTGCTGTTGTAAAAGGACTCACTGGACCAGCTAACGTATATATCTGCATGCGCATAAGTATAGACAGAAGATCAAAAGACGTAGCGACTTCGTGCGGTGTGCAACAGAATTCGTCGTTCGTGTGATCACATTTCCACAGACTGAAAGATTTTCGTTGAACCCGCCACCTGACGTTCACCTGCTGGTAGTGTTTTATTAACTTTGCACTGATTAGACACTGCTTTGTATGTTTTAAGTCATCGTAGTTCTATAGACTGTAAAATGATCGTTGTTCTCGTTATAGACGAAGAGTAGTGCCCTGATTAGCTTGGCTAGCGCAGATAATCTGACACTACCATTCAACAATAGGCACTACCCAGTGCGCAAAGGCAATCGGGCCGACGTCGGCCCGATGGCCTTTTGCGCATTGGGTAACTCAGAGTTTCCCGCTTTGTCTCTTGTTCAAAACAGGTCTGAAACTGAAGAAAATAGACCTTGTTTGGAAATCAGAAGTAGATCAAAATGTTACGCTTTTCGACGAAAGTAGTAGAATAAAAGCCCGGACACTAAACATGCGGTATCGGATGTTCGTCCTGGCTTTTAATCCACTGTTTGCGTCGCAACACGCGCAGTTTCGACCTATTTCTGATTCCGGGAAATCGGCTTTTCGTTTCACAGTTGATGATTGACCTTCGTCGACACTGGAGGTGAAACAGACATTGACTGACATAACCATGGCGTCTCTTCAACACGTCTGCGTTCTGTGCTTCCAAACAGTCCTCTTGACGTCAACACTGGGGGACGCTGCAACACCGTATGCTGCGACCAAACTCGGCGTCATTCAAGGTTTAGAAGAAGGATACGTAGTTCCTCGTCAGTGCCCCATGCCCGTACCATACTACTCTTTTAAGGGGATTCCCTTCGCTAAGCCGCCCGTGGACAAGCTCCGATGGAAGCGCCCAGAACCCTACGGGAACTTTACGTCAGTATACGAGGCTACGAACCATTCTGCCGCTTGCCCACAGCCCGCAGCGAGGCTCCTTACGAATACCAGCGAGGACTCACAAACCAGATAGGTGAGGCTAGCGCTGGCAGAATTGTCAGTACTCAAACCAAGGGGAATCACAGCGCTGGACAGACAACAGTTAGATCCCCTGCCCCCGCGAGGACTGCCTGTATCTGGACATATACACGCCGCACAACGTGAATGGTCTGTACCACAACCTCACTGAAGCTCAGCAGGCGAGTGGTAGCTCAGAGACAGGTTGGTAGGAATTGATTTCTTACGACATATGTTTTCGTTGTTGACAAACGTTTAATCCAGACCAAAAAGGTGACTGCCAAGCGTGTAATATGCAAAGAAGTACCCAACGGAGAAGAAACACGCTTAGAAAAGACGGGTACAACACAATTTATTAATATTTCGGGTAAATACCCTTTGTCAAAATAGACAAACAAACAAACACTACCCTTGAATTATCATGTCTGTCTGACATTGAATTATCATGTCTGTCTGTCTGTTTGTTTGTTTGTCTATTTTGACAAAGGGTATTTACCCGAAATATTAATAAATTGTGTTGTACCCGTCTTTTCTAAGCGTGTTTCTTCTCCGTTGGGTACTTCTTGACAAACGTTTGTTTTAACTCATTCTGCCCGCGGCACACCACAGCAAGATATGGCTCGACCATGGTAGTTCAAGGGTGGTGGCAGAATAGCTTGGCGCCTATAGGCGCCAAGGTATTCTGCCACCACCCTTGAACTATCATGGTCGCTCTGTCTCCTGAATTTTAATGCAGTCCTCGGAGGATAACTCTAAAATGTGGTCGGTATTGCGTACCTCGGGCACAGTGAGTTAATTGAGTAAAGCCCGTTCTTAATCCTTAATCCTTCGGCTGTCGGTAGCGCTTTTTCACGCGATGACTCCTGCATGAATGATCACGACTAAAACCGCTTCCGACAGCCAAAGGGTTATGTTTTTTGCTGATGTCACTTAGTAATCATATTCCTCGGATGTGATGGATCGAGAGGAAAGGGGTTGTTGCAGGGTGTGGACATGCTGGTTTGTCATGGAAGTAGCCAAACCAAGAGGTCGTACTGACTTCTGTTTAATTGCTACTACCGACCAAAAACAATTTCTAGAAAAATAAAATAAAATAAACGAAATATTGAGAAAAATAAACAAATAATACAAAATATGAAACTAATGAACTAAAGTGAATAAACATACTCATCTAATGAACGAAAATAACATATCATATCAGCATACTTCAGTTACATACAGAACACATCACCACAACAACATCAACAATCGGTTAACAGAACCACAAGGGAGGCAACTAAAACACAAACACGTCTGCACAACCACTGCAACAAAACAATAAAAACCACAACTCGATCATCTGTAAAGGGCCACACAAATAAACCACTTGGATACAGCAACACAAAGAATCCTCAGTGTTACACTACAAACATGACATCCCGCGCCAACACATTAACGACAAACATGACATCCGAACGCATATACATTACGACAAACATGGCATCCAATCGCAAATACATTCCGCACAACTCAGCCACTAGGACAACAGGAATACACCTTGCAAACATGACACCTGAAAATCAACATAATACGTGAACATCACTGGTGTTACAACACGCACATGACCATGTCGCTCTCGGACAGTTTTTGGCACCACACCCAGGGGCGGATCAGTTACCTCGAGGAAGTGGGTGAGGGTGGGGGGGGGGGGGTATTCCAATTGTGACCTTCAACCTGACACACTGAAAAAGATTCCCCGACTGCGTGCAGGGCGAGGGAGGGGTGGGGGGGGGGGGGGGAAGGCCGGGGTATTATTCTCTCTCGAAAACTCGCAAAATTATCACATGGGGACAAAATATATAACAACAGGAGGGGAGGTCAGAAACTGACAAAATATCAAACGGGGAGGGGGGAGGGGCGGGGAAGGGGCGTGTGCGTCAATACTCTCTCCACCACTCCCAAATATATGACAACGGGAGGGGAGGGGCGGGAAGGAGGGCGTGTGTGTGTCTCAAAAATTGACAAAATATCAAACGGGGAGGAGGGCGGGGGAGGGGGTTCCAAACTCCCCAAAAAGGGATTTTATTATAGCATTTTCAAGAATTGGCCCCCCCCCCCACCCCCGAGATCCGCCCCTGATACCCGAAAAGTAAATCAGTGTGGAAACAACTCAAGATTCTAACAGCTCCTCGCCGACGTCATGGTGACTTTTCGGCCCACACAAAGGCGAGGAGGGTGAGGTGTGTGTGTGGGGGGGGGGGGGGGAGGAGGGGGGGGGGTGTAGACAAGGACATCAGACAAAGCGCACATGGCAGAAACATCAAAATCAACGATGCATGCATACAATACGAAATAAGGGGTCTCTTTCAACCGTAGATGGATCTGTTTCATTTCACAAGTGTACCTACCGATATCGTATCCCTTCTTCACAAATACTTTGCACGTAAGTCTTATTTTCCGCGGCTAAGAATGACGTCGCATCGGAAAGCACACGAAGAGGTATACCTTGACCCGGTCACTGCCGGCTGACGCAGACTCTGTTCATGCAATCTTCGTTAATTCAACACCAAAAACCCTACATGTCCCAGGAACATCAACAAAGTGGTGCCAGCAAGAGGTATAGATCCTCATGAGCCCCCGCAACTGCGGGGGCTCATGAGTATCTATACCTCTTGCAGTTGAGTGGTGTTGGAATCTTCTCGGCACTGAACGGGTTAAATGTGAATCCATTAAAACCAGCCCCATCATTAAAACCAGCCCCATCATTAAAACCAGCCCCATCATAATAACCAGCCCATAATAACCAGCCCCATCATAATCATTTTAAGCAGCAAGCAATGCATCAAAATCAAACCAATTACGCAAACAAACAAACAAACAAACAAACAAACAAACAAACAACAAATTTCACACACTGATCGCAGAAACAGTACTGCATTGGTAAAGACTAAACCGAATACAAGCGGGATAAATCACACACAGATACATCAGTAATAAATCAGGAAAGTAATGGTACTCGCAGAGGCTAAATTCTGGGCACAGAATTTAGCCTCTGTAAGTACCATTGCTTTCCTGATCATGTTATTAGTGATGTGTTTGTCAAAAATCAGTCCTTTGTTGTTGCAATACAGTCACAAAAAGGTCTCATATGGTTACAGTATACATTTTATCAATGTATAACAGATTCGTATGATAGCTGAGAAGTGAATGAGTGCTACAAAATTACCACTGACCAAGAGGCTGAAGGATTTAGAATGATTGGTTACTCATAAAATTGGTTAATCAGGAACAGCAAGAGTTGCAGCGCCCTCTCTACTGGTCACACACACACACACACACACACACACACACACACACACACACACACACACACACACACACACACACACACACACACACACACACACACACACACATTTCAGGCACCACATCAAAACTACAACAGAATCCTCAGCAGTCAATGATTAATCAGTGGGGTAATGGAGTTGGAAAAGGTGTGTTTTTAGCGCAGAGTTAAAAACGTCTTTTGAAGCACTGTGGCGGACATGGGAGGGGAGTTCGTTCCAATACAGCGGCCCAAGATATGAAAAAGACCACTGGCCAAAAGACTTGGTACGGACAAAAGGTACACGCAAAATGCAGAGGATCCGCTGAGTTGTCTTGAGGGAGTGTACAGCTGCAGGAGAGAGGACAGGTACGGGGGGCTTGATGTGGAAATGCAGCTAAAGCAGACAGAAGAAAGTTTATACTGAATTCTTGCAGCCACAGGGAGCCAGTGGAGGGATTTAATTACAGGTGTAATATGATCAGTTATGTACCAGTTGCAGGAGATGGATTGACCATGATCATTCAAGGGAAGTGCCAGATTAGCTTGGCGCCTGACTGAGGCGTCAAGCTAATCTTGCACTACCCTTGAATTATCACGGCCAGTCAATGTCCTGCTTTAGGGACTCCGGGCTAAATGGGTTAAGCGGAATTTTAACTTCGGCGATTTCAAAAACACAGTCTGCTTGTACTGGCAGAGATAGGGTTAAATGTATTGATTTTTTCTTGTTTGTTCATGGTGTAAGCAACTACCCGTATCCTGTGATGTTGTGGATTGTGTTTGTTCATGATTTAGGTAAATACCTGTATCCTGTAATGGTGTGGATTGTGTTTGTTCATGATGTAGGCAACTACATGTATCCTGTGATGGTGTGGATTGTGTTTGTATATGATGTAGGCAACTACCTGTATCCTGTGATGGTGTGGATTGTGTTTGTATATGATGTAGGTAGCTACCTGTATCCTGTGATGGTGTGGATTGTGTTTGTATATGATGTAGGTAGCTACCTGTATCCTGTCATGGTGTGGATTCACGGCGGGAACTACTACTGGGGTCACACTGCACAGTACACCGCCTTCCAACTCGCCGTGCAGCAGGACATTATAGTGGTCGTCATCCAGTACCGCCTGGGCCCTCTGGGATTCCTCTCATCCGGGGACGAAGCGTTGCCTGGCAACTACGGGCTGTGGGACCAGCGCCTGGCCATGCTCTGGGTCAAGGACAACATCCGGGCCTTCGGAGGGGACAGTTTACAGATCACGGTAGCAGGAGAGTCGGCCGGGTCCGCAAGCGCCAGTCAGCACGCGATCTCTCGTCAGTCGGCCGGGATTTTCAGAAACGTGATCCTCATGAGTGGAACTGCTAGCGCATCATGGACCTTTGATAAAGACCCAGCGTCGACTTTCCGCAACTTCGCCAACCTCACGGGATGCGGGGGGTTAAACACATCAGCAAACACAGTGGCCTGCATGCAGAACAAAACAGCGCTGACCTTGCAGCAGGCCGCCGCACAGATTGCAGTAATTAATCCCACCCCCTTTGTCCCTGTCGTAGATGGCGACTTCTTCACTGACACAGCTGAAAACCTGCTGAAGAACCGGATTTACCTTAACTCTATCGGATACAACGACTACAAGTTCCTGAACGGAGTGCTGAATAACGAAGGGGCGGTGATGTTCCTGCTGTTGAGGCCTCTCGTTCCCAGTCTGGGTCTCACCGCACCGGCCAGTGTTGCGGAGGCTTCTTTCATGCCATTAGCCCTGAAAACGTATTTCGCTGGGGAAACAGGTCAGGACGCGATTGACGCTGCCAACTTTCATTATTTCTACCCCAGAGACAAAGCCTCTTCCACCGTGCCAACCACACAGATCCTGGACGCTTTCGCTGACTCGCTGTTCGTGCTTCCTGCAATCTCCCTTGCTGGGCACTATTCTAGTGTGACGTCACAAGAAATGCCGTCATCAACCACGCCATCCAATACTGACCAATCAGCACCATCGCTGCCATCCACCACGTACATGTATCTGTTCGACTGGTATCCAAATCTGACTGCGGGAACGCCGTTTGAAGGCATGTACCACGGTCTGGGTGTGTTTTACCTCTTTGGGCTCTCCGACATGGCCCAGTACGGGGACTACAAGCTGAATGGCTCATTTCAGGTGGTAGATCAGCAGCTGTCCAGGGCCTTTGGGGACATCATCGGATCGTTTGTCAGAACTGGGTAAGAAGAAAAGGATCTTTATAACAAACACTTAACCGCTTCACTGCCGGGGAAATCTGAACGCGATCCAGCTGCAAGAGACATAGGTCCTCATGCGCCGCCGTAGTTGCGAGGGTACATGAGAATATATACCTCATGCTGACTCCACTTTGTGTCCTTGTGCTACCACTGGCAGCGAAGGGGTTAAGATCAATTATCTACGTCCTGTTTCTGATACGCGTTGAATCCCATTCAGCTTTGACGTACTGCAGTAGGTGAAATATTAACCCTTCATCTTTGACCTACTGCAGTAGGTGAAATATTAACCCTTCGGCTGTTCGGTAGTGCATTTGTCGAGGTGATTCCTGCAGGAATCACCTCGACGAAAAGTGCTACCGACAGCCATTGGGTTCATGTTTCATTAATGCTGCAGGTGACTGCTGCAGAAATCGCCTGGAGAAAACGCCTTACCCACAGCCATAGGGTTAAAGTCAGTGGTGCAGGAACCCGACGAGCTACGTCAGCACGGCCAGGGCAAAGGCCATCGGGCCGAAGTCGGCCGCAGTAGGCCCGCTCACGACTGTAGATTACACTAACAGGACTGAGCGCGATGGACGTCGGCCCGATGACCTTTCGCGCATTGGGTACTAGGTGGTCAGACAATTCTTTGGCCTATATCCTGGTACTGAAGTTCTCACAACCCTCCTTGTTTGTGGGTCATACCTACCCCTGTCTCTCACAATATGAAAGAATACTTGTATCATACCCTCTATACAGCAACAGAACCTATTAAGACCACGTTTAAATAGGAAACACCCCCACATCATAATGTACAACTCTTACCGCGCTTTGCTTTCTGGGATTGTCTGGAACACCGTTCCAATTTGGCGAGATTTGGTCTTTGTCCAAGTCATGAAAACAGCATCCAAACCAGCTGCTTTTCACTCACTGAACAAACAATTTCCGATTTTCAAACACTCCGTGTTACGCCGACTATTCTACTGTACTGTTGTAAACAAAGTTCACCTTTATCACATCGTTGCCCGTGAAATGTTGAAAACATGAGCTGAAACGCGCAAACTTTAGCACTGCAAGTCCGTATGACACCGCGTGTGGACTGCACTCTTTGGACATGTTTTGTTGTTGTTGTTGCTGTTGTTGTTCACTTTGCAAAGCCTACGTTAACTGAAATTGACTTCATTCATATAACTTTACTCTGCATCTCATGCGATTCTGATGACGCTTCCTTTTGTGTCCCAAACTTTTATAAAGTCACACATGTGATTCTATTGTAGATTTGAGAAAGATGATCTGAAGGATGATTTAGATAGCATGATTTCCCAGCTTGAAGTAAATGTGGCAGGCAATGTTGATGAAGACTTTGAGATCCATGGCAAGGCGGTTGAGAAGCTTTTTAGCAAACTGAATGTTAAGAAAGCAGTAGGCCCTGATAATATTTGCGGTAGAGTTTTGAGAGTATGTGCCAGTCAATTGTCTGTTGTTTATAGCCGTTTGTTTAGCTGGTCTCTGAAAGATTGCACTGTACCTAGGCTCTGGAAAACATCTACAGTCTGCCCTGTCCCCAAGAACAACAAGCCCAAGACACTCAATGACTATCGCCCTGTAGCTCTCACCTCTATAGTAATGAAGTGTTTGAGCGTGTTGTCCTTTCTAGACTGCTCGATCAGGTCAAGCCCTATCAAGATCCTTTCCAGTTTGCATACAAGCAAAACAGATGTACTGATGACGCCACACTCACACTCCTGCACCATGCATACACACATTTAGAAAAACCTGGCTCTTTTGTACGCATTCTTTTTATAGACTTTTCTTCAGCCTTCAACACTATACAGCCCTATCTCATAGCTCAAAAACTTCTCTGTTACAATGTAACGCCAAGGCTTATCCTATGGATTGTCAACTTCCTTGTGAATAGGACCCAGTCAGATCGCTTTCAAACAGCTCTCTCATCCCTTAGGTCCACTTCCATAGGCGCCCCTCAAGGTACAGTTCTCTCCCCTGTGCTGTTCACACTGTACACTAACGATTGTAGTGGCACTGACTCTACCCTTCTTATAAAATACTCGGATGACACTGCCTTAGAAGATCTCTCCAATAATGATGCGACTTACTTTGCAGAAGTAGAACGTTTTAGTGTTTGGTGTAAAGATAATTTTCTAGACCTAAATGTGAGTAAGACCAAGGAACTACTGATAGACTTTCGAAGAAACCCTGCCCCTGTCCCTGTTCTGATGATCGATGATGTGTCTGTTGAGTGTGTGACCGAGTATAAGTATCTTGGAACAGTCATAGATGATAAGTTGTCCTTTAACGCAAACACCACCCTCATACACAAGAAATGTCAGTCACGCATCTACTGCCTCCAGAAACTCAGGAAGCTGAATGTGAACCCCTCTGTCCTTCAAACGTTTTACTGCTCTTTTACTGAGTCTGTCATCACTTTCGGTTCTGTGTGCTGGTATGGAGGTCTGAGTGTGAAGAACAAGAACACCCTGGCACGAATGGTAAACATCTGCAGCAAAGTGACTGGCAGTAAGCAAAACAGTGTGGAGTCCCTGTATGAACAGCGTGTGGTGAGAAAGGGTAGGCGGATAGCTTCAGACAGATCCCATGTCCTTGCCCACCTCTATGAACTCCTCCCCTCTGGCCGCAGACTCCGCACGCACAAAGCTAGAACACTTAGACTACAGCACAGTTTCATCCCCAAATCCATCACTCTAAGCAATCTGTAGGTACATCCACGCATACCCAAACCTAACGCCTCCCCCTATCCCCCTTTACCTGTGCAATCAGTAGGAATGGAGCTTGTTGATTTTAAAGAAGTGATTATATTGTGTTTTATTTGGTGGTGAACATGGACATACTGGGATTGTTGTTACTGAGTGTTTACCCACTAATTATTTTACTACGGTAGACTTTAATTATGCAGCTTGTGTAATAATGTGTAATAATGCACTGAGACATTTGTATAATAAGTAGTGAGGGTTAGGACTAGGTTGAAACACACGTATTATGTATGCATATGTAGAGTGAATGTATAAGTGCCGCTCAGTTCAGTCCATAAAAGATGTTTGTGTGAGATGTGTAAGAGTTATGTGTAAAGATTTTGTAGTGTTTACTTTATATCCATTTGGAATTTGTAGCTGTGCAAGTGCAGGGAGAAAATGTTCATAATTATGCTATAATGTTTTATGTCTTGTTTGTACTATTTGTTATAAATGTACCACATCTCTAGAAAATGGCTCCGTCCCCGATATCTTCAAGTCCGCCATCGTCCGTCCTCTCCTCAAAAAACACAACCTCGACCCAAACGAACTCAAGAACTACCGCCCAGTCTCCAATCTCTCTTTCCTGTCCAAGCTTCTTGAGAAGGTCGTCCTCAACCAACTCAACCTCCACCTCGCCGACAACAATCTCCTCAGTCCCTTCCAGTCTGCCTATCGCAAACATCACAGCACTGAAACTGCCCTTCTACATATCCTAAATGACCTGCTTCTCTCCACTGACTCGGGCAACATCTCCCTTCTTACGCTACTCGATCTCTCTGCCGCCTTCGACACCATAGACCACTCTCTCCTCCTCCACCGCCTCCACCACTCCTTTGGCATCACTGACTCTGCTCACTCCTGGTTTCTCTCCTACCTCTCCGACAGACAGCAGTCCGTCACCATCGACGGCGTCTCCTCCAACCCAGTCAGGCTCTCCTGCGGCGTTCCTCAGGGGTCCGTCCTGGGCCCGGTCCTTTTTACACTCTACATCTCCCCACTGTCTAACATCATCCAGTCTCACCACATACACCACCACCTCTACGCTGACGACTCACAACTACTAGACAAAGACAAACTCGACAACACTCAGACACTACTGACTCGCACGGCTGACTGCTATGAGGACGTGAAAAACTGGATGACAGCAAACAAGCTCAAACTGAACGACGACAAAACGGAAGCCATGCTGGTAGGCACTCTCTCCACCTTCAACTCGACAGCACCCCCATCTCCCTCTCTGACTCGGTCAAGAACCTTGGCGTTATCCGCCTCGATTCCTCTCTTTCCATGACCAGCTTCGTCTCCGCCACGGCCCAGGCATGTTATTTCCACCTCCGCCGCATCAGTCAGATCAGAAAATACCTCACTACCGAAGCTGCCACCAAACTCGCTGTCTCTCTCATCTTATCTCGCATCGACTACTGCAACTCTCTCCTTTCTGGCCTTCCTCACTCCACCACTCTCACTCTCCAGCGCGTCCAGAACAATGCTGCCCGCCTCGTCCTCAGAAAGAAAAAATCCGACCACATCACTTCCCTGCTCAAGCTCCTTCACTGGCTCCCCATCCCCCAACGCATCCAATACAAGATTCTGTCTCTCTGCTTCAAATCCCTAAACAACTACGCTCCTGCGTATCTCTCCAACTTACTTCACCCCTACACTCCTCCCCGCTCCCTCCGCTCCGCCTCTGACCCTCTCCGCCTCCTCATCCCCCGCACCAAACTCAGCACTTTCGGCCCCCGCTCTTTCTCAGTATACGGTCCAACCACCTGGAACACTCTCCCACTCTCTCTCCGTCAGAAACACTCGCTCTCCTCCTTCCAGTCTGCCCTCAAAACTCATCTCTTTCAACAGTTCTAGCACTATATCACCACACTCCCCAGCCCAAGCTGACCGTCCTAATGTATCTTCACTATTTGTGTTACGTGAGTCATTGTCTAAAGCGTGCGCATGCGTGTGCGAGTTGTGAGTGCGCGCTTAGAGTTATAATTATTATAAGATAAGCGCATTATAAATACCGTAATTATTATTATTATTACCACAACCGAATTTCTCATTTTGAGATAATAAAGTACTCTTATTCTTATTCTTATTCTTATTATGTATCCATTTGTTGTGCGAATGTCCACGGTTCAGGGCAGGTTGCGCGACGAGGGGGCTAAATTAGACGCTAAATCTCCACGATTAAGCCTACCTGCAAGATAGCTGGCTGACAGCTAACTTAAATTTGCTAAATGGGTGGCATGTCCTGAATTTGTACTAAGTAGCTTGCAGCTAGCTTGAAGATAGCGAATGTCAATTATAGCTGTTATCTCAACACTTTGATCAAGTTGTACTGTGACGTCAACATTTCTTTCGCTGCATTCTGTGCAGGAAGTTACGTCCAATGTGGCCACGGCTCTAATAATGTAGGTTCCATGAAGAATGGAGATCTATGAGTTATCCTATAGATGTTTAAGTATTCAGTGAGATCATTTGTTTTCGAATAATCTGTATCAAGGTTATGTAGTGAATGAAAAGAGTGAAATGTACCAAAGTGCTTGTATAGTTGCAAATAAAATCAAAGATTGGATCTTGTAAGCTACAATCAAATGCAATGGTAATTTCTTTATACACTAACTTTGTTCTAAAGTCCGTGCAACCGTAGTTTGCTTAGCTATTTGCTAGCTTGCAGATTCATAGCTGACAGAGTTTAATTGACGGCTAGAGGGATAATTGCATGTTGCGCAGCCGGCCCCAGGTTCGTCTGCTTGCAGACATTGCCAAGAATGAAAGGTTTCGGCAATAATGTTTGACCAGTGTTGCTGATGTCGTGAAATGTTCTATAAAATATAGAAGTGGAGTGTGCCTATACTATCATTTCTAGACAGACCTCGCGACTCCCATTCGCAAACTGTTAGATTCCTAGTTACCTCCAGTTTCGTTCTCGGTGACTATAAATCAAACAGTTTGAGAATGGGAGTCGCTCGGTCTGTCTAGAAATGATAGTATACGAACATTTCACGTCTATGCTATATTGTTTTGACCGCCCTTGTAAACTGATAGTGTAAAATAATAATCAGTGTGAAATAATACACACTTGTAACTTGTAACAGGAATATACTATACTGACGAGCAAAAGAAATGCGACAGTTTTGGAATCGTCGGAAACACTGAAGTGTTTCAGATGATTCCAGTTGCATTTCTTTTGCTCGTTAGTATAGTTTTGTATTATTTTTCTTTCTTTCTTTTCTCTTATAAAAATTTTGAGTTTCAAAAGCCAGTGAAAATAAAGTCGTTAAGAATGTGTGGCCAAAAGATTCTCTTGACCACAAACCCGTCTGCGCCCCACCCCAACCCCCACCCAAGGCCGATTAAATTTTTTTCGGATATTTGGCCAATGACCACACCTCTGAAATTCTTGAAATTATCCTTACGCCACTGGGGTGGGGGGGGGGGGGGGAATGGTTAAGGGTTTTCTGTGTTGTGTTTTTTTTTTTTTTTTTTTTCCTTCTAAGTTTGGGGACTTTCCAATGCGCAGAAGACCATCGGGTAGACGTTAACCGCCGTTGGCCCGCGCACGGCTGTGCGCGTGCCAACGGCGGCCAACGTCGGCCTGATGGCCTTTTGCGCTTTGGGTTATTCTGCCCTGTAACTGCAAAAGAGAGAAAGTCTTTTTTTTAAAGCAAGGCATTGTATCACAATGAATCTTTCTCACAAAAAATAAACTTAATGTCTTTACTGGATTTCTTTCCAAATTACATGATAAAATACCTTTTGGTGCAACAATGCTAAATGTCTATTGATTTTTGTTTCGCAGCAATCCCAACAATGGAATCCCAGATAACCTGAAAGGCACATGGCGTCCGTATGACGTCATCAACGAGACTTACTACAGGATATCGGAAGCGCCATCTGTCCAGCAACACATGTACGCCAGGCGAGTCTCGCTTTGGAATGACCTTCTGCCTCGTCTTCACTCAAGGTGGCAGCAGGAACACGGAGTAACCACGTCCCCATGCCCCACAACTCCACGCTCTACAGCTTCAAGTTCTACAACCCTCAGTACGGGCCTAATTGTCGTCTGCGTGGTCATAGCGTTACTTTGCAAACCACAGGAATGAATGAGTCAAAAGAGTCGCGGTTCGGAATGACCTTCAGTCTGCTCGTTTTCACTCGTGTGGCAGCTGGAACGCTTGACCCCGTCCCCAAGTTCCACAACTTAAGTTCGACAGATGAAGCAGAAGACACAAATTAAAACATATATTACCTCCTTCGTTTCCGCGGACGAAGATCTATAGTGTTTCTGAAGTCATTGTTAATTAAACGCCAAAGAGCCCTAGCCTTCCAAGGAACACGGAGATAAAGTGGTAACAGCAAGAGGCATAGATCCTCATGAGGTCCCGCAACTGAAGGGGCTCATAAGGATCTACGCCTCTTGCAGTTCAACCATGTTTACGTTTTCTCGACATTAAAGGGGTTAACAAAATAAATGCACAAGTTCAACTTAAAACTTTCGAAATGTGAACCAAACACGTCTTACGTTTATCTTTAACCCCTTTAACCCGCCGTGAGATGGCCTTAGTTGCCTGCTCGGCGTTAAACCCAAATAACTAACTTTAACTCCTTTGGCTGTCAGAAGCGGGTTTTTTGTCGGGATGGTTCCTGCAGGAATCATTGTGACAAAAGTCGCGATCGGCAGCTACCCAATGCGCAAAGGCCATCGGGCCGACGTCGGCCGCTGTTTTCCCGCGCACGACCGTGCGCGGGCAAACAGCGGCCGACGTCGGCCCGATGGCCTTTGTGCACTGGGTAATGAATTAACCGAATTGCAAGGATTGACTTACTTTTCAGATACTTATTTGGGATATAATTTTTCTTGACATGAAAAACAGTTAATTAATACATGCGTAAATATTGATTTTTGTAACAGGCTTATATGTTTTGAATAATGAGCATGACCGCCAATAGTATGAATTATTGGTTGCGGTGGTTTGTTGCGCGGACCCTTTTAGGCCTGAGGGAAGTTAAAGTAACCCTTGTACTCCGAGGCCTGTTCTCCGTCTACGGTCCATCCATCTGGAACACTCTCCCACTCTCTCTCCGTCAGAAACACTCTCTCTCCTCCTTCCAGTCCGCCCTCAAAACTCACCTCTTTCAACAGTTTTAGCACTATATCACCGCACTCCCCACCCCAAGCTGACCGTCGTAATGTATTTCACTGTTTGTGGTACGTGAGTCATTGTCTAAAGCGTGCGCATGCGTGCGCGAGTTGTGAGTGTGCGCTTAGAGTTATAATTATTATAAGATAAGCGCATTATAAATACCGTAATTATTATTATTATTACAATGGTTAATTTGACCTCCCTCAGACCAACAAGAGTCTTTGTAGCAAACCATAGGTATTTGTTTTCATTCCTCCGCGTTTTTCATAAAAGTAATCAAGATGATCCCCACATTATGGACCCAATCACTTATAATAACTCTCCCCCCAAAAGGCAACTTACATCAATGTCAGAATTATCGCACGATCAGTCTTATATGCCACCCAAGCAAAGTCATGTTATGAAGATCCTACTGAACAGGCTGAAGCCACAGGCAGAGGAAATCATAGCTAAGGAACAGGCAGGCTTCAGGCCAGGGCGCAGCACAACTGAGCAGATCTTTAACCTGAGAGTTCTATGTGAGAGGTACCTCCAGCACCAGCAAGACCTCTATCATGTCTTTGTGGATTTTAAGAAAGCGTTTGACAGGGTGTGGCATGCAGCCCTTTGGTCCACCATGAAGTTATACAACATCAATGCCAACCTGATCAAAGTCATAGCAAACCTTTACAACAAGGCCACTAGCGCAGTCTGCTTCAACGGCAAAATAGGAAACTGGTTTAGGACTACAGTCGGAGTCAGACAAGGCTGCTTGCTCTCACCTACTCTTTTCAACATCTTCCTGGAAAGAATCATGACAGACGCTTTGAAAGATCATGAAGGAACTGTCAGTATTGGGGGCAGAACAATCACGAACTTGCGCTTTGCGGACGACATTGATGGCCTTGCAGGAACAGAGAAGGAGCTAGCTCAGCTGGTGGAAAAGCTAGACAGTACAGCCATTGCGTGTGGGATGGAAATCAGTGCAGAGAAGACCAAACTGATGACAAATAACACCAGTGGCATTGGCACTGACGTCATGATTGGAAGCCAAAAACTGGAAACAGTTAATAAATTCAAATACTTAGGGGCCATTGTGACAGATGAGGGATCAAAACCAGAAATACTGTCCAGGATTGCGCAGACAACAATTATAGCACTGACAAGATTGAAGACCATATGGAAGGACAGAAACATAACACTCTGCTCCAAGATCAGACTGATGCGCTCATTAGTCATCTCGGAGTTCTTGTATGCCTGTGAGTCATGGACCCTCACAGCAGACCTTGAAAGGAGGATAGCGAACGAAGATTCTATAGGGCTTGCCCACGTCGTCTGCAGGCATTTTCGTGGCTGCGGAGGCCAATCCGGGACAGGCAGGTTCGACCGCAGTGGCTGCAGGGGAAGGTCTGGTCAGGGTTCTGAGTTACGACAGCTCTGTTTTTTCTTCTGAGCCGCTTGTCTTTAAGGTTAGCTCTGCGAGAGTCCTCAAAGGAGACGGCTGCCTTGTGAATGGTGGAGCGCCAGGTGTCACGGTCCGCAGCAAGCGAAGACCATTGGCGGTGGTCGATTTGGCAGGCACTAAGTGACTTCTTGAGACCGTCTTTGTATCTCTTCTTTGGTGCCCCTCTGTCTCGGTGTCCAGTGGCGAGCTCGCCGAACAGAGTGATCTTGGGTAGGCGATGATCCTCCATCCTGGAGACGTGCCCCGCCCAGCGAAGCTGTGTCCGCAGCAGCAAAGCCTCGATGCTCACAGTTTCCGCCTGTTCAAGGACTCGACGTTGGTGACATAGTCACTCCAGTGAATGCTGAGGATGGTACGCAGGCAGCGCTGGTGAAAGCGTTCGAGGAGTCGTAGTTGGCTGCGGTAGAGGGCCCAGGACTCGGAACCGTACAGCAGGGCAGTGAGGACGACAGCTCTGTACACGCTGATCTTGGTGCCTTTTTTCAGCTGTTGATTGTGCCACACCCGCTTGAATAGTCGCCCGAAAGCACTGTTCGCTTTTGCCAGCCTGTTGTCCAGCTCCTTGTCTAGCTTGGCGTCTGACGTGATGATGCAGCCAAGGTAGGTAAACTGGTGTACAGACTTCAGTTCGGACTCGCCGATGGTGATGTGGGGAGGGCGATGCTCTTCCTTGGGTGCCGGCTGATGAAGGACCTCTGTCTTTTTCAGACTGACCTCAAGTCCAAAGAGCTGGGCGGCATCTGCGAAGCAGGACGTAATGCGCTGCAAGGCTCTCTCTGTGTGTGCAACAGAGGAGGATACATGCCACTGAAATGAGATGTTTTCGAAGGCTGCTTGGCATTTCATACAGAGATCACATCACGAACGAGGAGGTGGAAAACAGAATCAGGCAAGCCATCGGGCCCTATGAAGACCTATTAGCCATTATGAAAAAACGCAAACTGAAGTGGTATGGGCATGTCACGCGTTCAGCAGGGCTTGCCAAAACAATCCTGCAAGGCACTGTGCAAGGAGGACGAAGGGGAGGAAGACAGAGGAAAAGATGGGAGGACAATATCTCAGAGTGGACAGGACTGAGGCTGGGTTATACGCTAAGAATGGCAGAGAACAGAGAGGAATGGAGGGAGCTGGTTGCCAAGTCATCAGTGGTGCCCCAACGGTCGGCAAGACTACGGGATATAGATAGATAGAATCAAGATGATGAACGGTTCACTAGAGTAAAGATTTCCTTCCGTTTAGTAGACATCTTCTGACCTGGATCACACGTGACATGACTGACGTCAAAATATAATAATAATAATAATAATAATAATAATAATAATAATAATAAGACTTATGACGTTATATAAGAGCTTCCGTGACGTTGCCTGGAAAATGTCGTCTCAGTACACGACCGGCAGCATTATCTACACATTGCCAGAATAATGCTATGGGAGAGATGAGTGACTGCCTCAAAAGGCTTCAGAATTTGTGACAAGGGCTGGCTTCTGTAGCAGCAAAATCCATGTTTTCTGAAAATGTAAGCATTTTTCACACATCTGTCAAGCCCCCGTGACCCTTGACCTTTGTGATGAGTCGACTAAATTAGTATGCATAGGAAGGTCTTATCATCAGCTATCTTTGTACCAAATTTGGTTGAAAAATTTGGGAATACCTACAATTTTATATTTAAAAAAAAAATCAGCATTTTACACACATTTGCAAGCCTCTTGTGACCCTTGACCTTTTCAAGGGGTTATCCAAATTAGTATGCATAGATAGGTCTTACCATCAGGTATCTCTGTACCAAATTTGGGTTTTAAGTTATGAATAGTATTTGAGAAAAAAAAAATCTTTTATCAAAATATGGCTATTATAGTATTTGAGAAAAAAAAGAACATCTTTTATCAAAATATGGCTATTTTAGACCCATTTCATTAGCTCTCGTGACCCTTGACCTTTCCGAGGGATCAACCAAATTAGTGTGCATAGAAAGGTCTTCCCATCAGGTATCTCCGTAGGAAGTTTGGGTTTAAAGTTGTGAACAGTATTTCAGAAAAAAACATCTTTTGTCAAAATATGGCTATTTCGTACCTATTTCCTGAGCCCTTGTGACCGTTGACCTTTCCGAGAGGTCATCCAAATTAGTATGCATAGATAGGTCTTACCATCAGGTATCTCTGTACCAAGTTTGGGTTTGAAGTTGTGAATAGTATTTGAGAAAAAAAAAACAGCTTTTGTCAAAATATGGCTATTTTTCACCTATTTCCGGAGCTCTTGTGACCCTTGACCTTTCCGAGGGATTAACCAAAGTGGTACGTATAGAAAGGTCTTACCATCAGGTATTTGTGTACCAAGTTTGGGTTTGAAGTTGGGAATAATATTTGAGAAAAAATAAATTATGTCAAAATATAGCTATTTTTGACCTATTTCTGATCCCTTGTGACTTTGACCTTTATGAGAGGTCACTCAAATTGGTATGTTTAAAAAGGTCTTACCACCAAGTATCCTGGTTTGAAGAATGTGGCTTGAATAGTCTCCGAGAAAATGCCAACGTTAAAGTTTACCACGAACGACGGCGGGCGGACGGACGACCACTTGCCCAAAACATAGACTCACTTTGCTTCGCACGTGAGCCAAAAATGGTCGGCACTTGACGCCGATGTCTTTTAAGATTCCGCAATGTTTCTTCGATTTGTTCTATATGCTATTACTGCACACGTGCGCTACAAACAACTCCAGTGTGCGTATTGTCTCGAACAACAGTAAGTAACTTCCTACTTTAAAACATGTCGAGGCCCATTTTACAAATATGGTATCCATGGCACGTCACAGAGTGAGCTACATGAAAGTCCGCCACTTATTAGGAAAGGCGGGAAATAGGGGGAAATGTCAATTATCGCTAAACCAAGGACATAAATAAAGTTAAGACATGTTTTTATTCAGCACTGGCTGGTGCATCAAACAAACATGAGCAAAATCTGAAACTTCCGAAATAACTACTCAACAAACACACACTGATATGTCCGACAGGTTACCGTGAGGGTATTGAGTGGGAAACCAATGGTAGTGTGGGCAACTTCTTACCCACATCGTACCCACGTGGAACTTTCCTTGGGCTATGGGAACACAAGACGAGGGAAATTCGCACACGGTTCCCCTTGGGATTTGTGTGGGAAATTCCCACCTATGTACGCATGCGCGTGTGCAAAACTATTATTCTGGCAGCAAGGGTTGTGTTGACGTCACCGTACTGCGGAGCAGTTTTCCTCAAAATGTGTTTTGTCAGGAACGTATTATTTTCTTTTCTTTAGCTATATCTACAAAATATTTGCTATGTCTACATAAAATCTTTTGAATTGTTTAATATTTTGTTCGTATGTGAGAGTCTATTCTGCACAGTGCATTTCCGATTCTACTGAGCCGCCATCCAGTGCAGTGCATAGTGTAAAAAAAAAAAAACCAAAAAAAACCCCGGAATTTTGGTTCATTCTTTGCTCTTTAAAAGTTTTACAGCGCTACTTTGTTCTTTGATTTTTTGTACTTGTTTATATCACAATGTCTTCTTATTCAAGTAAGCGAAGGCGAATAAATGCACAGGTTTAAAAACATTTGGAGACTTCGTTTGGGGGTGTGTTTGTGTGTGTGTGGGGGGGGGGGGGGGGGAGAGAGAGAATCGCAATCACAGCCCAAGACCACGTCAGTTGATTCTTTTTCCATGTTAAATAATAGTTTAGATCACAGCGTGGAAGCTGCCGACAATACACCACACAAGTCATCTAGTCCAACTTGCAGCCTGGTTTTGCATTTGGCAACTTTAAGTTTGATGATGTTGATGAGTGTTTGAGCGAGGATGATATCTTCAAGTCTGGACGAATAAATGTCTTGTGTTTTTACACTACGATGCAAGTCGGCAAACCTGTTTTGAGTGAAAGGAGGATCGAGCTGCATGCATGGGTGGGGGTGCGGGGGCAGGAATGAATGTGGGAAGACAGTAGGTTAATACCATAATGCTACCAGAAGTTTCCCACTCGGAACCCACACGGTTCCCACTTGGAACCCACATACCTCTGTGGGACTTCCTGTGCGGATCCCACACTTTTTTCCCACTGGGATCCTATTTTCACTCGTAATCAAAACCCAGTGGTAATCCATTAGGTTTTCCAAATATTTCCCACTAAACTTCCCGCATGGGTTCCTTGTGGGTACCATATAAGAGTGTTTGTTGGGTATCAGTATAGAACTTTAACAAAAAAGTGATTTTGTTCCATATTTCACTCGAAGGCGGGTAAAATGGAACACCTCGTCGTGCAATATAGAACACTCTTCCATATTGCCCGCCGGCTGTTCCATATTATCCACACAGACATTTACTGAATTTACCTAAAACAAGAAAGGCAAAGCCATTAGGGTCACGTGTATGACCGATCTAATATGACGCCGTTATGACCTTCGTCTTTATGTCATGTCACGGCAATGAGCAAGTGTCCATCTTAAAATAAGTAAAGGTGTGGTTTCCATACCTGCAAAATCCACGCGTTCTCAAAATGTATGCATTTTTCATACATTTGTCAACCCCTTGACCATTCCAAGGGATCATCAAAGTTAATATGCATAGAAAGGTCTTACCATCAGGTATCTCAGTGTTTGTGTTTAAGCTTGAAAATAGTATTTGATCACCACCCCACCCCCCACCCCTAAATATTTCTGTCAAAATACTGCCATTATTTTAAAAAAAAACTATTTCTGGTTCACCCAGTGACCCTTGTGAAAAGTCAACTAAACTGGTATGCTGAGGCCAGATTCCAGTTTTGGCAAATCTGTTGGCAGCATTGAACATGGTCGACGACTGTGTGTAGGCTGGGTAGAAGAGGTGAGCAGTTTCGCGAACAGAAACGCGAAAAAATGCCATGTTTATACTGCAACACTAACAAGCTCCTTATGTGCAGCATTGAGACGCCAGCATACGTTCGAAGCGAATCGCTGTGCGGATGAAACCAACATGTCCGCTCAAGCGACAACTTGAACCTGAGCAAAGGACAAAATAAACGAACATTATCCTTGATCTAATTACAAGTATTATTCACGCAGTAACATGCACGATTATGCAAAGCACTGATGTCCTCATAGTCAGACGAAATCTGCACGCTGAGTCGATAGTCCAAAACACAGTCGTCTGAAAGTCACTCGTTTTATCTAAACACCGCAATCAGCGGCAAACTGTGGGATGCGAGGTGAAGTTTTGTTTTGGACTGCGTACATAAATTATATTGAGCTAAATTTTGTTTGTAAATTTTGTAGCGCCGATAACCGAGAGTTGCTGACCCGAATTTGTTAAAAATGTCCCCATCGGACGACTCGTAGAACATTTTGATTTGGGTAATCACATCTGCCGCTTATCGGCACTCGATCAAGTACAGTACAATACAATACAATACAATACAATACAATACAATACAATACAATACAATACAATACAATACAATACAATATATAATATAACATAATATGATATAATTAGACATATTTTAGTCATAAATGCGCCGTTTATCCAATCAAGTTGTTCACGCCAATCGTATAACGGTAAAACCACTGCTGCCGCTCAAAGTCAGATTACATATTGGCGTAAATAAATTGAATCTTAATTGGGGTCAATTGGCTGCCTGTATCTCAAAGAATCGTGTACAAGGTCTCTGTCATTTGTTACAATGCTATTACCGGTTCTGCTCCCCCATATTTGTCCGACCTGTTTCATATTTACACGCCTTCAAGGTCCCTCTGTTCAGCATCAGACACGCGTATTTTCAGGGTTCCTAGGCGAAAGAAGTCTAGCCGGCAGGGCCAGCTGCCTTTTTAAAATTTCGGTCCAGTCACCTGGAACGATCTTCCAGCCCATGTCAGACACGCCCCAACTCTGTCTGCTTTTAAATCACTGCTCACGACCTATCTGTTTTTTTATGCATATAGTTTGATGCATTTTCAGTGCGTTAGCAATCTTTACCAGTAACTGTTCTTGTAACGGTATGTGTGAGTGTGAGCTTTTGATGTATCACTTTAGTTTTTGTAACATTTATTTGTAGCGTTTTCTTTCTTGTACTTTTTGTTCTGTGATTTTTGATCTTGTAAAGCGCTTAGAGCACCATTCATTTGGAGGTTAAGCGCTTTATAAATGTACATTATTATTATTATTATTATTATCAATCGGATCCCATTTGTGTGTGCCTATGAATGTTAGAAAAGAAGTATTACACGACTAATTTGTAGAAATGCATTATCTCTCAAGAATTAGCTGTTTCACCCGTATAGAAATTAACTGTAACTTTAAACAAATTAGTTTCATCAGTTTTCCTGAATGGATGGATAGGTGGATGCTTTTCTGACATTAACTCATTCAGCCCCGACACACCACAACACGATATGGCTACACCATGAAAGTCAAGGGTGGTGCCAGAATAGCTTGGCGCCTATAGGCGCCAAGCTATTCTGGCACCACCCTTGAACTATCATGGTCGACCTGTGTCCTTAATTGTAATGCAGTCCTCAGATGACAACTCCAAAATGTGGATATTTGGTACCTGGGATAGAATGAGTTAATGTATTGACTGGATGATTCGCTTGGTGTGTGATTTGTCTCCAAATGTAAGTTCTCTCACATTACCCCTTTGCGTGTCGGTAGCGGTTTTTGTCGCGATGATTCCTACAGGAAGGGTTAGGGTTGGTCTCCTGCATTAATCATCGCGACTAAAACCGCTACCGACACGCAAAGGGTTAGTATATTCATTGGCTGACTCGTATATTTAGAGAAAAAGACACTGACACGGGCGCGCGCTGGCACACACACACACACACACACACACACACACACACACACACACACACACACACACACACACATAGCACGCACGCACACACACACACACACACACACACAATTTTCTTGCTGATTTTCACACTTGGGGCTTACAGGTCACAATTTGACCTAATCCTACCCCAGGGCCGGAACAAACAGCAGGCTTATGCAAACACTGTTTATGAAAAATCATGTGGGTATTAATGAGAAGATAGAGGTTTTTTGGCTAAAAGAAAATTTAAAGTTATGTTAGCCGTTTTACAAATGACTCCAAAAAAGTGGTGCAGAAAATTGTCTGATTTTCATACCTAGGGCATACATGTCACAATGACTTAATCGTACCCGACAGCCGAGACAAACTGTAGGCTTATGTAAATATCGCATATGAAAAAAAATCATGCCATTATTAATGAGAAGATTGTTTTTTCGTTAAAAAAAATTCAGTTGTTTTAAGATTAATCCCAAATAATTCGTGAAATTAATCCCAAAAACGTGAATTTAAAAAAAAAAAAAATTATCACTCAAAACGTTCTAGAGGTACAATGCTGGTTAACGAACTCATTCAATATCTCCCTTTTATCTAGCTATATGCAAAATATCTAGTAAAAATAAGAAAAAGTACGGACTCCAGTTTGGATCAACCGGTTTTTGTGAAACGGCCATTTTCTCGCCAATGAGCATCTTACTAAAAAAAATCAAAAATAAACTACCTCGAGATTATTATTTTAGGGACAATATCATACAATTTCAAGCTTGTCCGTCCTCAAACGCGGGCTCTAGTCGCTGTCACACACACACACACACACACACACACACACACACACACACACACACACACACACGGCGCTTGGCACCAAAAAGACGTTTTCTAGCAAGGTTGTTTCTTAAATCTTTATTCATTCAACAACTAAACTCCAAAAACCATCCAAAAAGCATGGATACAAATTGGTCTCGGCAAGAGGCATAGATCCTTATGCTGAGCCCCCGCATTGGCGGGGGCTCACGAGTATCTATGTCTTTTGCAGTTGGATCGTGTTCATTTTTCTCGACAATAAAGGGGTTAAGCGCTTTCCATCCCAGACCATTCATTCATTCTCTGGTTTGTAAAGCAATGCAAGGACCGCGCAGACGACAATTCGTGCCGTACTGAGAGTTATAGAACTTGAAGTTGTAGAACTTGGAGTTGTGGAGCATGGGGACGGGTTTACTCCGTGTTCAGTCCTGCTGCCACTTTGCATGAAGACGAGGCAGAACGTCATTCCAAAGCGAGACTCGTCTGGCGTACATGTGTTGCTGGACAGATGGCGCTTCCGATATCCTGTAGTAAGTCTCGTTGATGACGTCATACGGACGCCATGTGCCTTTCAGGCTACCTGGGATTCCATTGTTGGGATCTCTGCAAAACAAACAAAAAAATCAACAGTCACGTATCATTGCCACAAGGGAAGTTATTTTATCATGTAAATTTGAGAAAATTCCGTAAAAACAGTAACTTAGTTCATTAATTTTTGGTTAGAAAAAAAGTGTTCTCATTGTTATACAAACCCCAATGCGCAAAAGGCCATAGGACTGATGTCGGCCGCCGTTGGCCCGCGCACACCTGTGTGCGGGCGAACAGCAGCCGACGTCGGTCCGATGGCCTTTGCGCACTGGGGACCTTGCTTTTTCACAAGAATGGATTTGTTCTCTTTGCTTTACAAGGCGAAGTAAGTCTTCAAAGTTAGGAAGCAAGTAAAATAAACAAAAACCAATAAACAAAAACCAATAAACAAAAACCAATAAACAAAAACACGCAAACCAACCAACCAACCTTACCCATCCACATCCAATGAAGAATTTCAGACGAGGTATGGCCAATGTCTGAATAAATGAACTGGCCCGGGAAGAGAGGGGGGGGGGGGGGGCGGGTCACAAGGCAGTCTTTTGACTACACCTACTTAACGACTTTACTTTCACTGGGTTTTCAAACTCAGATATTCATTAAGGAATAAAATAATAGAGACAGAAAATACACTATAAATTATTGGTAGCAGGGATTTGCTACACGGACCATTGTAGGCCTGAGGGAGGTCAAAAGAACCATTGTACCCCGAAGGCCTGAGGGGTACAATGGTGTTTTTGACCTCCCGAAGCTACCAATAACGTATTTGTTTTCATTCCTCCACAATTTTCGTAAAATAAATCAAGACGAAATCTTCCGACCTGGATTGCGCCAGACATGACTGACGTAAAAGAAATATATATTTATACATAATAGACTTATGACGTAATTTAAAATCTTTCATGACGTTGCCGTCTCCAGTAGTGTGCCTGTTGTTCCGAAACAACACTAAGCAACTTTTTACTTTAGAACGTTTTGGTTATCTTTTGTAGAACAAAGCTGGCATTCAAGACGCGTCAGAAAGAGGGCTACAAAAAGCCCGCCATTAGTCGCTACAAGGGTTTTTGTAGCTCGGTCATGTGGTACAGTTTGCGCTATAGAGATTGGTCGTGTGACGTAGGGATGAAAACAAACGCTTTTATTCCTTTTATAACCTGATTATTATTGCACACTACTAGATCAGTAAGTTTACAATGGCGGTGAAAGCAATGCCCTATACATTGTGAGGGCCAGGGGTACGTATGGCCCACACTTAACTCCTTCACTGCCAGTAATCGCACAGAAGGATACAAAGTGATGTCAGCATACGGTATATATGCGGCGCATGAGGATCTATGTCCGTTGCAGCTGGATCGCGTTCAGGTTTCCCCGGCAGTGAAGCGGTTAAGTGTTTTCT
This sequence comes from Semisulcospira habei, assembly GCA_036245525.1. Taxonomy (NCBI): domain Eukaryota; kingdom Metazoa; phylum Mollusca; class Gastropoda; family Semisulcospiridae; genus Semisulcospira; species Semisulcospira habei. Next base: position 249,938,035 of record BTPG01000001.1, read on the forward strand.
TCTTACCCAGTTCTGACAAACGATCCGATGATGTCCCCAAAGGCCCTGGACAGCTGCTGATCTAATAATAATAATAATACATAGTTCTTGTATAGCGCTGTTCTCCAGGAAAACACTGGACTCACTGCGCATGCACAACGGCACACCCTTCCTCTCAGACACACACACACACAATTATACACTACTTTAAACCACCCCATCCCTTCCCCACACCTTACATTCACTTCCTCTGGGATCAGAATAAGTGGCAGTCAGTCAACAGTTAGCTAAATATGAGCTAAGTGTTAAATGCCCGACAAAAAAATAAAAGTCTTTAAGTGAGCTTTGAACTGTGACAATGTGGGCTACTTCCTGAAATGAACCATTCAGCTTGTAGTCCCCGTAGTACACGTACTCGGCCATGTCAGAGAGCCCAAAGAGGTAAAACACATCCAGACCGTGGTACATGCCTTCAAACGGCGTCCCCGCAGTCAGATTCGGATACCAGTCGAACAGATACATGTACGTGGTGGATGGCAGCGATGGCGCTGATTGGCCAGTTTTGGATGGTGTGGCTGATGACGTCATTTCTTGTGACGTCACAATAGAATAGTGCCAAGCAAACGAGATCGCAGGAAGCACGAACATCGAGTCAGCGACAGCGTCCAGGATCTGTGTGGTTGGCACGGTGGAAGAGGCTTTGTCTTTGGGGTAGAAATAATTTAAGTTGGCAGCGTCATTCGTATCCTGGCCTGTTTCCCTAGTGAAATACATTTTTAGGATCAATGGCATAAAAACGTTCTCCGCGACTCTGGCAGATGCGGTGAGGCCGACACTTTGAACTATTTCCCTCAACTGCAGAAAGATCACCGCCCCTTCGTTATTCAGCACTCCGTTCAGGAACTTGTAGTCGTTGTATCCGATAGAGTTCAGGTAAGTCCGGTTCTTCAGCAGGTTTTCAGCTGTGTGGGTGAAGAAGTCGCCATCCACGACAGGGACAAAGGGGGGCATGCTAGTTGCGGCCGACTGTGTGGCGGCGAGCTGCAGGGTTTCCACTGTTTTCTTCTGCAGGCAGGCCACTGTGTCTGATGAAGTGGTTAACCCCTCGCATCCTGCCAGTTTGGCGAAGTTGCGGCAAGTCGACGCTGGGTCTTTATTGAAACTAAATGACGCGCTGGCAGTTCCGCTCATAAGGATCACTTTTCTGAAGATCCCGGCCGACTGACGAGAGATCGCGCGCTGACTGGCGCTTGCGGACCCGGCCGACTCTCCCGCCACCGTAATCTGTAAACTGTCCCCGCCGAAGGCCCGGATGTTGTCCTTGACCCAGAGCATGACCAGGCGCTGGTCCCACAGCCCGTAGTTGCCAGGCAACGCTTCATCCCCGGACAAGAGCAGGACCAGGCGCTGGTCCACACCAGCCGTAGGTGCAAGCGCCACGCTGTCATCCCCGGATGGACGACGGAATCCCAATAGGACCCAGGACAGGTAATGGGATGCACGACCCACTACTACAGGAATCATCGCGACAAAAACCGCGACCGACACGGAAAGGGTAATATATATATAATATATATATATAATATATATATATATATATATATATATATATATATATATATATATATATATATATATATATATATATATATATATATATATATATATATATATATATATAATTGTAAACGCAACGTCAAAGATCCCCAGCCTTCCGAATAACCATGAGAACAAAGTAGTTCCATGATGAGGTATGCCGGCATGAGCCCCCGGACCTGCGAAGGCTCATGCGGATCTGTACCTCTTTCAGGTGGACAGTGTTAACGTTTATTCGGCAGTGAAGGGGTTAACTCATTCAGCCCGACGCACGTATTTCCCAAATTTTGGAGGCGTCATCTAACGACTATGCACCTGTTGCAGGAGATGGATCGACCATGATAATTCAAGGGTAGTGCCAGATTAGCTTGGCACAGACAGGCGCCAAGCTTATCTGGCACTACCCTTGAATTATCATGGTCGATCCATCTCCTGCTGTAGTGCGTCAGGGCTGAATGGGTTAACCTCTTAACTGCCAGTGGCCGCCGGGGTATATTTCTGAAATCTTGAATAAATCAACGCCTAAAGGAGTACCCAACGGAGAAAGAAACACGCTTAGAAAAGCCGGTACAACACAATTTATTAATATTTCGGGTAAATACCCTTTGTCAAAATAGACAAACAAACAAACAGAGAGATTAGCCGCTACTTATCTTCATTGGCAGAAGGAATGTGTGAAGGAGGTGACGTAAAATAAAAGTAAAGGAAAAACAAAAGTGCGGAAAAAGTAAAAATGACGTCAACGAAAAATCGTAAGAGAGAGACTCGGAAAGAACCTGAACACGAGAGACAAGAGTGTGTGCAAGCACGTGCAGGAGCGAGCGAAAGAAAAGGCGTGTAGGTGAGGCCAGAGAAAGAGGGAGAGAGAGAGAGCGAGACGGAGAGAGAGAAAGAGAGAGAGAACGAATGGGGAGTACCCTTGGGCACGAAGTAGTCTGAGTGTCTAATACACAAAGCCTGCTAAACACCAACCCAAAGGCAAACTTTATATCACCTTCAAGTTGAGGACTACCTCGGGGAAAAACGGGAGGACCCCGGGAAAAAAAAAACCCCCAGCATTTAGCACGGTACACAACAAGTAATAAGTCATTAAAACAAAGCAAATAATCAAATTCAGTAAGAGAATATTGATATAAGTGGAGAGTAGGTAGTTGTGAAACCGTCTTCAAGGGTAACTCAAAAAATAATAAGGGGGGGGGGGGGGGGTGAGAGAGAGAAAGAGAGAGAAAGAGACGGGGGAGGGGGGGAGGGGGGGGAAGGAGGAAGGGGAGAAGGGAAAAGGGAAAAGCGTAAAGAGAGAAAGATGGCTAGAGAGAAGTGTTAAAGGGGGTAGGGGGGGGGGAGGGAGAGAAAGAGGGAGAGAGAGAGAGAGAGGAAAGAGAGAGAGAGGAAAAAAACCGCCTAAAGGGCTGCCACCGTCCACGGAACATGGATTAAAAGTGGCGTCAACCAAGAGACATAGATCCTTATGAGCCGCCGCAACTGCGAAGGCTCACGTTGATCTATGTCTTGTGCAGTGGCATAGTGTTCACTTTTTTCTCAGAGCGGTGAAAGGGTTAACGGATGACGATGACGAGAACGATGCAGATAACTGAACACGTCTAGAACTCCAAAGACAGCGAGTCCTTGCTTGGTAATACTCGTAGCGCTGGGGAGGCTGGAGGTAAATAATGTTAACTCCTTGACCGCCGAGACACAGCCAACGCTAGCCAGCTGCAAGGGACACAGATCATCATGGCTCATCACATACACGGGGGCTAGTGAGAAGCACACCTCTTGCTGGAATCGCTCAAATCCGTTTCTGGTCTGGTGAGCACGGTGATCAGATGATAAAGCTCACACGATTTCAAAACAGGGACACAAAGGTCCTCGGGCCTAAGACAGCCGCAGTAGGCCCGCGCACGACTGTGCGCGGGCCCACTGCAGCCGTCGTGGGCCTGAAGACGTCTTGCTACTTGGGTAAAGTGGTTAAAACGATGGAGACACGCCGCATTCGGATGATCAGCAAGAGCGCTGGCCGAACGTTACTCCATTTGTTAGCGAAGAGTTGACGAAACACAAGTTCATCCAGCTAACCTTTTCCCTGTCGGTAGCGGTTTTAGTCGCGATGATTGCTGCGGCAATCATCGCAACAAAAACCGCTGTCGACAGCCAAAGGGTTATCAACGGGCTTTGCCGATCAAGAACATGTTTGTAAGCAACGAAAACACAATATCGGGGAATGAGCACATTTTCTATAACCAACCTGGATGCTGTTGCTCTGAGCTGCCACTCGCCTGCTGAGCCCAGTGAGTTTGTGGTACAGACCACTCACATTGTGCGGCGTGTATATGTCCAGATACAGGCAGTCCTCGCTGGTAGTCGTAAGCAACCTCGCTGCGGCTGTGGCATCGCGATGGTCGTAGCTCGTCATCATCATCATCAGTCCTGCCGAACTGGCGTTGGGGACTGAAGGCAGCAGACAGTGCTCACGGTTCATTGGCGGTGGCAGCAAGCTGGCATCTCGAGTCGGCCATCTTTATGTTGCGAACCTCTTACGACCTCGTAAACGGACATAAAGTTCCCGTAGGGTTCTGGGCGCTTCCATCGGAGTTTGTTCACGGGCGGATTAGCGAAGGGAATCCCCTTGAAGGAGTACTTTAGCATCGGGGTGGAGGAACTTTAAAAATGAGCTGCGTCTAGTTCTAAACCTTGAATGAGTCTGACGCCGAGTTTGGTCGCAGCATACGGTGTTGCAGCGTCCCCCAGTGTTGACGTCAAGAGGACTGTTGGAAGTTGGAAGCACAGAACGCGAGCTGAAGGGACGCCATGGTTTTGTAGTGTCAGTAAATGTCTGTTTTATCGCCAGTCGACGAAGGCCAACTGCGAGACGAGAAGATTTCCGGAAAAATCAGAAATACGTACAAATTGAACTCGTTTCGACGAAAGCAACGGATTAAAAGCCAGGACAAATATGCGATATCGCGCGTTCGTCCGTGCATTTATACTTTCAACTTTTCGTCGAAACACGTGCAGTTTTGACCTACTTCAGATTTCCATACGACTATTTTCTTCAGATTCAGACGTGCAGGTAGACAAATCGACAGTTCAGTAGTCAGAGTTAGTGCTATTGTTGAAGGTTAGTGCCTGCTTAGCGTGGCGCTTAAGCGCCAAGCGAATCATAATAATAATAATAATAAGGAAGATTTATAAGGCGCCAATACATGGTAAGATGCTCTAGGCGCCGTACATATGAACAAAACATACTTCTTCCTCGAACACTCTTTTATATGGACAGCCCGGTCTCCTCTATAAATGCTGCCGTGCGCCGCAGGTCCGGCCTCCAGGCCTGAACAAAACATACCAAATATTACGCAAAAAGTGACAAAGCCACATGTACAATTACACAAAAGAACAGAATTATGACTAAATACATGAACACTGATAATCAAAGTGGGAAAAGATGGGTTTTAAGACTGTGTTTAAAACTGGCACTATTGATTGATTGTACATTGCTTAACGTCCCGACAGCAACAAGGTTTTCTCAGGACGTGCCTGCACTGCTTGTGAAAAAAACTAAACAGAATATTGAATGTATGTCGCCAGCTGGTCCAATACGTTAAATAAACCTACGATATTGGGCCTAAATAAAGCTAAGACCATTTAGCAACACACATCCAATATCAAGAGCTACAGGCAGCGCAGACAGTAAGGAGAGTTTGAAATAGGAAAATACAGGTGAATGGACCACGGGTAGACAGAAATGCATGCCCCAGAATAGAGAGGAAAACCCACATTAGACTCACTGTGTCTCAATGATTTATGAAGATCATTCCAGGCTGATGGACCCTGGTAAGAAACTGAGATCTCTGCCGAAATCCTTTAGTCCTTACTGTAGGAATACGAAGCATTTTATTGTCAGACGAACTGCGCAATTGCCTCGAAGGGATATAACAGTGACTAAGGAGCTCTGAGAGATAAGTGGGTCCAGTGCCAGAAAGAGAAACATGACAAATGGACAAGACTTTGTGCTTGACTCTCTCCTTCACTGGCAACCAGTGGCAGAGCGTGCAGGATGTGGGACACATGGTCTGACCTTTTCGCTTTCATGACCATACGTGCGGCTGAATTTTGGACTCTCTGGAGCCGATCAAATAGATACTGCGGGCATCCAGATACAAGTGAGTTAGTCAATGCGAGACAGAACAAATGAACAAACCAGAGTTTTTGTAGCCTCTGAGGTAAGGAACTGTCTAATCAGGCACTACCCTTTAACTGTAACGAGATCAACGATCATTTGACAGTCTTTAGAACTAAGATGACATAGTAAAGCATCCAAGGCACTGTCTAATTAACGCAAAGTTAATTAAACGCTACCTTTACTTGAACTTCCTATGACGGGCTCAACAGCAATTTTCAGTCTACGGAAAAACGGTCACACTAAAGATGCATTAAACTGAATTGAATTAAATTGAATTGAATAAACTTTGTTGTCCATTAAACGACATGCATAATAAAATGGAAAATGTTCCGCTTTAGCTCACAGAAACACAAAATATACAAGCAAGACATAATGACTTAAAACGGCTAAGATAATACTAAAACATACTGTGAATTCGGCAACTGCAATCATACAAACACACATACACGCATGCACGTACACACACTCACTCAGAGAATTTTTGATGTAGGAAGACAGTCTCTCTATATTTGTTATGATGTCTTCGAACGTAATGTGGAAAACGTGGGAAAATGCACGCTGTATAGAAAAGGCTTTGTGGACATGGGTCATCCCATCTTCTTCTTCTTCAGAAAGCCTGTGGCTACGCCAGCCCACAGAACATATAACTGGCGCCATGTGTGTCAGTGTTTTTTGCGGATTGGGGGCGACTCGCCTAGGTGTGTGCTTTTTTCCGACATTAATAATTAATTGATTGAGTCTTACATTTCGAGAGAAAACACGTGCGCACACACGCAGACAAACACACACACAAAAGTGTCACAAAACTTCAGGTTTACAATTTTGAAAGCAAAGATGTAGCCTAAAGATCCGCTTACTTGTGTTTGGTCAGTTCTTTTGGTCCCTGTCAATGCATGTCACAACATGAATAAAAATATGATGGCACTAAAATAGTTTTTGTTTTATTGCGTCAAGTAGTACAGCAAAACTTTACTTCAAACAAAGAAAAGTCGCCCAACAACAAAGAGTTCACCCTTATCATTCGAAATACGAAATAGTGTGTGAAATTCGAAATAGTGTGTGAAATAAGTTTGACTAAAATAGTTCAAGGGTGGTGCCAGAATAGCTTGGAGGCGCCAAGCTTTTCTGGCACCACCCTTGAACTATGGCCATTGGTCCATATCCTGATCTGTAAGTACTATAATGTAGCTTGCATAAGTCAGTGTACAAATTTGAAGCTTTTAGCCTCAGTATGATATGGGTAAGCCCATTGTGCATACAGTCACTGGGATCTCCACTGGCTGCCGGTAAAGTTTCGATGCCAGTGCAAGATGGCAACTCTGGCATACCGTCACTTCGACGGGACTCTCCCGGCTTACCTTTCTGCTTCACTCTGCACATACCAGCCTTCACGTTCTCTGCGGTCCTCCAGTGAGAAACGTTTGAAGGCTCCGAAGCGTAACTTGAAAACTGTTGGTGAACGCTCATTCGGGCAGCTTCATTGCACCTTCAGTTTGGAACTCGCTGCCTGTCAGTCTTCGAAATCTCTCTACTCTCCCTCAGTTTGAGGCTCAGTTGAAAACTCACTTCTTCCAGCTTGCTTTTCCTCAGTCGTAGATCCGTAGTCCTGTTGTATTTATTTGTAATGTTTCATATCGTCTATGTCATGTTTGACTGCGTGTGTTAGCGCAATGAGTTTTTGCCACAAAAAGATTTTGCGCTATACAAGAACCATTCATTATTATTATTATTTATTATTATTATTATCTCTGTAAACAGTATCCTACTGGTAGCTGAATGCACGCACTGACCAACTCCGAATGCAGCACATCTCAAATGTTTTAAAAGTGTGCATACCCCAGTAACAATCTGTGTTATTACAATTTGTATCTGCACCAGACAAAATAGTATACAGAGTAATGAAGTCGCATTGAGTAAAGCACAAACACTGATGATTTATGTAACGCAAAGTGGGCCCTTGATGCACACTTTCATGTACATTAGACTTTTTACAGTTTCCTCAGGCAAACCCTTGCACGTCTGTACCATGAGGGTTCACTTTAAGAAACCAACATGGGTCTTGATGCATCACACCAACAAGGACCATGACCAGTGCCTTTGACAAAACTTATCAAGTATCATCATGCCATAGGCACCTGACGAGCCAAGTTCGTGTTGATATTGAGTCAACTCTCTAGCGTGTGCAAAGCAATGCTGACTCTAATGACTCTTCGGAGTGAGCATTGCACTGTGCAGGTATAAGGGGGCTAACTCAAGTATTCACACAAACTGAGCGCGCCAGATACCTATGTATCATGATATTCACACAAACTGAGCGCGCCAGATACCTATGTATCATGATATTCACACAAACTGAGCGCGCCAGATACCTATGTATCATGATATTCACACAAACTAAGCGCGCCAGATACCTATGTATCATGATATTCACACAAACTGAGCGCGCCAGATACCTATGTATCATGATATTCATTCAAACTGAGCGCGCCAGATACCTATGCATCCTGCAACCAATCTTAGATCCATACTTTGTTCTCAATATTCCTAACAAAATCGGCTGCATTTCAGTCTCACAGTATGCACCATTTATAAATACAGACTATCACAACACCTTTATGTTTCAACCAAATATATTTAAACATAAAATTTAGCATAACTGTTGAAAATAACTAGACCATGTACACCAGTGTTCGTTAACCCTTTGTCAATAGCTAGGTTTTTGTCATGTTGATTTCTACCTACTGCTACCCACTGCCAAAGGGTTAATAGTACACATAACAAAATAGAGGAAGAAAATGAAAGAATATATGTTCTGAAATGCAGCTGGTGTGAACTTGTGAACTATGCACTGCTCATTCTAGTGATTTTTTTTTAAGAACTTGAGTTACTATGCCACAAAAAAGCAAACAATATATTTCTGCATTAAACCAAAATAAAAATCTGTGCCATTATCACAATTAACAGACAACGAAATTACAAAAAGACTATATTTTTAAAAATACATTTAAATTCAGTATAATAATACAAGATGAACTGATTGTTTAACTACGATAAAACAAATGGGATACATATAATAAGAACTGCAAAAGACACAAAAATATGTACTTGAATTAAAAAATGATTGAAGGACGGCAAATATCAAATGTCTAACTGATTTAATTCTTAAATTTGTTTTATATAAGAGGTTTCAATACCTTTTAATATGATGCATAATAGATATTGTCTAGAAAATGAAAGTTATGCACAAAATAAATTGTGGATAATGACCAAATTATCATACTTAAACCAAAAAGTTGGATCATACATGTATTATCAGAGAAGCTGCCAAAAGCAATGTCTAGGGTCCTCAGGGCAACATCGGCCTTAGCTGGCCCATGCACAAATGTGTGCGGGCCAGCCAAGGCTGACGTCAGCCCAAGGATCTTCAGCTTACTAAACAGCTAGCCCAAAGTTTACTTAGTTTCCTGTGCAAATGGGAAGACAATGGAAACAAGTTATGATGTTTGTCAGTAAAGCTGGTCTCCACTTTTCAATGTTTCATTTTCATGGATTAAAAAATTATATATTAAAAAAAAAAAAAAAAAAAACAAACTACGTTTTCATTCGTGTAGATCACATTAGGTGCACTACATAGATAGTCCATCAACAAAAACGTATGCCACATACACACACACACAACAAAACAAAACAAAAATAGTGAAACAGTCCTGTTTAAAATTCTCTCTCTCTACTATCTCAATCTTTCCCTTTGTATTCTGCACGGTGTCATTTGTTTGCGCCTTTGCAGCGGTGTTGTATTACAAAAGCACAAAGACTGTGAAAGCAAAAAGGGAATTAGGAAGAAAAGTACACTAAAGTGCACATAAACACGATGTATACTGCAAGGACAAATTCTGCATTGGCCACCAGCATAAACAAAACGTCACACATTTTGAAAGTGTCTACAAACCCATTGCACAAAGATAATCAGGTCCCTGTTGACCGCAGTTGGCCCGCGCACAGCCACTGTGGTTGATGTCAGCCCAGCTACCTTTTGTGAACTAGCAAGCACAATAGGTCCAGTGTACAAACTGCACCATAAAACATAGGGACAATGTACCTGAGTACGCCTGGTGTCTGTCCCAGCGCAGGAACAAATCCAGGAATTTTAACCCACCTAACCCATTCTCCTATTTTGCAGGTTTCACCTAATGACTGTACCAATGTACCATGATCATTCAAGTGTAGTGACAGATTAGCTTGGCGCCATCCGGCGCCAAGCTAATCTGGCACTACACTTGAATGATCATGGTCGATCCATCTCTTGTTGTAATGCATCTTGGATAAATGGTTAACAATGGATTCTCAGGCGGATGCTGGCCTTGGCTGGCCTACACAAGACCCGTTGCTGAATTATCTGCAGTACATGTGTGTGTATATATATATATATATATATGCCATTCACAGAACGGAAATAACTGCGGTTACTGGTAATACAAATTTTCCACCAGCTATGTGGAGACGCCTCAGAACATCAGACATTACCTCTATTTTTCTGACACAATACAACGCCCCCAAACACTGAGGGATGGGGAGAGAACGGAAGTTATGGAAAGAGTTTTATGCCCCTGACTCAGAGCATCCATGGGATATTTCATATCCTATTGGCGCTGAGTTTCAGGACCAAAAAAATAAATAAATAAAAAACATTGTTTCCCCCTGTGCCCCAAACTGGTCTGTTTTTTCTAATGACTCAAGTGCTGACAGGCCTTCAATGTCATTAGAACAGCAAAGTTTTACATCTAAACGTGACCTTTTTTCCTGCAATCACTGTTATCAGTTTCCACTTTCTATTGGGCATTTTATGTAGATAACTAAACACCACTCTTTTCCAATTGTATACCTGCTCAAAAGCTCATTTTACAGCCAGCTGTGCCAGTCTGTGGTTTTAGATTTTACTGTCTTGCACAAATATTATGAGTTACAAACGCACCATTTTGATTTACAACTCAATTTTCAATCCTTGCTTATCTTTGTTTTTCTATTTTTATACCATTTTATGCCACTAACAATTGCATTTTTGACTAACAAAGATTGTTTTCACATTTGGACACACTTCTAGTCATGCCTGCACTCTTTTCACTGTCGGACAGCTCTGAGTCGTGGCCCACAAAATTAGACACACCCATAACATTCCATGTCAGGAAAGACTTGTGTAATTTTTTAAAACATTTGATTAGAAATTATGTAATTTCAAAAAACATTTGATTTGAAATTACAATTTCTAATCAAATGTTTCATGAAACAACATAACTGGTTCCTAACATCAAGTGTTTTATGAGAGTACATAATTGGTTCCTGGCTCCAAGCAGCAAGTTCCATCAGACGCCTCCTTCACATAACAACACATTTTTCAGCGGACTCAACTTTCTTCCCATCTGCAACAGAACAGCAGTAATCGTGAAAATATTTCATTAAAAAAAACACGGAAAATCACAGTCATGTAGAGGCACATGTGGGGAATTCTGTTAGAAAACGATGGTGAAGAAGTGGTGGCCCTGTTCAAGCAGGTTGGATCTGGGGAACAGAGGGGGGTTAGGGGTTCCCCCCACCCACAACTATCAGTATCAACCCTGGTCCTCATGGCCAATCTATCTCCCACTGTTACCTCAACCCATTACATGCTGAGGTCAATTTTTAAAAAAAAAATGCTTATTGTCCTAGGAAGGCTGCATTACAGATTAGAGGATAGATCAACCATTTTTGTTCAAGAGTGGTGCCAGAATAGCTTGGCGCCTCTGGCGCCAATCTATTCTGGCACCACCCTTGAACTATCATAGTCAAATTTATTTCAAGCAATAGTGTATCAGGATGAAAAGGGTTAACAGTAAATGTGTTAACACATTCAAGATGAGCTGCAGTCCGATACGCTGTTTCATGCCAGCTTTATGCTGCGTATCCGGATGCACATGTCTCAAAATGACTTAACCCTTGCATGGCCGACCGTACCTTTGTCAAACCTGTTCTTCACAGGCGCTTTGCATCGCGGGCAGGTGGTCATTGTGCAACCATGACAACATTCTGCGCAGAAGACGCGATGTCCACATGGCACAAACAGGACATCAGCTGGTTTTGACTGACACAGCCGGCACAGACTGTCGCTCTGGTCAATTATAGTAGAAGATGACGTGACATGCATGGAGGCCAGTCCCTGTTCCAGCTCAGGTATACCAGTTGTTTGTCCGCTGCACATTTAAATAAAATGCTAAATATAAGTAAGTTTTCTTCAAGAACTCATCTATCTACCTATCCACAAAGCAGGTAGTCACTCAGTCAGTGAATCCTGTCAGTAAATCCATCCATCTGTCCCTCCGTCCATCCATCCATCACTCACAAACAATATTTTAAAATACGTTAAATGTTTAGGGCTTAACATCTTTTGTCCACCATAAAGATGGTTTCAAAGACGGGGCACCAAATAGGGTCTGAACAAATTTTTAACCCCAGCTGGATTTGAACCTGGGACCTTTCGGACAAGAGTCGAACGTTTATATACATCCCTCTAACTGGTTCTTCAGCACTAAGTAATTCCCCCAGTATGTGTACTACGTTCAACCTTCAGTCCATTAGCTTAGACTTACAGTTTAACTTGCGTTAAAGCTGCCCATTGTAAATCTATCAATTGTAAATCCACTTAGTGTGAATTCACACAGCTTGAGAAATCTGAGTGGGATTGCAGCAGTACAAATCTACCCTGGGTAGATGTGCTCTTGGTAGACTCTAGCTGGGTACATTCATGCTTACAGTTATGCCCTTTAAAAACATGACAAAAACAATTATAAATCCAAAGCGCAAGAAGCCCAGCCGTCCAATGAACCCAGACACAAAATGAGGCACACAAGAGGCATAGAACCTCATGAGCCCCCGCGACTGCGGGGGCTCATGAGGTTCTATGTCTCTTGCAGATGTGTGCATGGTTCTGGCTGTGTCCCAGCAGTCAAGGAAGATATTATGATAAAAGCTGTCGCATTATTAAGTTCTTAACTGCAGATATGGCGGAATTGGCCATTTGTGATGTAGACGTTTCTACTTACCCAGTGGCAATAAAGCGCTTGACAGCCTCTTTAACCTTGTCGCTGGGGCACATATCCAGGGCAGTCAAGCTATCATTGTTCCTTATGTCCGGGTCGGCGCCGTGCTTGATCAGGTGACAAGCAATGCGAATCCGCACATCTTCGTTCCCTTTGGCCATTTTGCCCAGCAGCGCCATAAGCTGAAAAAAGTGGTGACACATGTGCGCTGCTCTGTGAGTTTGGACAGTACACATACCAAGGGGAATTACTCAGCGCTGGACACACAAACAGTTAGCTCCCCTGCACCCTCTTATCAGGCACCTAAGTGCCTGATAAGAGGGGGCAGGAGAGCTAACTGTATGTTCAGCACTGAGTAATTCCCCTTGGTATGTGTACTGTTCTACCAGCGCTAGCCTCAGCTATCAGGTTTTTGAGACATTTAGACAGAAATACAATGGGCGACTTTTTTTTTGGAGACAACTCAATGTGCGTATATAGCTCACAGCTGGTAAACAAAATTGTGCCCCTTCCACCCTCCCCTTCCCTTCCAACATCCTTGCTACCAAACACCCCTGTAGCTGACGTTGTTTGTTTCAAGGACTATACACTGTGCGCGCACGCATGCACACATAAAAAACAAAGAAGTTGACCCTACAAAACTGTTTTGCCCCACTAGTCATTACGTCCTGCTGGCACACACACACAAACACAGACAAACACACAAACACATGCACACACTAAAAAAATAAATAAATAAATAAAATAATAATAAATAAAAAAATTTTAAAATTCAAAAATATTAAAACTTAAAAATATAAATAAATAAATAAATAATTCGAAAATAATATAACAAAAAATGAATAAATAAATACAAATAAAAATAAAATAAACAAATAAAACATCATAATAATAAAATTTATTTTTAAAAAAAATAAAAAAACACGCTCACACACACATGAAAAATGAACAAGTTGTCCATACCAGCCCTTCTTGCCCACCAGCCGTCACCAGTCCCACCATGTTGACGTGTAGCGCTGTGTTGCCCATGTCATCCTTTATGTTCAAGCTGGCACCTGGTGCAAAGCAATCAAACAAACTACAGGTCAGCCTCAGGATATCACGGTACCCAGCAGCAGGGGCGGATCAGTTACCTGCAGGGGTGAGGGGTTCCAACTTTTTGTTTTGGACCTTCAACCTGACACAAAAGGCCTCCCTGACATTAAACCTTCTTCCAGGAGGGAGGGGGGAAGGGTGAGGGAGGGGGGAAGGGTGACGGAGGGGAGGGGGGGGGGCAGGGGTGCAGCGGGGTGGGGTGGGGGAAGGGTGTGAAACTGGGGGGGGGGGGGGTGTTAAAACTTGCCAAAATATCAAACAGGGAGGAGAGGTGGAGGTGGGGTTCCAAGCACCCTAAAAAAAGGACTGTTATACCATTTTAAAGATTTTTTTTTTTTTTTTTTTTTGGGGGGGGGGTTAGGGGGGGGAGGGTGGGGGGAGGTTGGAGCCCCTGGTCCCCCTCCCCTCCCCACCCCTACAGCAGTGTTCAAACCCAAACGATTACATTTATTGCTGTACTTAATTTACAAAGATCAGCGAATAAAAACTCATTTATAAGCAAAAGATCCTTGGGATGACATCAGCCTTAGCTGGCCCATGCACCTTTTGTTCACCAGACATCCCTGTAGTAAGCCAGAGACAAGTGCCTCAGTGTTGTGTCAGATATCATGATATACTACTGGAGCACATAATAATGAGGCTGACCTGTACCAATTTACATACGTATGCGGATCTGTCAGTTAACCCATTCAGCCCTGGGACCCTGCAGCAGGAGATGGATTGATCATGGTAATTTAAGGGTAGTGCCAGATGAGCTTGGCGCCTGAAGGCGCCAAGCTCATTTGGCACTACCCTTGAATTATCATGATCAATCCACCTCCTGCAACTGGTACACAGTCATTTATATTAATGGGTAGATCATCGAAACCGATGATGTCGTCATTGTGCATGACTACTATTTGTGGGTGCGGGTGTGGCTGGCCAAGCCAATCCTGGAGCCACACCTGCGAGGGCAATGGGGGCACTGGAACGTAGCTGTGGGGAGAGTCGACGCTGTCTTTCTGCGAGCTCTGGCACTGGTGATCCGTTCGCGCCGATTGTGTTCAAAGAGCGTGCAGGCTTTCCTGGTTGCGGCACGCCAGCCGGATCTGTCTTGTGCTTGTGCTTCAAGTTCCTTCACCGGGAAGACGCAGTGCTTGAGGCTGTCTCTTATGCAGTCTTTGAAGCGTTTCTTTGGCCGTCTTTGCTTCCTGTGGCCTTTTGAGAGTGCACCATACAGGAGTTGGCGTGGCATGCGAGAATCATCCATGCGTATGACATGACCTGTCCAGCGGAGCTGTGTCTTTAAGATC
The DNA here is from genome assembly GCA_036245525.1 of Semisulcospira habei. Taxonomy (NCBI): domain Eukaryota; kingdom Metazoa; phylum Mollusca; class Gastropoda; family Semisulcospiridae; genus Semisulcospira; species Semisulcospira habei. Next base: position 249,953,247 of record BTPG01000001.1, read on the forward strand.
AAGGCTTCAACACTCACTAACCAGCATTGTCCAGGACTTCCAGGTTTGTCACCTTGTCTTGCCATTTGATGCCCATGAGTGAGCGCAGGGATCTCATGTGGAAATGTTCAAGCTGCTCGAGGTGCTTTCTGTACAGCGTCCATGACTCACAGCGGTAGAGGAGGCTGGGGAGAACTACTGCCTTGTAGACTTTGATCTTGGTGGAGAGCTTGACGTTGTTGTTATTCAACACACAAGTGTGCAGGCGACCCAGGGCTTGGCTGGCTTTGCTGATGCGAGCTGCGATTTCCTTGTCGATAGTACCGTCAGAAGAGGCTTCATATTAATATTAATAAATTTTGTTGTAACTGTCTTTTCTAAGCGTGTTCCTTTCTCCGTTGGGTACTTCTTTGCATTTTACACGCTTGGGCAGTCACCTTTTTGGTTTGGATTGCTCAGCAACACTTCCACAATTTGGGAAAAGCACCTGTGGGGGCTCAAAGGGTTAAGACACAGCGGCATACGCAAGCTGTCTGCGATTTTGGACCATTCGGCTTTCAAAAAAGTGAAGGCTGTAACATCTGCTTACCATTGCTGACTAAAATTTGGATGCAGTCATAAGCAGCCTCGTGCGCGGCCACATGCAGCGCCGTCTGGTGTTTGGTGTTTGCGAGGTCTATGTACGGTTTTCCCTGCACATACAAATACATACATAGCCATGAACATGTTTCCAGATAGTTTGACACTGGTTAACCCTCTTAAGCCCATGGCTGCATTTCCACACTTTTGGAGGTGTTGCCTAACGACTATGTACCCTTTGTAGGAGATATATATTGACCATGATAGTTCAAGGGTAGTGCCAGATGAGCAGGTGCTGAGGCACCAGCTCATCTGGCACTACCCTTGAATTATCATGATCAATCCCTCTCCTGCTGCAGGGTCCCAGGGCGAAATGGGTTAAATTTAAACCCTTTCGTCACAAGACTATGTTTCTGAAGTCTGTGTTAACAAAAAAAAAAAAGCCCAGACATGCCGGCTACGGCAGGATCAGGATCGACCATGATAGTTCAAGGGTGGTGTAAGAATAGTGTGGCGCCTGTAGGCGTCAAGCTATTCTGACACCACCCTTGAACTATGATGGTCGATCTGTCTCCAGAACTGTGGCACATACCTCACAGGACACCGAAGAAAACTAGCCAAGTGTAAAGAGACTGTTAGCCCTTATGCTGCGTAGAAAAAGCGAACATGATCCAGCTGCGCTGCAAGAGACATCCTCATGAGCCCCCCCCCCCCCCCCCCCCCCCCCCTGCAGTTGTGTGGCCAGCTGATGAGGATCCATGCCTCTCGCTAACGCCACTTTGTATCCATGTTCCTTGATCGTCTGGAGCTCTGTGGCCTTGAACTAACCACTTGCATCTTGAAGATGAAACTATCATATTTATGTTCTAGCGCAGCTGCTCAGAGTACTCCCCCTTCTACCGCCACACGCTTCTTAACCCTTTTCATCCTGATACACTCACTGCTTAACATCCGTTTGACTATGATAGTTTAAGGGTGGTGCCAGAATAGCTTGGCGCCTGAGGCGCCAAGCTATTCTGGCACCACCCTTGGACTAAAACCGTTGATCTAGCTCCTAATCTGTAATGTAGCCTTCATAGGACAAAAAGCATTTTTTCTTTAAAATCTGCTTCAGGATGTAATGGGATAACTCGTTCTGTCCGCCAAACACTGCAGAAAAGCTCCTCAATCTGTAGTCATTTTTAGGAATATGTGATGTACACAAGTCGAAGGAGATGGATCAAACAAGATCAGAAAAGCCAGCAGAGAAGCCATTCAATTATGCACGTGAAAAAGACAAGAGGATTAAGTTAAGAAGAAAAGAAAAGAAAATTAACCTGATTTCTGGCACTGCTGGCTTAAGTTGGCCCGTGCATGTCTGTGTGTGCGTCTGTGCACATCTGTGCGTGGGCCAATAGAAGTTTTTCGGAAATCAGACGAAGGTCAAAGCTTACACATGGTTCAACGAAAACCGTGGATTAAAAGCAGGGACAAGCATGCGATATCACACGTTTGTCCAGGCTTTTAACCCTTATCATTCTGATACACCCATTGCTTGAAATAAATTAGACCGATAGTTTAAGGGTGGTGCCAGAATAGCTTGGTGCCTGAGGCACCAAGCTATTCTGGCACCACCCTTGAACTAAAACAATTGATCTATCTCCTAATCTGTAATGTAGCCTTCATAGGACAAGAAGCAAAATTTATAAAATCAGCCTCAGGTTGGAATGAGTTAATACACTGTTTTCGTCGAACCATGTGTAATTTTGACCTACTTCTGATTTCCAGGAATCGTCTATTCTGGCCGAAGTCAGCCAAAGGACCATTAGTGCACTATGATTCTTGGTACCTTTTCCATCAGTACTTTGATGACTTCATGATGGTTGTTACAAGCTGCCACATGTATGGGAGTGAATCCATCGTCCTTGCCCTCGCTGATTGAGGTAGGGTCCCTTTGTGCTATCAATGCAGCAATTCTGCAACAAGACAAAAAATGTACACGTACATGTCAGTTTTTTTTTGTTTTTTTTTTGTAATAGGACAGAAATAGTGCCGACCCAAACGCTCTGCCAATGCTGTGCTGTATTGGGTCCAAGGATATTGTGGAAGTGCTTTGGGTTTGTTGTCATTTTCGTATTGTGTTTATAATCTAAAATTGAAGCAGTAAACATGGAGGGAAAATGAATCTGCAGCATGCACAGATCCTCATGAACCCCTGATGGCAACGTGGGCGATTTTCTGTACTCGTTCTAATAATAATAATAATTACGGTATTTATAATGCGCTTATCTGATAATGATTATAACTCTAAGCGCGCACTCACAACTCGCGCACGCTTTTGACAATGAATCACGTACCACAAATACATTACAACAGTCAGCTTAGGGTGGGGTGTGTGGTGGCGTTGTAGTGCTAGAACTGTTGAAAGAGGTTCTTATTCAAACTTGCCTTTCCCTGCATTATTGTAAGACATACTGTGTCAAAAACATCATGTGCATCATTATTGTACAACATTTAAAAAACACTTGTAAAAGAGGTAGTATGAACTTTAAACCTTTTTTGCCTGCAAAAAAACGGTGACATATCTTTTCTCCCAAACAGTATCGGCAGTTGCAGTCAAGGAGTTAACCCATAAAGCCCTAACACGCTATGATTAAGGGTGGGTTAAAGCAGTGTATAATTGTGCATGTGTCTCAGAGAGAGAGAGAGAGCTGTTGTGCATGCACAGTGAGTGCAGTGTTTTTCTGGAGAACAACGCTATACAAGAACTATTTATTATTATTATTATTATTATTATTATTATTATTATTATGACAGGATGTGGATCGACCATGATAGTGGATGGGTGGGGTCGGAATAGCTCGGCGCCTCTAGGCGCCAAGCTATTCCGACACCACCCTTCCACTATCATGGTCAATCTGTCTCCAGAACTGTAACCTAGACCTCAAAGGATGTCTACAAACATTGACAATCTCATCCTCAGGATGTGACGGGCTGAACATCAATAAGTAGCGAGAGGAGAAAGTCATATCTGCATAAGACACAGAGCTTCATGAGCCCTTACAGCCTGCAGGGGAAAAAGGAGGATCTGTACACTTGTTCGGTCATAGAAGTAAATACACACTTACGCCGGTTCTCCCCGCAAAGCAGCGTAGTGTAGAGGAGGAAAGCCCTTTTTATTCTTTGCTTGAAGATTGACATGAGGACTGCTGAGAATCACTTTGGCCACTTCAGTGCGACTCTTAGAAATGGCGTCATGCAGCGGGGTGTCTCCTGCTTTGTCCTGAAAACATATCAGGTCTCATTTTGATTTTGGATCTCACAGAAAAACCTGCTTTGAGCGATCACCCCTATGAGAAATCACCTGTCATTAAAGACCATCATTGAAGTATGAGAAATCACCTGTCATTAAAGACCATCACTGAGGTATGAGAAATCACCTGTCATTAAAGACCATCATTGAGGTATGAGAAATCACCTGTCATTAAAGACCATCATTGAGGTATGAGAAATCACCTGTCATTAAAGACCATCACTGAGGTATGATTAATCACCTGTCATTAAAGACCATCACTGAGGTATGAGAAATCACCTGTCATTAAAGACCATCACTGAGGTATGAGAAATCACCTGTCATTAAAGACCATCACTGAGGTATGAGAAATCACCTGTCATTAAAGACCATCATTGAGGTGGCTGTCGCCACCTCAGTGATGGTCTTTAATGACAGGTGACATTACAGCTTAGAGACAAACATTTTATACAGCAGAAACTGTTTTGTGAGACCACCTAATAACAGCTCTCCTGTCAATAAAGACCATCAATTAGGTGCTGCAGACTTCCACAACACAGACATGGGACGATCGCTGCGTCACTGATCACCTCTTAACACAGGTAGTAGTGACAGTAAATAGAGAAAAGGTTGGTCGCATCACAGAATCCAGCATGCAGTGGAGTCACGTTATTTAGAGTCTTCTATGCAAAACACGCTGAATTCCTACATTCTAGTATTCCCATCGCGAATTCTTTTCGATTGTTACCAGTAGTTTTCTCAGCCATCGTTTATAAAAATAAATAAAAATTTGCCACTAATTTAAATCAATCAACCCATCTTCATTTCATTGGTCAAAAAATGGCTATAAAATCGGCATACACTCTTCCTGTCACCTTTGAACTGGCAAGCAAACTACCTCCTTTTGTGTGTGGAGTCATGTGATCATTCTGATTATGAAGCCAATTTGTGACTGATAAAATCAAGATGGGCCGACTGATTCAAATATGGGCGGATTTTTATTATTTTTTACGATGGCTAAGAAAACGGCTGGTGACAGCCGAAAAGACGACAACCTGGGAATCTTAGAAAGTAGGAATTCAGTGTGTTTTGTTTAGTTTTGTGTTAGTTTTGTGTAGGAGAATCTAAAGAACGTACATGACTCAAATGCACGCTGGATTCTCAGAACTTTTCTCTATTTACTACCGGTACTAAGGTGTTAAGAGGAGACCAACGACGCAACAATCATCCCATGCCTGTGACCGAAATGATTGTTTTTAACGACAGGGTACACATTTTGCCCTGACAAAGCACCTGTCTTGCAAAACCATTTCTTCTTGCAAAAAATCGATGGTTTCTCAAAACTACTTTACTGCAAACACAACCCAAAGCGCAAAGGCCATTGGGCTGACGTCGGCTGAAGTTGGCCTGTGCACAGTCGTGCAATGGCCAAAGGCAGCCAATGTCGGGCCGATGGCCTTTGCGTACATATATACCATATGTATGTACATGGATGTGTTATTCTCAGTGACCCGCTGATGCTGATCTATCACCAGACGAATGACTGTCTGTTATCCGTGTCATGTGTGCTTGTATTCAGGTTTGTATAGGCACCAAGCTGTTCTTTCTACCACCCTTGAACTATCGTGGTCGAGCCAGATCTTGCTGTGGTGTGTCACGGGCCGGATGAGTTAAAACTGGCTGAAGCTCGCATCTACACTAATCCTTTTTAGACTTACTTTGGATTATTTTTATTTTTTCCTCGCGCTCACTGTCAACCAGGTTGTGTGGCTTATTTATCATTAAGTCGGAATTGCTATACAACAAACAGGAGGTGAGAGTGTGTGCGTCACGTGGAGTGCATCTTGGGGGGTTTGGGAGGTTAGCATTGGCTAACGTCTTGAACTTTCAGGATGTACTCTGCGTGGGGCGTATACTCTTATTTCCTGTCTGTTACACACACACACACACACACACACACACACACACACACACACACACACACACACACACACACACACACACACAGAGAGAGACACAGACACACACACATAGACACACACACGCATGCACACACACAAACACACACACACAGGATGATCTTATCTGAGTATGATCTATAATATGTATGTCAATTGTTCGAGCTGTTGAAAGTCCATGTGTTGTATATTTTGTAATCTTACGTATACTTTAGTCTCAATGTCAATGCTATATTTATTTCTTGACCACATTTATGTTTTTTTATTTTTTTTATTTTTGTCATTTCTCTCATGCCCCCAGTGGGTCCGAGATTGAATAAATGAAACTGAAACATACCTGTCTAGTGAAGTCCGCCCCTTTAGCCACCATCGTTTTCACAATATCAACATGGCCAGCTAGTGCCGCTTTGTGCATGGCCGTCTGTCCTTCTTTGTTGGTTGGAGACAGGTCACAGCCCTTCTTTATCAGGTATTCTCCGACCTGCTGGTTTTTCCTGATAAGACAAAAAGGCAATTCTGTGTCATGAACCCTTTACGCACCACAACCAGCCACGGTAGTTCAATGGCAGTGCCATAAGGGCTTGGACCCTACCAAGATGAGAAGCTTCACTCTTGAATTATCATGGCTGATCACATAGCTGAGATACAATTTTAACCCTCTTAGTCCTGACACACTACAGCAGGTGATGGACTGACATGATAATTCAAGGGTAGTGCCGGATTAGCTTGGCGGATTATCTGTCACTACTCTTGAATTATCATGGTCAGTGCATCTACTGCAACTGGTACATAGTTGATAGGTTACACCACAGCACCACTTTGCCAACTAACATTCCTGGGTAAACTACAGCCAACATCATACCGAGGACCTCTTGCTCACTGGTTACTCACCCGCTGGCTAGGCCAGCCATGAGGGGAGTGTCCCCGTCCTTGTCCTGACGATCGATGTTGGCGCCACCCTCGACCAGCGCCTGGGTCAGCCGCAGCATGCCGCGGTTGGCAGACACGTGAACAGCCGTGAATCCCTGAGCATCGGCCGTCGCCTGCAGAGTACACAGTGAAAGTGGACTTTATATTTTTCTTGACGACAAAAACAAATAGGCTTTGGCGACTTATTTGCATCAATCTGCTCTGCGTACGAGTTCTCAATGCAGTCTTGCCTCAACTAACGTTTTTCTAGTCTGCTGTTCACAGTCCAAGTGAGTAGTGAGCCGTGTACCCAGTGCGCTAAGGCCATTGGGCTGACATCGGCCCGCGCACGGCTGGGTCACCCACAGCTGCGGCCACCTGCAAGACTTGCGCGTTTTTTGCAAAGCTTGAGGCGTGGAAATAGTTGGGGTGGAACATAGATCAGCTTTTCAACGTACCAACGTTGGATTTTTTCGGAGCATCTCCAAGGCTGTGTCTTCTTGATTTTCCGAGATGATTTTTAGAAACATCACCTCTCCCATCGCCCCTCCCATATCTTTGGCAGTCGAGGCAAGAGCTTGCATCATGAGTTTCATTATGTCAAGCCCACCAGAATCTAAAGGACAGAAGAAAGGAGAATTACATTGCCAACTGTGTACATGATTCAGTAAAAAACGATGAGCGTCAAGCGTGCCAAACGCCAAAATATACAGAACAAAGAAAGAAACAGCATAACAGAAAACACATCCAGTTTAATAAAATGTGTTGCACTTGTCCTTTCTAAGCGTGTTTCTTTTTTGTACGATATTTCTTGGCAAAAGAAAAAAACGTTTAGGGCTTAACCTCTTTCGTCCACCACGAAGGTGATTTCAAATACGGGGCACCGAAAAGAGGTCTGAACAAATTTTGACCCCAGCTGGGTTCAAACCCACGACCTTTCGGACGAGAGTCGAATGCTCTACCAACTGAGCTACCGAGCTCCCCTTGTTTACAAAAGAGTCTTCAGACTCATAATATATGGACAAACATGAATGGCTCGTGCATGAAATCACTTTCGCTCTTGCACGTGGTTGATGTCAACTATAATGAAGTCCTAACCCTTCGCGTGTCGGTAGCAGTTTTCCTTGCGATGATTCCAGCAGGAATGATTGTGACAAAACCCACAACCGACAGCCAAAGGGTTAACATGGCAGCTCCCTATATTTTGAAATTCCTACCATACAGTTTGTTTCCTCAAAACACATTACCGATGGTATTATTAATAGGAATGGTTTCTTAGCTAGTCTAATTTTAGCCAAAATTGTTGTGTACGAGTATGGCCATTATGGCAGGTGAGGGGCGCCATAGCCTAGGCGGTAACTCGAGTAGCCTCCCTTCCAACCCAACCGCGCATGCGCCCAGCGGAAGCTCACCAGTCAGTTTCTTTGCTAGACAGTGAAAGATTGTCTACACCTATGACTCTAGCTTCGAACTGTGTACTGTTGTGGAAACCGGTCATGGTGTTTGTGGGAGGCTTGGACGCTTTCTTGTGGAATTCCTCGTCGGTGTTGGGACTTAGACCTGACGAGACAGCGCCTTGTGAACTGTGCTCACGCGCCTCGAGGCCGGTCTGGCCGTAGTGTGTTACGCACTTCGTGTGTCCGGAACTTTCTCCTTCGCTCTTCTGCTAGCCTCGGAGGACGCTTCCTGACTCTCCTCGGCGGTGTTACTAGCGTCTGGAACCGTCATGCCTGCGGCGCCTGCGTGGACTCCGGTCACGGACCGGGACTGCGTTGAACCTGCCTTTAGCCGTTGGTCCGGACTCCGCGGTCTTCTGGTTGGTCTTCGACCTGTGTTGGTGCCCTGCTTCTTTGGATGGCAAGGTAAAACCTCGGTTATTGCCTACGTCTGGCGCTCAAGGGTGGGGGTAGAGCGCCAGGCGTCGGCATTCGCCGTGCACTAAATCTTCCTTCGTACGCGCGAATTCGTATTGCGGGCCCGTGGGGGCACGCTCGCTCGCAGGTCATTGTGCAATATGTTTTGCAGTTGGCAAGTCCGCACCTGCACGCGATGTGGGCAGTTCCACTGGCCTAGTGACGAGCATGCCGTTTGACTGCCCTGTTCCGGATGTACCTCCACCCTGTGGTCTGCGCCTCATGGCTGGAAGAACAGTGGACCCAGCTACGGAGCTTCTACTGCCGCGAACGGCCGACACCAGCATGGGGGAAAGATCCAACACCGGTACGCGCCACAGACCCGCCTAGTGGCCCTTACCGAGTGATGGAGCCTTCAACGCCGCGACTTAGGCCGCGAGCTCGAGCTCTAGTACCGGCAGCCACCACAGTCCCATCGAGTGGTCTCTGTTCGATCAAGGATCCTCGAGCACCACGGGCTAGTCCTCGAGACAGAACACCGGTAGCCACCACAGTCCCGTCGAGTGGTCTCTACCCGGTCGTGATGCCCTTATTGACACAAGTTAAGGAACGGGTACGAGCTCCAGTACCGGTAGACATCACAGATCCGACGAGTGCGGTCCATCAGGTCGTCGACCCGCACACACCACAGGATGGTCCAGCCGCTCCCGCCTCCTCGCCCGGCACTAGAGACCAGCGCAGAGCTTCGGCGCCCCGCTCAAGTCTTAGCGTTCGGGCACCTAGACCGGACCAGCCTGCTCGCCGGACACGCTCCCGTTCCCGGACAAGAAGCAGTAGACACGGCACGGCTTCACACCGAGACGGCACGCCCCGTCTACGGCCCGAGCGGACCCCCCGCTACTCGACGTCGTTCGCGCTCAAGGGACAGGTCGACTCGCCGACGGACTGCTTCCCACCGCTCGGATTCTAGCCGACCCTCGCGGGCGCGTTCCAGGTACGACCCGATTCACCGGTCAGCGTCGCGCCGCTATAGACGTTCCCAGTCCCCACGATGCCACTCCCGCTCCAGGCGTTCCAGTTCCACCCACCGCGACCGCTTTCAGCGGAACAGCAGGTCAGGACGACGCGCTTCGCTCTCATCGAGGAACTCTTCACGGGGCCCTTCGTCTGGTCGTCCCATTCGGCACCGCTCCCGTGTGAGAAGGACGCCTCCCAGGGCGACGGTCACCTCCCGGGACACCGCCGATGTGAGTCTTGCTCCTCATCGTGGAGTGGACTTAGCCCCCCGCGCGGCGCCTGTAGAAGACGACGCCCTCAGCTTGACCCCCAAAGACTCGGTGTCAGCACTCCTCCGGAATGCCACCCCGCCCCGTCCGGTCTCTCGCGCGGTGACGAGGATTTACAGCCATCTTCCGTCGGACATAGGTTGGAGACTCTAGGGGCCCTTGACGAAGCGGCTCGTCTCATCGCAGCTTGCATTCCCGCAGACGACTGCCCACCCTTCCCCCCCCCCCCCCTCAAGAGGAAAGCCTCCGCCTTTGTCGATGCAGAGCGACAGACCAAGCGGTTCAAGTCTCTTCCCCAGCTGCCGGGCTTCCGGGAGCTACGTGATGCGTTCTCAGCTCATCTCGCGCAGGGTTCCTGTGGTTCTTCGGGATTCTTCTCGGACTCCAGGTGGCCGACAGGTTTGGATATCTTTTTTCGTCAGTCCTGGTACGCGAGCCACACACAGAACTTCTCCTGCCCTCTTCCGAAGGTGGACCCCCCCCCCCCCCCCCCCCCCCCCCGGATGTGTCCTTGGCGGCTGCTACCTTACGTCAGTCTCTCCTCCCCGGTGTGGAACAAACAGCGACTCTCATCCGGAACGCCCTGGCCTCGGCGGGATTCCTGGACTTGGTGATGCAAACCATCGTTCACCGTGTCGAGGAGGCTTGGCATCCGTCGATATCTGCTCTTCTGGGAGACCTGCTAGCCCTGGCGGTCTCGGGGAACCGCACTGCTTACCACACCGCCGTCAACGCCATGGCAGCGGCCGCCAACTGCGACTTGCTGCGTCGGGATGCGATCCTCCGTTCCTGCCCCATCCCTCAGGACGTGAAGACTCAGCTTCGACAGGCGCCCCTCGGCGCTGAACTTCTGTTCGGCCCCACCTGGATCACGGTCAAGGAAGCTAACAAAGACTCCTGGCCAGCCGCGCCGTTCCGGCTTCCTTTTGAACAGCCCGCAAGGCCCTGGGTCGCACCCTGCGGACCACTAGACCCGTCCCTCGCCCATTCACCAGAGGTGGACGTCTACCCCCCAGAGCTTCAGCCTTTCCTCGCGCCCGCCCTCTCCCCGGCTCCGCCCCCACCCCCCTGCTCTGACCTGGCCCAAGCCTGCCCATCACCCCGGGTGGGGCAGGGCCCACTGACTGCCTCCCCCTTCAACCCCCGCCAACCTCTTCCGGGTCTCCAGTCGGCGGGAGGCTGGCGCTTCGCAGCGACGCCTGGCGATTGTTGTTACCGGACGACCCGTGGATTCTCACGACAATCTCCGAGGGACTCCTGATCTCCTTTCGGTCCCCGCTGTGGACTTCGGTACCGACAGACCAGCTCAGAGCCAAGGCCCTGCGCAGCGAAGTAGCCGCCTTGCTTCAGAAGGCTGCCACGGAGGTGGTGTCGCAACACGACTCCCCAGCATTCTACAGCCGGCTCTTCGTGGTGCCCAAGCCAGGCGGCAAGTGGCGTCCCATCATAGACCTCTCGGCACTAAACAAGTTCATCGTCGCACCGTCCTTCCGCATGGAGACCGCCCGGGCCCTTCGCTCCGTGGTGCAGCCCATGGCCTTTGCCGTCAGCCTGGACCTGGCAGATGCGTATCTTCACGTACCCATGCACCCCGCCTCCAGAAGCTATCTTCGCTTTGCCTTCGAAGGTGTTGTCTACCAGTTCCGCACGCTACCCTTCGGCCTCAACCTCCGCCCGTGGGTCTTCACCCGCATCATGGACGCCGTAGTAGCGAGAGCCCGACGGACGACTTCAAGCCCCACGTCAAACTATCTCGACGACCTTCTTCTGAGAAACCAGTCCGACTCCGCCCTGAAGGAGGACTGAGATGCGATGCTCCTGCTACTCGACAGACTGGGCTTCCTGGTCAACGCAGGCAAGTCGGATCTCTTACCGTCTCGCCGCTTCGTTCACCTGGGGATGGAATTCCGCACCAACCTCAACAGCGTCCGGCTACCGGAACAGCGTATCCAGAAGTTGGCGAGCCTTGCGCGGCAGGTGGCTCAGGAGACGACGATTCCCGCCAGACAGTGGCTTCAGCTCCTGGGACTGATGAGCGCGGCAGCAGACCTGCTCCCCCTAGGGCGTCTCTACTCCCGCCCGCTGCAGCTGCACCTGCTCCTCCACTGGCGACTGTCGACGGCCGACCTAGGTTCCGGTGCTACCGATTCTCCTCCCTCATCTTCTTCGCTGGGCAGACCCAGCCTGGCTCGCGATGGGTGTTCCCCTGTACTCGCCTCCTCCCCTACTATCCCTCTGCATCGACGCCAGTCTCTCTGGTTGGGGCGCTCACCTGCTCCCGTCTTTCGCGACTGCCTCCGGCATCTGGCCCCCGCAGCTAGGGACCTATCACATCAACTGGTTAGAGCTGAAGGCGGTCTGGCAAGCCCTACTCGTGTGGGAACCCCGTCTACGACACCAGGAGCTCCTTGTATTCTCGGACAACTCCACAGTCGTCGCCTAAATACAGAAGCAGGGCGGGACCCATTCTCCCTCCCTCTGCATCCTCCTCTACCAGGTGCTCCGCTGGTGCGAAGATCGGGACATCACCCTCCGGGCACGACACATCCCGGGACACCTGAATGTGCTAGCCGACTCCCTCTCACGACGCGGCCAGCTTCTCCATACCGAATGGTTGCTTCACCCAGACATTTTTCGGATGATCGACGCAACTTGGGAGCCCCCCGTGATCGACCTGTTCACGACGAGGTGGAATCACCAGCTTCCCCTCTTCGTTTCAAAGATTCCAGACCCGCTTGCCTGGGCAGTCGACGCTCTCTCCATTCCCTGGGACGGCCTGGTTGCCTACGCCTACCCGCCGACGGTGCTCGTCCCCAAGGTCCTACTCAAGCTCAGAGGGTGCAACGCGATACTCTTCCTGGTGGCCCTGTTCTGCTGGACCAAGTCGTGGACCACCGACCTCCTGAACCTCGCCACGGCCCTTCCACTGCGGCTTCCCACCCCGCGCATGATGCTCAAGCAACCACGGCAGGCCCCGTACCCCCCGTGCCCCGAGCGGCTCCTCCTTCACGCCTGGAGACTGTGCTCTGAAGTGCGGTGGTGGACGCTATCGCTTCAGCCCGCAGAATCTCGACCAGACGAGTCTACGAAGGGAAGTGGCGAGTCCTGTGCGACTGGTGTAACGACCTGCACCTCTCCCCCACGAATTTGACGTTTCCTCAGCTGGCGGACCTTTTCCTCTGGCTGTTCACCGACCAGCGTTTAGCGCCGATCACCATCCGCGGCTACCTCGCCATGGTCGCTGACACGTACCGACACTTAGGCCGTCCCGACCCAGGTAAATGCAAAGACCTCGCCGACCTCATGGCCCACTTCGGTCTACAACGTCCCACATTTCGCTCTCTGGTGCCACGATGGGGCCTGCCTTGGGTCCTCACTTGGCTCAACTCGGCCCGCTTCGAGCCGATCCAGTTGGCGAGACTACCAGACGTGACGCGAAAGACCTGCTTCCTTATGGCTCTCGCGTCAGCCTCCAGGGTCAGCGAGCTGCATGCCTTTCAGCCCGCCCCGCTTGTTTGCAGTTCTGTACGGACGGTTCGGTTCAACTGCTACCCGACCCGGCCTTTCTAGCCAAGACCCGATCACCTTTCGCTGCCCCTCAGTTGGTCACCATACAACCATTGAGAGACCCAGGCTCCACCCGTGAGTTCAGACAACAGGACCCGGTGAGAGCCTTACGCATGTACCTGCGCCGGACCAAGCCGCAACGCAGGGGGTGCACCTGCCTTTTTCTCCCTCTGTCCCTAGGTAGACAGGACATCTCAGCCCAGACGATATCCTCCTGGCTCCGGTGGGTGATACGATCTGCCTAGCAGGACCTCGCCCCTGATGCAGCCAAAAACATGAACATCAGGGCGCACGAGATCAGAGCCATGGCCGCAAGCCTTGCACTCGACCGCAACTGTGCTGTCAAAGACATTGTGGCGGCCGTGGGTTGGCGAGCAGAGACTACCTTCGCCCGCTTCTACCTGAGGGACCTCTCCGGTCAGCGCCAGAACCTTTCGCTGGTAGGGGACATCGTGGCGGCGCAACACTCCCTCCCGGCGCCCTAAGTATCTTTGCTAAAATTATCGAGAGGTTGCTTAGGGAGGGCGGCTCTAGTAGCCTCTAGGGGTTGGGGTTGGGGCGTTACAGCGGCACCCGCCTCCTCTTCGGGATTCTTCCTATTAGTAATACCATCGGTAATGTGTTTTGAGGAAACAAATGAATTTTTCTTTAAAATAATTTTTTTGGAAAAATACTTACCGATGGTATTACTCGAAGGTGCTTCCCACCTGCCCCGCTTGCCGCTGGTCCGCTAAGAAACTGACTGGTGAGCTTCCGCTGGGCGCATGCGCGGTTGGGTTGGAAGGGAGGCTACTCGGGTTACCGCCTAGGCTATGGCGCCCCTCACCTGCCATAATGGCCATACTCGTACACAACAATTTTGGCTAAAATTAGACTAGCTAAGAAACCATTCTTATTAGTAATACCATCAGTAAGTATTTTTCGAAAAAAATTATTTTAAAGAAAAATTCATTTTGAACAATAACTCTTCAAAAGAGGCTTGTCTAGTTTAACCCACTCAGAGCTGGTAGACGCAGACTGTGTTTCTGCAATCTTCATTAGTTAAAAAAAAAAACACCCTAGAATCTAGATGTCCCAGGAACATGAATACAAAGTGGTGTCAGCAAGAGGCATAGATCCTCATTGATCCCCCGCAACTGCGGGGGCTCATGAGGATCTATACCTCTTGCAGTTGGGTGGTGTTGACATTTTCTCGGCACATAGTCATTGTTAGTTATTGGGGTTTAACGCTGAGCCATCTCACGGCGGGGGAAGCGTGAAAGTCTGGGCAGCCAGACTAAGAGAACGGTCTCAAAAAAATTATGTAAATACAGTTTAAAAGTATTCTTGGTTGAAAAGTCGCACAGGTCAATCGTACATGTCTACAAACTTTTGAAGTTCATAAGAACAGTCAGATTTATACAGACAACATTCTTGGCACCGAACAGGTTAATAAACTATACTCATGTATATGTACCATCATCATCATCCTCATATTTTTGGAACACCTTGACTGCTAATGAGGATATCGTATAATTGGTAGCATTAGTAGCAGTCAAGGGGGAGGGGGCAGGGGGGGGTGAGAGGCGGGGGGTGGGGGGGGGGTGCAGAGCTTGTCGATTTCCATAAAAAAATCTTAAATTAAATATTAATAAATGAAATCTAATAAGAGTACACTTTTCATACCATCATCATCATCATCCCCGTCGTCTTTTGAAAGGTTGTCAATTTCTTCACCAGGGGCAGCAACTACACACGCTGGGTTGTACACCCAGTGACGATCTCCGAATTTTACAACCACGTCACCATCATCGTCAATCTTTATTACCTCCCCTACTTTCCCCAGTGCCTGCCATGATAAAGGAAAAAAATGGATATACACTCGCGAAAAACATGCCTTCTTATCTTGATTTTATATCAATGTATTTTTTTACAATTATTATTATTTACTATTTAATAATAAATAGATAATAACAAAGGGAAAGAATACATTGATCTACAGCAGAGCCTGTTGTGACCGACCACCATGAGAGATCACCTATCATTTAACTCATTCTACCCCAGACACACCACAGCAAGATATGGATCGACCATGATAGTTCAAGGGTGATGCCAGAATAGCTTGGCGCCTATGGGCGCCAAGCTATTCTGGGATCACCCTTGAGCTGTCATGGTCGATCTGTGTCCTGCACTGCAATGCAGTCTTCAGAGGACAATGGCAAAATTTGGGGATTTTGGTCTTGGGGTACAATGAGTCAAGACCATTGTTTACGTGGCTCTAAGAGCTAAAATGACGGTCTTTAATGACAGGTGACACCTTCTGCTCTTTCAAGACTTAACCCCCCCCCCAAAAAAAAAAAAAAAAAAAAAAAACAACAACAAAAAACAACAACAACAACAAACAAACAAACAAACAAACAAAGGAAGCTGCTCAAAACGGGTTCTATTTACTTTTTATTGATTAACTCATTCGAGACTTGCCGCATTCGGATACGCGGCTTCAAGCCACGTATCCGCATGCAGCACGTCTCGAATGAGTTAATCTCTTATCTGCTGGGGCAGGGTGAACGCTACCCAGCTGCAAGAGACATAAACCCTCATGAGCCCCCACTGTCGCGGGGGCTCATGAGGATTTATGTCTCTTGTTAGTCCTGTGTTATTTATGCCCACGCTTGGTCTATTTACATCTGCGTTCCTCAGGCAAAAACATGTCAGTCAGGGTGCAGTTGTTTCAAACGTGAAATTCATGATCACTGACAGCAAAGGTGTTAATAAATACATGTTAATAATGTGAAGGAATAAACTGTTATAAAATCCAGACAAAATAGAATAGCGGCCCGGCTGACCTGCGATACTGGTACAGTGACCTGATGGCGGACCTGTGCGACTCACCTTGCGCATCCTGCCGTTGTAACCACCATGTCCGTCCTGCAGCAGCTTCACTTTTTCTTCATCTTCCAGGACTCGAACCCGATCCCCAACATCAATGTTGGCCACCTGATCAGTCAGTGAAAGATATATTACTAGGATGGATGGAGGCATGCTGGGTTCATTTTTCAAACGTGCCCTGCGCCACTGGCAGTTAGCAAGAAGGTGCTCACACACGCTTGGCCGTCACCTGGCCCATCCAGTTTCAAAAATGACACATTGGATTTGTAATCTGCAGGCCAATGACCCGTGCGCATAAATTTTTAGAATGAACACTAGGTATGGATAGGATGGATGGACAGACGGATGGGTGGTTGGTTGAGTAGGTGGGTGGATGGATGGATGGATGGCTGGCTGGCTGGATACCATGCATGGATGACTGGATGCTGTGCATGGATGCATGCATGCATTTAGTTTTGATATAGAGAAAATGAATGGACAGGCAGATGGATGGACACACAGATGGATGGATAGATGGAAGGATGGATGGACAAGCAGGTCAGACAGATGGAGGGATGCATTGATGGTCAAACAGATCAGCAGATGGGTAAATAGGGAGAAGGATCGACCATGATAATTCAAGGGTAGTGCCAGATTAGCTTGGCGCCTGATGGCGCCAAGCTAATCTGGCACTACCCTTGAATTATCATGGTCGATCCATTCCCTGAAACTGGTACATAGTAGTTAGGTCACACCTCCAAAACTTGGGAAATCTGGCCTTGGGGTTAAGAGGGTTAATATATGTGTGCAGGCATGTATCGACAAAATCTTGACTTGAGTTTGAAATCAGCTATGAAATCATTATGCCTCAAACACTGTCAAGATTCCACTGTACATTTAAAGATACGAAACTGCTTTAGAGATGAAATACTTCTGACATTACCCCCCCCCCCCCCCCCCCCCCCACCCCCTCACAGCCAACGGCCAGCTGGACATGGTAGATTATCCTGCCAGATCTAGAGGCAAATGGATATAATATAAACAAGGCCAGCACAACGTATAGATCCCCATAAGCCCCCCCCCCCCCTCCCCCCCGTGTCCACAGGGGCTTATGAGGATCTATGCCTCTTTCAGTTGAGTGGTGTTTGTTCATCATTGTTTTTTCCACATCTACACAGACTTAAAGTAACACTATGCGTAAATTTGAAGACCCATTCCAGCACCATTTGTGTTTGTTATGCCTTGTCGACATGCCTAATGAACTTTAACTGCAGTTGGGACACGCAGCAAAAGCACACGCGTAATCGCACGTATTTATTCTGCGCAGTCATTAACGTGTTAATCCATTTTAGGCTGTCTCTCGTACTTCTTCTTCTTGGCTTTGACTTCGCGAACGAAGATTTTATAGGAGTTGCCCACGACGTCTGCAGGCTTGTTCGTGGCTGCGGAGGCCAATCCGAGACAGGCAGGTTCGACCGCAGTGGCTGCAGGGGAAGGTCTGGCCAGGGTTCTGAGCTGCGGCATCTCTGTTTTTTCTCCTGAGCCGCTTGTCCTTAAGGCTAGCTCTGCGAGAGTCCTCAAAGGAGACAGCTGCCTTGTAAATGGTGGAGCGCCAGGTGTCACGGTCCGCAGCAAGCGAAGACCACTGGTGGTGGTCGATTTGGCAGGCACTAAGTGACTTCTTGAGACAGTCTTTGTATCTCTTCTTTGGTGCCCCTCTGTCACGGTGTCCAGTAGCAAGCTCGCCGAACAGGGTGATCTTTGGTAGGCGATGATCCTCCATCCTGGAGACATGCCCCGCCCAGCGGAGCTGTGTCCGCAGCAGCAAAGCCTCGATGCTCACAGTTTCAGCCTGTTCAAGGACCTCGACGTTGGTGACATAGTCACTCCAGTGAATGCCCAGGATGGTACGCAGGCAGCGCTGGTGGAAGCGTTCGAGGAGTCGTAGTTGGCTGCGGTAGAGGGCCCAGGACTCGGAACCATACAGCAGGGTGGTGAGGACCACAGCTCTGTACACGCTGATCTTGGTGCCTGTTTTCAGCTGTTGATTGTGCCACACCCGCTTGAAAAGTCGCCCGAAAGCACTGTTCGCTTTTGCCAGCCTGCTGTCAAGCTCCTTGTCCAGCTTGGCGTCCGACGTGATAATGCAGCCAAGGTAAGTAAACTGGTGCACTGACTTTAGTTCAGACTCGCCAATGGTGATGTGAGGAGGGCGATACACTGTCTTGGGTGCCGGCTGATGGAGGACCTCTGTCTTTTTCAGACTGACCTCGAGTCCAAAGAGCTGGGCAGCATCTGCGAAGCAAGACGTGATGCGCTGCAGGGCTCTCTCTGTGTGTGCAACGAGGGCAGCATCATCAGCAAAAAGCAGCTCACGAATCAGTTGGTCTAGGGTTTTCGTGTGGGCCTGCAGTCGTCTGAGGTTGAACAGGCTGCCATCGAGACGATACCTGATGTACACTGCATCGTCATCATCGAGGTCCACTGTGGCCTGCTTCAACATCATGCTAAAAAAGATGGTGAAGAGGGTCGGTGCCAGCACGCAGCCCTGCTTTACGCCGTTGAGAATAAGGAATGGTTCTGAGAGGTCATTGTTGAGTCTGACCTGGCCTTGCTGGTCCTCGTGTAGCTGGACAATCATGTTGAGGAACTTTGGGGGACAGCCAAGTCGCTCCAGGATTTGCCACATGCCTTGCCTGCTCACAGTGTCGAACGCTTTTGTTAGGTCAACAAATGTTACGTACAGCCCTTTGTTCTGCTCGCGGCACTTCTCCTGTAGCTGTCTCAGCACAAAGACCATATCGGTGGTGCTCCTGTTTGCTCTGAAGCCACACTGGCCCTCTGGGAGTTGGTCTTCAGCGATGGCAGGTACCAGCCGATTCAGGAGCAGCCTTGCAAGGATTTTCCCAGCAATGGACAGCAGGGTAATTCCCCGATAGTTGGAACAGTCAGACTTCTCGCCTTTGTTCTTGTACAGGGTGATAACGACTGCGTCACGGAGATCTTTTGGTAGTGTTCCTTCCTCCCAGCAGCAGAGAAAGAGGTCATGGAGCTTGTTGTGCAGTGCTGTGCCTCCATGTTTCCAGATCTCTGGCGGTATTCCATCAATGCCTGCTGCTTTGCCACTCTTGAGCTGGTGGATGGCTGTGAGGGTCTCTTCAGCGGTGGGCGGTTCGTCCAATTCAACCTTTACTGGGAGGTGTGGGATTTGTAGGACGACTGCTTCTTGAACAGTGCGCTCAGCGCTGAAGAGGCTCTGAAAGTATTCCGACCAGCGGTTCAAGATGGAGGTATTATCTGTGAGGAGTGCCTGGCCATTCGCGCTTCGCAGGGGACTTTGTACCAGGTGCCTGGGGCCATACACTGCTTTCAGTGCTTCGTAGAAGCCCCTGTAGTCACCATTGTCAGCACAAAGCTGGGTCCTCTGTGCAAGTCATGAAAGTCTCGTACTGATAGCATTGTATTTATAGAACAGAGTGGAGTCATCGTCAGGTTACGTGATATTATGACGGTGTGTGCTGATCCATGTGTGCAGTACTGCGCACACTGCACTCCACCAAAAAGCTCCACCGCGCAGGCTTTAGGAAACGCCCACGGACTATGTGCTGAACTGGATTGTCCTGTGTCTAAATGAACCATAACTAGACCTGTGTAGGTCGTTTCAAAAGCATCTGTTACAGAAGTGTATCTTTGAATAGTTATGGCAATAGTGGGTCTTTAAGGATCAATGGCTCTTGTACTTGGATGGCATTCTGACAGTGAAAGGGTTAGCTGTGTAACGAGCCTTACCTTTTTCAACACTCCAGGGAAAAGTCTGTATTTCTTGTTTGCAAACCCCACAACAACGTCTCCGTTGGCAGCAAACCCTTGCACTTTTCCCACCTTGCCTATACACTGGAAAAAAAACACATAAAATCACAAGCTCGTGTGCACACATGCATACGAGACACGTCAGTTCAAGGATGGTGCCAGAATAGCTTGGCGCCTATCGGCGCCAAGCTATGCTGACACCACCCTTGAACCATTGTGGTCGATTTGTCTCCTGTTAGGGTTGAACTGAAGAATTTCAAACAAGAATCGTTTGTGGACTGTCTTTAACCTTCAATCCCTGTGGGCCCTCTATTTACAGCATCAGGGCTGAACAAGTATAACTTACGTCAGCCATTCCCACCGCCCAACCGCTGCGCGATTTCTGAAGCTCCTGCAGCTGCTTGGCATTGACAGTGATCATGACGCGATCACCCTGAGCAATGGGAGTGTCCGCCCCTCCCTTCCCGCTCATTTTTTCTTCGCTGTAGTGCTGTGCGTCTGGGAAAAGAAAACAAAAAGATGAAATGAACATTAACCCTTTTCATCCAGACACACTACTGCTTGAAATAAATTTCATGATAGTTCAAGGGTGGTGCCAGAATAGCTTGGCGCCTCAGGCGCCAAGCTATTCTGGCACCACCCTTGAACTAAAATGGTTGCTCTATCTCCTGATCTTTAATGTAGCCTTCATAGGACAATAAGGACATTTGTTTTTTACAAAATCATCCTCAGTATGTAATGGGTTAAAAAACAGAGATAATCTTCATTTCAACAATCCAACTAATGAAACAACCAAGCAACCCATCAACCAGTCAGCCAGGCAGGCAGGCAGCCAACCATCCACAAACCAGACGGCCAGCCAATCAGCCAGCCAACCAACCAACCAATACAGCTTGCCAACCAACCAATAGAGCTTGCCAACCAACCAATAAACCAGACAGCCAGCCAACAAATGCAGCCAGCCAACCATCCAACCATTAACCAGACAGCCAGCCAACCAACCAGCCAGCCAAACAACAAACAATAACAAGACAGCCAGCCAACCAACCAATGCAGCCAGCCAGCCAACCATCAACCAACCAGACGGCCAGCCAACCAACCAGCCAGTCAACCAATTAACCAACCAACCAATCAGACAGAAAGAATATCAAACAAAAGTTGCCATACTCACCAAAGACTGGCAGATGCTGTGGGTAACACTCAACCCCAGGCGCCTCCTCAGTGTACTGCAGATCCACTTTGCCCTTGTAGCCCATGCGGTAAATGTTTTTCCGTCCGCTTTCTGCCCATTCCACTTTCACAGTGCTACGTGCGGAGTGGGCCGCCGGCGTCTGAATTTCTAAAACACGCCCTGTCATCCCTGCACCGCCTGTCATATAATGATAAAGAATCCTGTACAATAATGGCGATGGCTGGTCACATTTTCGACCCAGAAAAGAAATGAAAAAGTAAGAAAAAAAGGCGCCATGCCATGAAGACAGAAGACAGGCCATGGTTACATGTCTCTAAACCATCTAACGCCGAGGCCAAACTTCCCAAAAATATTGAAGGTGTCACCTAACAACTTTGTGCAGGAGATGGATAGACCATGATAATTCAAGGGTAGAGCCAGATTAGCTTGGCGGCTAGTGGCGCCAAGCTAATCTGGCTCTACCCTTGAATTATCATGGTCCACTTTGCTGTAGCACATCATGGCTAAATGAGAAATGCATCCAAACCAAAAAACAAGTGCCTGCCAACCCTGCACGTCTAGGCCATCAAGCCAACATTGGCCACAGTCAGCCCATGCAAACAGATCCCCTTGCTCATGTCACAGAATGCAATAACTCTTCAGTTATCGTCAAGCATGCAAACACACAATTAAATTACTTTGTGTCTTGGAAGGGGCAAAGGGATATAACTTTGTTTTCATATTTGCCATGCAGAGTGACTCCCCTTGGATCATGTATACTGAGAACAATATTTTAATGGAGAAAGCTCTTCAGCATACCATCCTGATCCTTCCACTCCCAGTCGATTCCCCGCTGTACTGTTGCATCCGGAAACACCCCCAGCACTCGCATCTTCATGCTCTTATTTCTGCGTTCAACTTTCTCCCTGGACGGACAAAACATCATTGCAGTGTGTGTATCGTTACAAGCCATCACTTGGCATGCGCATCTGATCCAGAATGAACTCTTAACAAATGATTAACCCTTTTAGCCCCAAGGTCCCATTTCTCAAACTTTGGAGGTATTGCCTAACGACTATGTACCAGTTGTAGGAGATGGATTGATCATGATAATTCAAGGGTAGTGCAAGATGAGCTTGGCGCCTTTTATTTTGATTCAAGAGGAAGTGAATGTAAGGTGTTGGGAAGAGATGGGGTGGTTTAAAGTAGTGTATAATCGTGCGTGTGTCTGAGAGAGAGGGTGTGCTGTTGAGCATGCGCAGTGAGTCCAGTGTTTTCCTGGACAACAGCGCCATAGAAGAACTATGTATTATTATTATTATCTGGCACTACCCTTGATTTATCATGATCAATCCATCTCCTACTGCAGGGTCCCAGGGCTAAAAGGGTTAATTAGTGAGAGAGTACATAATACTGAAAAGTTACTTAGCATGAAAAGAGTTAATTCTTTGCCTACTAAGTAACCTTTCTGTAGTATGTACTCTGCCACTAAGTAACTTTTCTGTAGTATGTACTCTGCCACTAAGTAACTTTTCTGTAGTATGTACTCTGCCACTAAGTAACTTTTCTGTAGTATGTACTCTGCCACTAAGTAATTCTGCTCAGTTCTGGATTCTGTGCGCATCAGAAGTAATGGCTTGTGACGACATACACAGCACTAAAAATAGCCAAGCACATGCACCACAAGCGTACCTTGGATGAGCGGATCTCGCTGCCCGCAGCATATGCTACTGGAGTTGTATCACGGAGGCTGGATCTGCCAGCCATAGGCGAACAGTTAACCCTTTCAGCCCCAAGGTCCCATTTCTCAAATTTTGGAGGTGTTGCATAATGACTATGTACCAGTTGCAGGAGATGGATTGACCATGATAATTCAAGGGTAGCGCCAGATTAGCTTGGCGCCTGAAGGCGCCAAGCTAATCTGGCACTACCCTTGAAGTTATCATGGTCAATCCATCTCCTGCTGTAGGGACTCGGGGCTAATGGGTTAAGTTCTGCACATTGGGAGTCATATCCTGCAAGTCTGCCTCACACACCACCAGGTGAGGCATGACACCTGTAGGCGGCTCCAAACTCCAGGAGAAGCTGTACGGCTGCACTGCAATGCTACACCAGACAGCAGAATTCATCTCGGCTACCAGACTGCATATGAGGCAATAAAAATAGTAGAAGAACAAAGACAACTGAGGCTTACGGTTGCGAGTTTGGCATCTCAATTCGCCAAAACTGGTGGTTGCTTTCATGTTTATCGCTGAAGTAGCAAAGGGAACACAGGTCGAAATTATCACACTCTGAGCACTTCCAGCGAATTCCCACAATGCCATTCTCATGACACTCATCACAGATAATGTGTGGATGGCGGACACCTGGAGACAAAATCAAGCCAGTAAGTAAGCCAGCAACCCGGTGAGCAATAAGGGTCAGTTGTAAGAGTATGCCTCGTCCTGCGCAAGCCACAAAGCAAAGTGCTCCGCTATAGCGTTATAACACTCACCCCACTATAGCTCCACAACACTCACCCCGCTATAGCGCCACAACACTCACCTCGCTATAGCGCCACAACACTAGGTCAGCTATTGCGCCACAACACTCACCCCGCTATAGCGCCACAACACTCACCCCACTATAGCGCCACAACACTCACCCCGCTATAGCGCACAACACTCGCCCCGCTATAACGCCACAACACTCACCCCGCTAAAGCGGAGCACCTTGCTTAGTGGCTTGCGCAGGACTAAGCTCACACACTCATGCAACTCAGTCAAGGTTCTTGGGCTGTTGTTGCTCGAGGGGGATTTCTTCACTGGGGATATAATCATTCGAGTCCCTACAGCAGGAGATGGATTGACCATTGTATTTCAAGGGTAGTGCCAGATTAGCTTGGCACCTGAAGGTGCCAAGCTAATCTGGCACTACCCTTGAATTATCATAGTCAATCCATCTCCTGCAACTGGTACATAGTACTTAGGCAACACATCCAAAATTTGAGAAATGGGACCTTGGGGCTAAAAGAGTTAAACCATTTACATTATCTACACTACAGGTACAAAAAAATATAACATTTTATCGGTAATGTTTGGTTACAAGTGGAACGCCCTGCCATAAGCAGGCAACAGATATTACAGGGGACATCACCATGAATTAAACGACAACAATCACCTTCAGTTGTCTGTAAATTTCAAGCAAAAAAGCAAATGAGCTGTAACTGTGCCACTCTGTAATTTTCAGAAGTGTTTATGTACACCCCAGCTGGTGAAAGGGGCAGTAAGCAAGTACAACTTTGTAATCTGAATTTTAACCCATTTAGCCCCGGAACCCTGCAACAGGGGATGGATTGACTATGATAATTCAAGGGTAGTGCCAGATTAGCTTGGCGCCTTCAGGCGCCAAGCTAATCTGGCACTACCCTTGAATTATCATGGTCGACCCATCCCTTGCAACTAGTACATAGTCGTTAGGCAACACCTCCAAAATGTGAGAAATGGAAGCTCACATTTCCAAATTTCAGGTGTCACTAAACAACAATGTACCAGTTTCAAAAGATGGATCGACCATGATAAATCAAGGCTGGTACCAGACTAGCTTGGCGCCTGATGGGGCCAAGCTAATCTGGAACTACCCTTGATTTATCATGGTTGATCCATGTCCTAAAAGGGTTAATTGTACTGCACTGAACATTCCAGTCTGCAATTTTTGGAACTGATGGCGTATTGCGGATATGTAATTTTGGATCTTACATTGCACAGGCCATAATGTTTAAATTCACAGACCTGTACACCTGAATTTGCCTTCCTTCTTTGAATTGAGGAAGATCAGTTCAATTCGACACCTTCTCACTACCGAAGCAACCAAAACGTTTGTTACCTCCTTTGTTCTTTCCCGCATTGATGTTTGTAATTCCCTTTTGGCTGGTATTCCTCAGAATCTTCTTGATAAACTTCAAAGAATTATGAACTGCTCTGCCTGACTAATTTACAGAGTACCGAAACGTGAGCACATAACACCCTTACTTGTTGTCCTGCAGTGGCTGCCTGTACCTCAAAGAATTGTGTACAAGGTTTCTTTTATTTGCTACAATGTTATTACCGGTTCTGCTCCCCCATATTTGTTCGACCTGGTTCATATTTACAGCCTTCATGATCCCTCCGTTCAGCATCAGACACGCATATTTTCAGGGTTCCTAGGCGAAAGAAGTCTACCCAGGGCCAACGTGCCTTTTCTTTTTTCAGTCCAGTCACCTGGAACGACCTTCCAGCCCATGTCACACATGCTCCAACTCTGCTTTCAAATCAAAGTTTTCTTATGCGTATAGTTAGATGCATTTTCAGTGCGTCAGCAATCTTTAACAGTAACTGTTCTTGTAATGGTGTGTGTGTAATGTGCGAGTGTGAGCTTTTGATACATGTCACTTTAGTTTTGTAACATTTATTGTAGTGTTTTCTTTCTTGTACTTTTGTTCTGTGATTTTTGATCTTGTAAAGCAATTAGAGCACCATTCATTTGGAGGTTAAGCGCTATATAAATGTACATTATTATTATTATTATTAATTAAACCACCGCTTGGCAACTCACCTACTGTGGCATTGTCCAGCACACGAAGGTCATGACCCCCCTGACCTTGAGTGCTGCGACATATGCTGACCTGCCCGCCGTCCCACACCACGTTGACCGTCCCATCGTAAACGACCTCAACCACTGTCCCCACGTGACCTTCACCCCCGTCCTCATCGTCTAGATTCCAGTCGGGACCTCGTATCACACGGACACCCAGAGCCATCTTTGGTCAGAAAAGCTGCTGCAAATAAAGTTTTAGGGCCTTTAATAAAATTCAGTATTCAGTATGAATAAGTCAGCATGTAATCCTATAGCCATGGGTAAGGTCAATCACACTGCTGAGTATTCTTGCTGAAGGTGTACAATTTGCCATAATTATCCCAGTGCACAAAAGGTCATCGAGCCGATGTCGGCCGCCGCTGGCTCGCGCACGGCTGTGCGTGGGCCAACAGTGGCCGATGTCAGCCCGATGGTCTTTTGCGCATTGGGATGTAGGTGTTGAGCAATCCAGTGTAAATCTACCAAGCGTAAATCCACTCAGGTGTGAATCTACCAAGCGTTGATTTCCCTGACACACAATCATGAATTAGAATAATTTTCTTATTTGGGTGGACTCAAGACTGGCTGGATTCACACTGGGCAGATTTACTGTATGTCTAAATATGAGCGGCACTGCAGCAGCTCAAATCCACACATAGAGGATCTACGCCTAAGTTGATTCATGCTTGGTTGATCCACGGTAAATAAATTAATGCCATATGTCGATTAACACACACTGGTTGCCTCCCTGGATTCACTGCGCTGATTGACACTGCCAATCAAGGGAGACAAGCAGTGTGAGATTAATACTGGGTAGATTAACTCTTTGGCTGTCGGTAGCATTTTTGTCACAATGATTCATTTAGCGGTTGTTTTGAGATGATTCCTGCAGCTGTTCTTCTCACAATGATTCCTGTAGCTGTTTTTAATCGCAATGATTCCTGCAGCGTTTTTTGTTGCGATGATTCCTGGAGAAAACCGCTGCTGAAAGCCAAAGGGTTAATGCCAAAATGCAGTGTATTGTAACAGACCATCATTCACACTGTATCTATTGTCCTTCTTGAGGTTGAAGAATAATCATTACACTAAATGATGTGGAAAAGGACACAAGATATATATATATTTGTTTTCCTCCCTACGTCACACGACCAGTCACTTTAGTGCAAACCGTACCATGTGACCGCGATATAAAAACCCCTGTAGCGAAAAATGGCGGACGTTTTGTAGCCCTCTCGATGACGCATCTTGGATGCCAGTTTTGTTCTATAAAAGATTGCCAAACGTTTTAAAGTACAAAGTTACTTAGTGTTGTTCGAAACAACAAGCCCACTCAGTACTGGAGACGGCAGCGTCATGACATATTTTAATTACATCATAAGTCTATTATGTATAAATGTATATTCCTTTGACGTCAGTCATGTCTGGCGTGATCCAGATCGCAAGATGCCTTCTTGATTTCTTTTACGAAAATAGTTGAGGAATGAAAACAAATATGTTATTGGTTGGAGGGGTTCGCTGCACAGACCCTTGTAGGCCTTCGGGAGGTCAAAGGAACCATTGTACCCCTCAGGCCTTTGGCCTTCGGGGTACAATGTTTCCTTTGACCTCCCTCAGGCCTACAAGGGTCTGTGTAGTATACCCCTCCAACCAATAACTTATAATATATATATATCAACACACACATGTATTACCCATACTCTGGGATGATTTTAAAAAGGTCTGCTGTTATGAGGCTACATACGTTAGGTGATTGACATTGCTAACGTCCGACAGCAACAAGCTTTCAGACGTGCTGCATGCTGTGAAAAAAACCCACTAAACAGACATGAATGATGTCGCCAGCGGTCAATCGTTAATAACCTACATGGGCTAAATAAGCTAGACCATTAACAACACATCCATATCAAGAGCTACGGCAGTGCAGCAGTAGGGAGTTTTAAAAGCAATACAGGTGAAGGATCTCGGTAGACAGAAACATGCCCAGATAGAGGAAACTCACCTGGGGCTGACAGGTGACCTGGGAACTAAAAGTACCTAACCCACCAAGTCCCCAGGCAGACCGGGTGGGGATACAGATGGATACATCAACTATTTTAGTTCAAGGGTGGTGCCAGAATAGCTTGGCGCCTCAAGCACCAAGCTATTCTGGCACCACCCTTGAACTATCATAGTCAAATTTATTTCAAGCAATAGATTATCAGGATGAAAAGGGTTAACAATAACAAACACTCTATCTGTACTCCCTGAATAAAGTCCACGAGCACTCCCATGTACAGTCGTATCGTGTCATTCAGCCATGATTGCAAGATTAACCAAATCCGTAGTCTATAAATAACCTTGCCAAGATAACATGCTAAGCGGAGTTTAACCCTTCGGCTGTCGGTAGCATTTTTTTGTCAAGGTGATTCCTGCAGTAATCGCCTCGACAAAAAGTACTACTGACAGCCAAAGGGTTAAGTTTATTTATTCAGCAGAGGTGTGTCACTGCCATGTATGGAAAAGGCTTAAAGTGCTTTCATACATGTACTGTAGTATCCTGTACAGAAAGTCATTAGGTAAAATACTGAATTCAAAGCAGCATACCAATTAACCCTTATCGTTCAGAATACACCAGTGTGTGTGAAATAAGTTTGACTAAAAAAGTTCAAGGGTATTGCCAGAATAGCTTGGAGCCTCTAAAGCCATTGGTCTATATCCTTATCTGTAAGTACTATAATGCAGTGTGCATATGGCAGTGTACAAATTTGAAGCTTTTAGCCTCTGTATGATAAGGGTTAACCTTTACATCCTCAGGATGATTTTTCAAAAAGTTGTTTAATGTCCCATGAAGGCTTACAGTACAAATTAGGAGATCGATCAATCATTTTAGTTCAAGGGTGGTGCCAGAATAGTTTGGCACCTAAGGTGCCAAGCTATTCTGGCACCACCCATGAACTATCATCGTCAAATTTATTTCAAGCAATAGCGTATCAGGATGAAAAAGGTTAAAGAAAAACCCATCCTTTTCAAAGTACCTTACTGAATTCAAAGCACCATATTGAAATTTAAAAAAACATACTTTTCAAAGTACATACTGTAACAACTTGCGTAATTGTATATATATATATATGGGACCTATCAAGTTGTTTACAGTCTTTGCTGTGATTATTATACATTTGTGCGTCCCCGCAGGCCATTCTATTTCCAGTAGGGACGTACACCCTCGAATATTTTATGCTCATGTTGATATACCCCGCCCAGTGCCTAGGTGACATGCACCAGTGGCACCATTGTTGCTATTTTCGCACCTGACCGGTCGCTTGGATCGGTCCAGTGCACTAGATCAGTTTAGAGCATGTGCTTTCTGCACTTGTAATGAGCAATCTTGGAGAAAAATCACGTGAAGTTTGACTGCTGCAAAATAAGATGAATAAAGAATAAACTATTTCCCACACACAATCCGGCAATAATACATCCTTATGCTAGCACCACGAAACATTACACGATTTGGCAGCCGGGATTTGAAAAATAGCTTTATTTTGCGACATAATCTTCACTTTGCTGCAGAAAGCACCGTCGTAGCTGTAGTACGAGTGCACTACAATGGACTTGATTCAGCAATACTCAAGTGCTGACGAGTATGAACTACCCCCCGGAGACCTATCTATTTCTAGTAGGAAGTGCGGACGTACGCCCTCGAACATTTTATGCTCAAGGATGCGAAAATCCCAGATATGGCACCACTGGTGCGTTTAACCTAGGTACAGGGTGAGGGGGGGAAGAGGGGGGGGGGAGGGGGGGGGGGGGGGTAACGCTAAAACAGAAAACAAACCGTTTTTCAGCTGCGATCATGATCTTCCGCGGGAATGTACGAGACCACACTACACAAGTGCTGGAGCCTACCTGCACGCGCAGTTCTGGTGCACAGGACCAGACCGAGCGAGCGGACAGATGCGAAAATCGCAGTAATGGCACCACTGGTGCATTTAACCTAGGCACAGGGTGAGGTATACCAACTCAGCATCACTAGAGTGGTAGTCCTGCGTCAGCCACCATGCAAGGTGCTCCACTACAGCGGAGCACCTGGTTTTGTGACTCGCACAGGACTAAGCCCACTCATGCAACTGGCCCTGGGCTTGGCTCCAGAAAAGGGTATTAATATCCTTTAACTTTCAGTTTCACAGATCGTTGGCATGTCAGGCTGATCCGTCTTGTAACAGCTGCGTAGAACTGAGAATGTGACAAATTGCACTAAAGAGCTAATCTGGAAAGAAAACAACATCGCTTCCGTTTTCAAAATCTGATGCACCCATTGGTTGAAATAAATTTGACTGATATTTCAAGGGTGGTGCCAGAATAGCTTGGCGCAAGAGGCGCCAAGCTATTCTGGCACTACCCTTGAACTATGTAAGGTAAACTTAGTTCACACACTGGTGTATTCCGAATGATAAGGGTAACTGAAACGGTTTGACCTATCTCCTAATTTGTAATGTAGCTTTCATATAAGACAATACGCAAATCTACAAAATCAGCCTCTGGAAGGGTTAACGAGTCTACTGCCTCACGCAGGACCTCAAAGACAGTGAGGACCTTCTTGATAACAAAAGTTAAAACAATTAAACAAGGTCTAAACAGGAAGCGTAAGCAACGCGTGTCCCACTCTTACGTGAAAGTTCAGTGCACTTACCACGTAGCTCGGTTTCTGCAAGACTTTCGAGTCGTCTTCTGCTCAGATCTTTTCACCAACAACAATTTTTCATAACGCTGATGGGTTGACACGAATCCGACACCCTATTGGAAGAGCAATCGTCCAACAGTATGAACGAAATGACCTAATTTTCCCAAGAATAACAACTTTACTAAGCATACCCTCGTTCTCGGGAAAGGCCTATTTTTAGAAACGGGAAATGCCCGATGAGACAACAAAATTGCAGACATCTGGATATTCATAAATTAAATTAATGATTAGAAAGCGTGATCTGCGAATTAAACAACGGGAGGGACATTCAGGACATCAGAGTTTGGAAACAATAAATACGTGTACACTGGCACAATTACCTGTTATCACATAGAAAAATGAAAATGACAAAATCTGAGTTGTGAACCGACATGACGGGACTATAAAAAAAAGACAATAAAGGTCATAACAGGTGAAAATGAATAGAACAACATGAATAGAATAACGTAAATAGAATAGCAAAACAGAATAACATAGCAGGTGCGGATCAGTTACCTCGGCGGGGGAGCAACATTTTGTTTAGGACCTTACATGAAAGGCCTCCCTGACGCCGAGACCTTCCTGTCACTGGCCCAAAAACCATGGAGGGTGTGTGTGTGTGTGTGTGTGTGGGGGGGGGGGGGGGGGAGGTCAAACACCCCCAAAGGGACTTCATTATAGCATTTTAAAGAATTAAGGATGGCTGGAAGCCCTGGAACCCCCCCCCCCCCCCCCCTCAATCTACCCCTGCATAGAGTAATACAATGAATAACAAAACTCTTTTTAAACTTTATACATTTAAAAAATAAGTAAAATAAGTGTTTTTTCCCCCCAAATAAATAGAAATGAGAAAGTAACAAAAATGGATGACTCAATGATCACTTCTGAAAAGAACTCCAGCAAAACTTGATGACATGCAGACATTTTAGCCTCCGCTGCCGGTCACCAGCAAAAAGGGTATAGAAGGGAACACAGTCTGATAGTGGCGTTTGCCTGACAGTTGTTGTGCCTTAAACTTGCAAATGATGGATTATTGCACAAGGATAGTGCCTCATCATCTTGGCACCTGGAAGGCCCCAAGCTGATGAAGTACTCTCCTTGAGTGCTCCTTCATACTGGTAGTTTGTATTGAAACTGAAAGGGTTGTGGTTAACCTGTTCAGTGCCGAGGAAAATCTGACCACCACCGAACTGCATGAGGTATCGATTCTCATGAGACCCCGCAGTTGCGGGGGCTCATGAGGATCTATGCCTCTTGCTGACACCACTTTGAATCCATTTTCCTGAGACAGCTAGGATGTTGTGGTCTTGAACTAACGAAGATTGCTTAAACACGGTCTGCGTCAGCTGGCACTGAAAGTGAAGTAGAGGTAGGAGATAAACATGGAGGTGCCAAGTTGATCATGCACTACCCTTGTGCTGCCTCTGCACGACACTGCTAATGAATGCTTTTAATCCTTTGGCTGTCGGTAGCTGTTTTCATCACGATGATTACTGCGGGTAATCATCGCGACAAAACTGCTACCGACAGCCAAAGGGCTAACCCCTCAACTGCTGACGATAACGCTAGGCAGGGAAAACAATGCGTAACTACACGTCTTTAATGCCAAGCAGTGTTGTCAGTACCAGTCAAGGGGTTAACCGCCTTGTTCATGCAGCCACTGGTACTGATGACAGTACCAGTGGCTGTATGCACAACCGGTTTAACCCTTTTCATCCTAATACACCCATTGCTTGAAATAAATTCGACTCCGATAGTTCAAGGGTGGAGCCAGAATAGCTTGCATACCCTCGTTCTTGGGAAAGGCCTATTTTTAAAAACAGGAAAACACCCTTCAACTAAAACAGTTGATCCATCTCCTAATAATATGTAATGTAGCTTTCATAGAATAGCAAATTTTAGAAAATCAGCCTCAGGATGAAATGGGTTAATATAAATGGTAATATTGAAAAAACAACAAAAAAAAAAAACATTGCATATAAACTAGAGAGAAAAGCGGCAAACAAATCACAAAACTGCTGTAATATTGTGTCTTTATTTTTCAAAGTGACATTTTGTGTGTTTGTACAGTTTATACAAGTAAATACCATTTCTGTAACATCAAGCAAAACAGTCATGTGCTTATTTACTAGTACCTGTACAATGTCTCCTACATTAAACCCCATTGTGCACGCAGCCACCAGTGACTGCATGCACAAGAGGGTTAAGGAATAGGCCTACATACAAACTGGGGTTATGGGCAAACAATGGCATAGCAGTACATTCAAACGGACATAGTAATATACAGGTTAACCTTATGAAAAACATCAACAAATAAAACCAGTACAAGCGTCCTGTAAGGTGTCGATTATTTGGTGTCATAATGGTGAATAGTCAAAATCAACAATGCTGGTCTGTGATTCTGGGCATCACAGCCTAGGGTTCAGTTTCACGAGTGAGCATAGTCCTGCGCCAGCCACTAAGCAAGGTACTCTGCTGTAAACAGCCAATTGCATGAGTCAGCCTAGTCCTGTGCCAGCCACTAACCAAGGTACTCTGCTGTAAACAGCCAATTGCATGAGTCAGCCTAGTCCTGTGCCAGCCACTGAGCAAGGTACTCTGCTGTAAACAGCCAGTTGCATGAGTCAGCCTAGTCCTGTGCCAGCCACTAAGCAAGGTACTCTGCTGTAAACAGCCAGTTGCATGAGTCAGCCTAGTCCTGCACCAGCCACTAAGCAAGGTACTCTGCTGTAAACAGCCAGTTGCATGAGTGAGCCTAGTCCTGGGGCAGCCACTAAGCAAGGTACTCCTATAAACAGCCAGTTGCATTAGCGAGCTTAGTCCTGGGCCAGCCACTAAGCAAGGTGCTCTGCTGTAAACAGCCAGTTGCATGAGTTGCATGAGTTGGCCTAGTCCTGCACCAGCCACTAACCAAGGTGCTCTGCTGTAAGCAGCCAGTTGCATGAGCGAGCTTAGTCCT
This sequence comes from Semisulcospira habei, assembly GCA_036245525.1. Taxonomy (NCBI): domain Eukaryota; kingdom Metazoa; phylum Mollusca; class Gastropoda; family Semisulcospiridae; genus Semisulcospira; species Semisulcospira habei. The sequence continues at coordinate 249,986,725 of BTPG01000001.1, forward strand.
GGGCCAGCCACTAAGCAAGGTACTCTGCTGTAAACAGCCAGTTCCATGAGTGAGCATAGTCCTGGGGCAGCCACTAAGCAAGGTACTCTGCTGTAAACAGCCAGTTGCATGAGTTGGCCTAGTCCTGCACCAGCCACTAAGCAAGGTACTCTGCTATAAACAGCCAGTTGCATGAGTTGGCCTAGTCCTGCACCAGCCACTAAGCAAGGTACTCTGCTGTAAACAGCCAGTTGCATGAGTTGGCCTAGTCCTGCGCCAGCCACTAAGAAAGGTACTCTGCTGTAAACAGCCATTTGCATGAGTGAGCCTAGTCCTGGGCCAGCCACTAAGCAAGGTGCTCCGCTGTCGCTCATGCAACTGGCTGTTTACAGCAGAGTACCTTGCTTAGTGGCTGCCCAGGACTAGGCTCGCTCATGCAACTGGCTGTTTACAGCATGCAGAGTACCTTGCTTAGTGGCTGCCCCAGGACTAGGCTCGCTCATGCAACTGGCTGTTTACAGCAGAGCACCTTGCTTAGTGGCTGCCCCAGGACTAAGCTCGCTCATGCAACTGGCTGTTTATAGCGGATTACCTTGGTTAGTGGCTGCCCCAGGACTAGGCTCACTCATGCAAATGGCTGTTTACAGCAGAGTACCTTGCTTAGTGGCTGGCGCAGGACTAGGCCAACTCATGCAACTGGCTGTTTACTGCAGAGTACCTTGCTTAGTGGCTGGTGCAGGACTAGGCCAACTGAGTGAGCCTAGTCCTGGGGCAGCCACTAAGCAAGGTACTCCTATAAACAGCCAGTTGCATTAGCGAGCTTAGTCCTGGGCCAGCCACTAAGCAAGGTGCTCTGCTGTAAACAGCCAGTTGCATGAGTTGCATGAGTTGGCCTAGTCCTGCACCAGCCACTAACCAAGGTGCTCTGCTGTAAACAGCCAGTTGCATGAGTGAGCATAGTCCTGCGCCAGCCACTAAGCAAGGTGCTCTGCTGTAAACAGCCAGTTGCATGAGTGAGCATAGTCCTGCGCCAGCCACTAAGCAAGGTGCTCTGCTGTAAACAGCCAGTTGCACGAGTGAGCATAGTCCTGCGCCAGCCACTAAGCAAGGTGCTCTGCTGTAAACAGCCAGTTGCACGAGTGAGCATAGTCCTGCGCCAGCCACTAAGCAAGGTACTCTGCTGTAAACAGCCAGTTGCACGAGTGAGCATAGTCCTGCGCCAGCCACTAAGCAAGGTACTCCGCTGTAAACAGCCAGTTGCATGAGTGAGCCTAGTCCTGCGCCAGCCACTAAGCAAGGTACTCTGCTGTAAACAGCCAGTTGCATGAGCGAGCCTAGTCCTGGGGCAGCCACTAAGCAAGGTACTCTGCTGTAAACAGCCAGTTGCATGAGCGAGCCTAGTCCTGGGGCAGCCACTAAGCAAGGTACTCTGCATGCTGTAAACAGCCAGTTGCATGAGCGAGCCTAGTCCTGGGGCAGCCACTAAGCAAGGTACTCTGCTGTAAACAGCCAGTTGCATGAGCGAGCCTAGTCCTGGGGCAGCCACTAAGCAAGGTGCTCTGCTGTAAACAGCCAGTTGCATGATTCAGCTTAGCCCTGCGCCAGCCACTAAGCAAGGAACTCTGCGACAGCGGAGCACCTTGCTTAGTGGCTGGCGCAGGGCTAAGCTCACTCATGCAACTGTCCCCTGGTCCAAAATCACATACCAGCACAGGAAATTACAAAACAGTACTTGGTGAAGACAATGGTCTCATAAGGACAGGGTTTTACTCAACCCTTTGGCAGTTAGCAGCACAGATTCCGGCAGGAATCATCGCCACTAAAACTGCTACCGCCACCCAAAGGCTGAACACTTTGACGACACTTGTATTAAATAACCCTTTTAGCCCCAACGTCCCATTTCTCAAATTTTGGAGGTGTTGCCTAATGACTATGAACAAGTTGCAGGAGATCGATTGATCATGATAATTCAAGGGCAGTGTCGGATTAGCTTGGCGCCTGAAGGCGCCAAGCTAATCTGGCACTACCCTTGAATTATCATGGTCAATCCATCTCCTGCTGTAGGGACTCAGGGCTAAATGGGTTAATTCAAGAAATTCCCGAAGAAAGAAATATGCATACTTATAGAGGACAAGTGCAACACGACCGTGCTGTACTTGTCTATTTATAAGCACGTTTCTTCTTTCGTGAGAGTTTCTTTGTTATTCTAAACACTTGGAATTATTCGCTTCGCACTCACTTTCTTGGTCTGGACACTTTTTTTTTTTCAGCACACCCAAAATTGTCTTCAAATCTAAAAACATGCTTTGCAAACACACAGTGTCATTGACCCCATGTGGAGCATGCAGCCATCGATCCAGTATACAGTGTTAATGGCTGCATGCATGAAAGGGTTAATTAAGTTAAAATTCAGGATCATGGAACTTTTCTTAATGCCCCAAAAACATGTTTCTGCAAAAACAAACACACACAAAAAAAAAAAAAAACAGCAAGCACTGTTGAAAACGTTGTGGATATGTACTGAACAAAAAAATGTTTCTGCAAAAACAAACACACACAAAAAAACAGTAAGCACTGTTGAAAACGTTGTGGATATGTACTGAACAAATAATAAAACACACACACACACACAAACAAAGAACATTCAAATTAAATTAAAATGCAGAATCAGGGAAATTTCTTTTTAACCCATTTCACCTTAAGGCCACATTTCTGAAATTTCGGAGGTGTCACCTAACTACTACCTGTATGTACCAGTTGCAGGAGATGGATCAACCATGATAATTCAAGGGTGGTGCCAAATGAGCTTGGCGCCATAGGCGCCAAGCTCATTTGGCACCACCCTTGAATTATCATGGTCGATCCATCGCCTGGTGTAGTGCATCGGGACTAAATGGGTTACTGTCCATAAACATGCTTGTGCAAGAATAGCTGGACACAGCGAGCACAGTCAAAGAAGTCACAGGTACATGCAAATACCAAACATAAACAAACAACACACCTGTACTGTCACTACTCTTGAGCAATTTACAACCTACACTGGAAAGTACTCGCGCTGGGACTATATGGCGTTGAGGCGCGTCCCCTGGGTGGTGGATAGGGGGTCCCTCGTGAGAGGGGTGCACCGAATAAAATAAGGTGCCGTGAACCAACATGGTCTAAGGGAAGGTGACCCCGACAGAAAACCCCTGGTCCTCCTAGTAAGGGGGTTGGGCGTGGGGGTAGCTTCCCCACCCTGCAAAAAAGGAAATAGCTACAAAAACGCCGACGAAAAGACTAACAGTAATTCCTTTCCTGGAGGAGGAAGGTTCTTCTACCAGAAGACTTATGACGTCCTGTGGTGAAAGCCGGAAGTCTTCGGAAGCCACAGGACCGAGCCGCCTCTCTCTATCCAGGGATACAACCACCCCCAGGGAAAGAGGAAAAGAGGTAGGCCGAGAAACTCCTGGCGTCGAGACCTCCAAGCAGACATCAAGAGACTGGGAACCACCTGGAGTAGAATCGAAGGAGAAGCACAGGACAGGAGTTGCTGGAGGTCTCTCGTCGACGGCCTATACCTGGGTAGGGGTGACAGGCGTAAGTAAGTAAGTACTGGAAAGTCCACAATTTGCGAGTTGTCCACTGCACGCCAACGTTTGGGAGACAGATCGACCATGATAGTTCAAGGGTGGTGCCTGAACAGCTTGGTGCCCACACGCACCACCTGGCACCACCCTTGGGCTGTCATGGTTGATTCATATCATTCTATGGAGTGTCAGGGCAAGCAGGTTTAACCCATTCAACCCTGACGCCCTACAGCAGGAGATGGGTCGACCATGACAATTCAAGTGTAGAGCCAGATTACCTTGGTGCCTGTCAGCGCCAAGCTAATCTGGCACTACCCTTGAATTATCATGGTCGATCTATATCCTGCAACTGGTGCATAGTAATTAGATGACGCCTCCAAAATTTGGGAAATACGGTCGTCGGGCTGAATAACGATTTTTCCATTCTGGTAGTACATGTGTACGCAGATATTTGTAATAAATATAGCTTGCGGCTAATCTACAGCAGAAGTACAGGTAGCTGATATAGCTGCAGACATAATATTTGTGACAAACGTGATTTGTACAAAATACAACGTAGGCATACTTAAATGTCAGGTTCTCTCTCTCTCTCTCTCACTCACACACACACACACACACTGATCATGAAAAACTGAAAAATATGCAATTTCCAACAAGACCTCTACACCAGAAAACTGAGCCAGACGCGAATTTAAATTTTACATGAGATGATGCCATTGCATAAACAGATTTCTGCCCAACCTAACTTGAAAGCAAATCATAAAATCATATGCAGCTATTAGAAACAGGAATATTTGCTTATGCTTTTTCTTACTCTGAACCAATTCACCTCTCATGCACAACATGAGATGTGTCAACCAGCTTACGATAATTCAAGGGTGGTGCCAGAATAGCTTGGCGCCGCTAGGCTATTGTGGCCCCACCCTGGAACCATCATGGTCAATCCATCTCCTGTTCAGGTCTGAGTTTTTCTGTGAGGAATGCTCTAATTTGAGACTCAATGGATTATGGTCTTGAAAAAAGTACATGTATATGTAAGAAAGAAAAAGGTGAGCGCAATTTTAACAACAGCAGCAGCAACTATAAATGATAACAAAACAGTCCGCACTCATTATCTGCAGTTTCAGCAAATTCAAAATAACTGGTAACAGTTTCTGTAACTGGCAACATGGATTTTAAGCAGACATACAAGCGACTGCCCACATCATCACACACATGACACAATCTTGGTGACTGAACCACACACAAAAGAAGAGGAAGAAATCAACAGTGGCTGACACCAGTCAAATGGCCTCTTGCTTACTGAGCTAAGACTTTGTCTGAACATCAAGAGATACATGAAACACAAATGAAAACTTTATGTGAATTAATAATAATAATATGAATATTTAAGAGCGCTTATTCTCAAACAAGCTCTGAGCTATAGTAAGCTTGTGAGTGCAGCCACTGCACATTCTACTGCGCTTGACATAAAACATGAAAAACAAAACGGAGTGAATTCAGACAGAAATTTCAAACACTTATCTAGCCTAGCTTGAAATAAACCATGGGAAATAATATAAACTCACGTAGTTTGATTTATTTGTGAGCCTCCGCAAAGAATGAGCACAAAACCAAATGCTGAATGTTTCATCACGTCTAAAAAAGATTCTTAACTCTTTTGGGTGTCAGTAGTGGTTTTAGTCGCGATGATTCCTGCAAGGTATCATTGGGACTAAAACTGCTACAGACACCCAAAGGGTTAAATGGTCATGATATGAATGTATAATGAACAAATTCCGGTAGTTTTCACGTCATAAAGTTTCATATGGTCCCTAGAACACCGAAAAATCGATTTTCTGACACAAAAGCACGCACACACGCTCACACTGTAACATTGAATAGCTTGTCAACATGTGAAAAGTGATTGGAACAGAGCAAATCAACCCACTTGTGCACCCAGGCACCAGCGCTGTAAACAGCGCTGGCAACTGCATGCAGAAGAAAGTTGACGCAATACATAAACACCAACAATTCTAAACACAACATGTTTATCGTTAAAAGTCAAACGTCTTCACAAAATTGTGATAATAAAGTGAAAAGAAATGTCACTGAAGGCACACGCTACAACAAGTAGACCTCAGTACATAAATATGGCCAAAGATCTGTTGAATAATGATTGCATGTATTCAAACACTGGTCGCAGTGTCAAAAAACGTATATATCGAACGTCTCAGGTGACCGATGTGTTTCCTATTAACTCATTTAACCCCAAAGCTGCATTTCCCACATTTAGGTGTTACCTAACGACTACGCCTTCAGGCGCTAAGCTAATCTGGCTCTACCCTTGAATTATCATGGTCAATCCATCTCCTGCTGGAGTGCGTGCATGGGTTAACGTAGTTTAGCAATAACTTACACAATTTGTTTCAACTCATTTAAACCTAAAAAAAAAAAAATGAATTGCGCAACATTTAACTCGACGTCCGAGACGTGCTACATTGGGATACACTGCCTAAAGGCACGTATTCAGACGCAGCACATCTCTACGCGTTAACCCATTTCATCTTGTTGTTTATTCTCTTTCTAAATCTGCTTATTGCCCTATGAAGGCTGCACTACAGATCATAGGACAGATCAGCCATTTCAGTTCAAATGCGGTGCCAGAATAGCTTGGCGCCTCAGGCGTAAAGCTATTCTGTCACCACCCTTAAACTATCCTTAGTCCAAATGACTTCAAGCAATCAGGATGAAAAGGGTTAAAGCACCAAACAAAGACAGTGTAAAAGCTGCAGGAGATAGATCAGCCATGATAGTTCAAAGGTAGCACCAGCTTATCTGGAACTGCACGGGAATTATCGTGGACAATCAAACTGTGGTTTTTCCTATGGGCGAGCCCCCAACTGGGTCTGCCCTGGGGGACTTGGGTGGGGTTAACTACTTTTTAGTTCCCAGGGTCACCCTGGTCAGCCCCATAGGGTGGTTTTTTTCCTCTATTCTGGGGCATGTGTTTCTGTCTACCCTTGGTCCATTCACCTGTATTTGCCTTTTTTAAACTCTCCCTACTGTCTGCGCTGCCTGTAGCTCTTGATATTGGATGTGTGTTGCTAAATGGACTTAGCTTTATTTAGGCCAGATGTCTTAGGTTTATTTAACGTATTGGACCGGCTGGCGACATACATTCAATATTCTGTTTAGTTTTCTTTCACAAGCAGTGCAGGCACGTCCTGAGAAAGTCTTGTTGCTGTCGGGACGTTAAGCAATGTACAATCAATCAATCAACCTATGGGCGAGTGTATTAACTTATTCGCGGCCAGCCGCATCCGGATGCGACTGGCTGCGAATGAGTTAACCCACTGCGTGTCAGTAGCGGTTCTTGTCACGATGATTCCTGCGATGATTGCGATAACAAAACACTTTTAACCCATAGGCTGTCGGTAGTTGGTGTCGGTAGCGGCTTCTGTCGTGATGCTGCTACCGACAGACAAAGGGTTAACACACTGGTAGCTTCCTGGTCTGAAAAACTACGACTGCACACAAAACTCTCCGCTTCGCTCGTCCAGAGTACAAAAAATATATATATCGATCACTAATTCTTTTTTTTCTTTTTTAGGGATGATGACATTAATCCTAATCATTCAAAAATGAAAAAAATATACCGAGGTCTTCCCGACTCACCAAAAATGGATGGAATGCTTCTAGCGGCATCTAACAAGTAGGAAATTAACGCAGAACATGTACATCACAACACCACACTGCTGGTCAACATGTCACCTGTCAACAAGAGACTCAGATCCTCATGAGCCCAACAGCCTGCGGGGGTTCATTAGCATCTGTACCTGTTGATGGCCCAATTAATATATATATTTATTTCTCAATATATATTTATTTCTCAGCCAGAAATGGACTAACATGTTCACATGAAATGCTTCTGATGATGATAATGCTTAGAACACCTTTGATCGATGAAAAAATATTATATGTGTACATGTATTTAAAAAGAAACAATTAATGTAAGAAAAAACATTCTACTGACAGCGAACATATCCGGGGCCATTTAGTGCATGTTTTAGAACACAACCTTTTCATTCACTGAAAATAAGTCTGTACTCATGAGAACAATTTTTCCCATGTTTGTAAAAATATGACAAAAAATTCAAGCGCTTAACCCGATCACTGCCCGTGGATGCAGATTGTGTTTTTGAAATCACTGTAAAGTCAACGTCAAGGATCGTCATCCATTAACGGAACGTGGGTAAAAAGTGGTTTCAGCAAGAGGCATAGATCCTCATGAGCCCCTGGAATTGCGGGGGCTCATGAGGATCTATACCTCTTGCAGCTGGGTGGCGTTCAGATTTTCTCAGCAGTGAAGGGGTTAACATCAATGGCCGCTCCTCAGACTGACAGCAAAGGGCAGAAGTGACACATGTACTTTCCATATTCTCATATTGCTAGCTCGTATTAAAAGATCACCCGTTAGATGGTGTGATAATGCTCAAAGACAAACTGAGGAACGTACCAAATGCTTCACACGGTAAACAAACAAAACAGAACACGAACAAAAACTGAAACCAGATTCAATGTGTTAGTGTAACACAAAATAATATCATACCCGGTAACCACAAATGTCAGTTCAACAGTCTACAAAACAAAAAGGTTAGAACTAGAGTTAGAAATTAAACTACACTGGTTAAATGTTTGCTTAATAGAAGCAACTCTACATTATGTACACCTGAACACAAAATGACACCGCAAACAAAGCGAAGAAAAGGCAAACGCTGGACGCTAAATGTAAAAATAATGCCACAAGTCTAGTTGAGACAGTTAACGCAGGAAGAGTAACTACTGAGCAAGTCACACAAATCTACCACAAAATACATGTCATGATTTCCGCAACCATGTGATGCACCTACGATGACTGTTTACCAACTGCGGGAGATGTATCTGCCAAGGCAGTGCCCAATGGCTAATCAAGCACTACCCTTCAACTACTGTGGCTGATCCATCTCTCGAAGTGGTATCTTAACCTTTTCACCGTCAGTGATCGCAGATTTGTTTCTGAAATCTCTCGTCAATTCAACACCGAAGAGCTCGAGCCGTCCCAAGAACGTGGATACAAAAGTGGCGTCAGCAAGAGGCATAGATCCTCATGAGCCCCCGCAACTGCGGGGGCTCATGAGGATCTATGCCTCTTGCAGTTGGATAGTGTTCAGCAGACAAAGGGTTAAGGTCTAAGTGAAAACAAACTTGGCGGTGTTGGTGTTGGTGTTGGCAAGGGTGGGGAGAGGAGGGATGACCGTCAGTGCGCACGAGGAGCCGGTGCTCTGTCGATGGCCGAAAAAGTGGTTTCATTGCATAGATGCATTCTAGGTGACATAAAGCGAGAAGAAACAGAGAGGCCGTTTACACTTGCATATTTACCCCGGTTGAACCCGAGTTCCAACCGGTTGGTGCGATTATCGTACACTTGATACAACCTGGGCTGGAACCTGGAGTTCAACCTTCCTCCGAAGCAGGGTTGAACCCGAGTTGGATCTAACCTGCATTCCATTACACATCATCAGTGCGCAGAATTTACAGGAAATTGGACCTAATGTCATCTGGCTGGAATTTCAGAACATAACTGATTTCACAGCCCTGCAGTCCACTGCATCGACAGTGTACTGATTTAGTGTACAGAGAGTTGTTCATAGTCAAATTACCAGACACGACTGCTGATAAGGTTTCGTGCAGAAGATCTCTTTCAAACAAAATCTGCAACTACCAAACGGAGTCATCACATTTATGCTTACACTAGTAAAGTTTCTTTTGGAGGGTACCACGAGGCATTCTTAAGATGCTTTGTCAAGGTCACGCGGGCCAGTCAACCACGTTCCGAAGTGCAAGTTCAACCCGGGTGGAGCCCAGCTCAGGTTGCAAGTGTAATCAGACTCACAGCTTCAGGCTCAAACCATCACTGACTAATGCAACGGCAACTGGCAAGTACTTCGGTAAACCAATTTAACCCCATTGTCATTTGGAGGTGTCTCTTATCGACTATGTACTATTTGCAGGCGATGGATTGACCATGACAATTCAAGGGTAGTGCCAGATTAGCTTGGCGCCTTCAGGCGCCTAGCTAATCTGGCGCTACCCTTGAATTAAAATGGTTGATCCATCTCCTGATGAAGTGCTCTGGGGCTAAATGGGTTAATTTAGCGTTGCACTGCAAATATTCTAAATCCCTTTGTGCATACACCAACAGAACAGTAAAGTAGCAGGTGGGGGGTACAGACAAAAGAAATCACCACTACCTCAGATTAATACCTTTCTAAATTTACCAAAAGAAGCTAGGCACTACTTATAAACAATCACATCTTCACATACACCAGACTTATCAGCCCTATGCGCCTGAATATTAAAGAAATGACTTTGGCAGGAGATTTGGCAGGACATTTGTTGTCAGAATCAGTTCATAAAAAAAGGTATTTATGGGGAAAATTCGGCAAAACGTATTTTCAACACAGTAACCCCTTGTGCATGTAACCACCAGTACTGTCGACGGTACTGGTCGTTGCAAGCACAAAAGGGGTTAATTTCCGGCCAGTGAGGTAGACGGTGCAGATTACAACTATGTGCATAATTTACAAAAGTGCAGTTATTACACACTGGTGAGTAGAAGAAATGCGACATCACCCGGGCCGAGTCATTGGAAACACTGATATACTGACGCGCAAGAGAAACGCGGCATCACTCGAGTCGAGCGACGGCTCAAATGATGTAGCATTTCTTTTGCTCGTCAGCATATAACAGAACATAGAGACCCATTGTTCCTCGACTATGGCCTGCTTTCATGTCTTGCTTTAACCCCCACCACTGCCAGTGTGTCAAAATGATGTCGGGTAGATTAACACATTCAAGACGTGCTGATTTCGGTTAGACGGCTATATATGTCTCCAATCAGTTAACCCATTACATCATGAGTCTAATTTATTTTTCAAAACGCCTTATCGTCCTATGAAGGCTATGTTACAGCTTAGGAGACAGGTCAGCCGTTTTAGTTCGAGGGTGGTGCCAGAATAGCTTGGCGCCTGAGGCGCCAAGCCATTCTGACACCACCCTTGAACTATCATCATAGTCAAATCTATTTCAAGCAATAGTGCACGAGTATGGAAAGGGTGTACTGACATGTAAACATGATATGAACTTTAACTAGCTGGAGGCTCGGATCCTCGTGAACCACCGCAACTGCTGGGGGTGCATGCATAAGGATCTACGTCTCTTGCATGTCATGTTCTGGAAGTGCATGGGTGAAAGCATTCGCAAAATCGCTAGGGTATAACGCACCTTGCGGAAACATGTTACCATTCGCTGCAATATTCCACAAATCTACAGATCAGTTTTCCCCCTGAAGTACAGTCTATTTTCCGTCCCGGCCCCGGACGAAAACCTGAAGAGCTTTTGCAGTGAAAATGGACGACGACATCCAACGCAAATGAAAAAAGCAGACAGGATCACGGCGGAGCCTCTTTTGAGTGACCACCCTCGTGAGGGTCCACCTGCCTTTAAAGGCCAATTTTGAAGTGGCCACCTAAATGATGGTCTTTAATGACAGGCGACACTTTCTGCTCTTCCAGACTTCTCTTGACAGAGCACCTGTCTTTTAACCCTTGTAGCCCCGGGACCCTGCAGCAGGAGATGGATTGATCTTGATAATTCAAGGGCAGTGCCAGATGAGCTTGGCGCCTTCAGGCGGCAAGCTCATCTGGCACTACCCTTGAATTATCAAGATCAATCCATCTCCTACAACAGGTACCTAGTCGTTAGGCAACACCTCCAAAATTTGAGAAATGGGACCTTGGGGCCAAAAGGGTTAAGATTTTGTTTGTTGCAAAAAAAGGTCGTTGCTCATGTAAGGCTCCACTGTACTATTACTAACCACCCTCCGTTAACCTATTACAACCTGAGGTCGACTTTTAAAATGTTGCTTATTGTCCTACGAAAGCAACATTACAGATTAGGAGATAGATCAACTATCTTATTTCAGGGGTGGTGCCAGAATAGCTTGGCGCCTGAGGCGCCAAGCTATTCTGGCACCACCCTTGAACTATCATAGTCAAATTTATTTCAAGCAGTAGTGTATCAAGACAAAAAAGGTTAAAACTCTCGCAAGCATCATCACCTCGGAACAAATTGTAAAAGTGGATGAGAAAGCACAACCCATAACCCTTGGTTCGACTCTTGCACTATCATACAGAATCAATAATTTGCGAATGTGCACTTACACCATTTTCGATAAAGCCAAGTAGTGCATTCACTGACGTTGACTATTTCCATGAAGTGCCCAGTGAGCACTATTTCTGGTGTGTACCTATTCTACGATTTGATGCGCAGAGCACACGTCTGGTCTGCAATGCTGAGATGCAAAGTGAAATGCACAGAACATCAAAAGAATGGGTGACAGTCTTCTGGCCTAGGGACTGATCAATACATTTCTTTTACCTTATGGGTGCTGGCAGAGATTTTGGTCAAGGTGATTCCTGCAGGAATCACCTCGACCAAAATCGCTACCGAAACCCAGAGGGTTAACTTGAAACCTGAGCTTAACTCATTCTACCCCAGACACACCACAGGAAGATAAAGATCGACCATGATAGTTCAAGGGTGATGCCAGAATAGCTTGGCGCCTATGGGCGCCAAGCTATTCTGGCATCACCCTTGAACTATCATGGTCGATCTGTGTCCTGCACTGCAATGCAGTCTTCAGAGGACAACGGCAAAATTTGGGGATTTGGGTCTTGGGGTAGAATGGGTTAACCAAGTTCTGACAATTCATAATGAGAAGAACCCACAGTACAGTGGTATACACATATTTGCACACTGCCCGAGTGATAAAGCTCTCGTCACTATTAGCCCTTCGGCAGTCGGTAGCGATTTATGTCGAGGGGATTCCGCCCGGAATCACCACGACAAAAATCAATACCGACAATAAAAGAGATAGCACTATTGCGTGATAATTCATTACAGCCCCATCTAGATACCATAAAGTGAGACTGCGTTACTGGCATTCACGTTCATGTGGCCAAAACGTGCGTAGGCTAATGAAGAGAAAACTCCCAGTAAGCAAAAACGTCCTCTGGCTGATGCCAACCTTAGTCCTCTGGGCCGGTGTTGGCCTTAACTGGCCCGCGCACGGGCGTGTGTGGGCCAGTTAAGGCCGAAACCGGCCAGAGGACTTTCTGTTTACTGGGTATCGAGTCTGGAGCCACACACTTGACTGCATGTTTGATATTCCGATGAGTAAAATACTGGGGCTGACCTGTATAATGAACATAAATGTTTTGCCCTAAAATTGAATACGCAGATTCGCTGCAGTGGTTTCTTGTTTACGAAGTAAAAGGCCCAATAAGCAAAAATGTCCTCTGGCTGATGCCAACCTTAGTCCTCTGGCCGGCATCAGCCTTAACTGGCCCGCGCACGGGCATGTGCGGGCCAGTTAAGGCCGACACTGGCCAGAGGACTTTCTGTTTACTGGGTATCGAGTCTGGAGCCACAGACTAGACTGCATGTGTGGTATTCCGATGCGTAAAATACCGAGGCTGACCTGTATAATGAACATACATGTTTTGCCCTAAAATTGACTACACAGATTTGCTGCAGTGGTTTCTTGTTTATGAAGTCAAATACTTTCACCCGCTCAGAGCCGGCTGACGCACACTGTGTTTCTGCAATCTCCGTTGATTCAAGACCAAAAGACTTTCATGTCCCGGAGAACATGGATTCAAAGTGGTGTCAGCAAGAGGCATAGATCCTCATGAGCCCCCGCGAATGCGGGGGCTCATGAGGATCTATACCTCTTGCAGTTGGGTGGCGTGCAACTTTTGTTGGCGCTTAACGGGTTAATCGTAATGATGACTTTCTAAGCACAACTTTCATGCACATGCAAAAAAAAAACAAACTCCCTATAGGTGAGAACTGTCAGTAAATATACTACTAATAAACAATACCATCACTAAAACTGCTCAAAGTCACTAAGTTCAGTTTCTCATAAGAAAGGTATGAACCAGCAAGCTGGCAATTGTTGTTATAAAGAAAGTCAAGGAAGTAAGATCTTCAAACAGACCTATATTCCACAGGGAAATTTGGACTTAAATTTTGTTTTCACTTCATCACTGACATTTCTCACCATTTTTATTATAATTACTAACTAGACCGTGACAGGAACATACAGATGTAGTTAGACGGTGACAGGAACATACAGATGTAGTTAGACGGTGACAGGAACATACAGATGTAGTTAGACGGTGACAGGAACATACAGATGTAGTTCAGAAATCTGCAAAAAGTAAAAACTGCACCTTTCAATGACAACAGTGGATTAAAATTAAAGCCCAGACAAACATGTGATATCGCTTGTTTGTCCAGGTAAGTTAATCCGCAGACTGCATTCAGACGCACATTTCCTGACCCACTCCTGATCTGCACAAATCGTCTATTGCTTAGTCACGTGTAACTGTTGTCCCCCAGATTCATACTCATAGAGAAAACCAAATTCACTCGCCCGTTGCCAAAATGTGAGATTTCTTATCCGGCAAGGCAAAGACATGTTCTTGGAGCCCAAATAGCGAATGCAAATTTCACAACACGCACACTTTTTTTAAATTGGCGAATGCAAATTTCACAACACGCACACTTTTTTAAAATTGGCGAACGCAAATTTCATAGCACATGCACAAATGCGCGTGTTGTGAAATTTGCATTCACCATTCGGGCTCCACTTCACGTTCATCGTCACTCCAAGATTTCATTTGATGGTGGCCCAAATGACTACTTCGGTCGTAGTACATTTGGTCCTTCCTGCACACGTTAAAAACAGTCAAGTGGTCCATTTCAGAGATTCACGGTGTACTGTCACTGCTGTTTGCAGTTGCCGCCTTTCGCGCCCTTGCCCTCCGTGCTCTGCTTGCGTGTCTTACGATTCTTCGCCTCGAGCGTCGACCTCTTCTGACCTTGAACTGGCGTGAACGTCCCAGTTCCACTCCCGCTTCCATCCTCGAACGAGCTGTCATGCTGACTCAAGTTGCTTGGGGTTGATGAGTCTGCAAGAAAGAAAATGGTAAAAGTCGCTTTCAAAAAATGTCACCTCAATTCGCACTATACCAGTGACTGTCGAGCGATTTAACCCTTTTGGCACCAACGCACTACAGCAGGAGATGGAGTGACCACAATAATTCAAGGGTAGTGCCAGATTAGCTTGGCGCCATCAGGCGCCAAGCTAATCCGGCACTACCCTTGAATTATCATGGTCAATCTATCTCCTGCAACTGGTAAACAGTCATTAGGTGGCACCTTCAAAATTGGTGGAAATGCGGCCTACGAGTTAAACGGGTTAAACACAATAAACTTTAATTATGTTCTTGACATATCAATAAGCATGCTTCTTTCTTGTATTTTGCAGACATTTCTACGTGTGCACCGTAGCAAACCCCAATGGCTGTGAAAATGAGTTCATCACGTCAACAGTTCACCCTCTGCCTGTCAGTAGCGCCTTTCGTTGCGAGGATTCCTGCAGGAATCATCACGACAAAACCGGCTGCAGACAGCCAAAGGGCTCCAAGTGAAAAGCACCCAAATCCCTGACTCCTGCCCCTCCCCTCTTCTTTTCCTCTAACATTTTCAACAACACAATTAGCAAACGGTCAAATTCAGCATGAATCAACCAGCCATGCGTATCGTCCAGCCACCAGCCATGCTCCAATAACCTTACCCTCTTTAACCCATTCAGCCCTGACACACTACAGCAGGAGATGGATCGACCATGATAATATATTCAAGGGTAGTGCCAGACTTTGGCGCTACCCTTGAATTATCAAGCTCGATCGATCTCCTGCACCTAGCGACTTCTGTTGTGTTGTGTTCTGCGACTAGCACATGCCGTGTCGTCCTTAGGCGACGCTTCCTAAATTTGGGAAATGTGGCTTTGGGGTTAAACGGGTTAAGCTGCCATAGCACAGCCAGCAACAGTCCAATGCTAGAGACGGGGATCCTCATCAGCCCCTGCATACTGTTAGTACAGCGACTCGACACTACATGTAAATCATTTCCAGAACTTTGCACACTCTGCAGTTTACATCACATCAAAACTTCCAATAACAATTATCCATTTTTTTAAAATATCCTTTGGGGTCTACATCACAGTTCTGGAGACCATGATAGTTCAAGGGTGGTGTCAGAACAGAGATCATGATAGTTCAAGGGTGGTGTCAGAACAGCTTGGCGCCTGTCGGCGCCAAGCTGTTCTGAAACCACCCTTGATCCATGCTCAATCCACATCCTGTAATAACATGACATGGTCTCCTGGGCTATGAGCCAAGCTGTTTTGGCACCGCCTTAAACTAACAAAGATTGATCCATATCTTGTTTTTATGTCAGACAAAACAGTATGAAGATAGAGAAAATTAGTCCCACAAGATGGGGAAAATGGAGACGTTGAAGAGGGTTAGGGGGGAAAGTCGAGAAGTCAGATCTTGGTAGGGAGAAGATGAACCCTTTTGCATGTCGGTGGCGGTTCTTGTCACGATGATTCCTACAGGAATCATCGCGACAAAAACTGCTACTGACATACAAAAGGGTTAAAAACCAAAATAAAAGTCCACTGCTATTAATTTTGCGGATGTGGAGAGGTGAAGGGTCTGAAACCAGTACCTTGTGAGGAGATGAGAGGATTGAGAGTACCTCTGAGCCGTCGCAAACTCCCGCGGACACCTGGCTCCCACTCTATTTGCCCGTCTGTGTGCATTCAACCATGACAAATATGTGGAGAGAGTGCAAACGGTTAGTGGTGAACTGAGACGGGTGCGGGTGTGAGGTCACAGGTCAGTAAAGTAAAAGCGTCTGCAAAGCGTGTCTAAAAGCCGTTAAAGCAGAAACCTGTTTCGAGTTACCTCCCTTACGAGAGATCATCTGTGACGGAAGACCATCGCTCAGGGGGCTGCGGCCATCCGAATGATGGTCTTTAATAACAGGTGGCACTGTCTGTGCACAAGATTCCTCTAGGGAGAGCACCTGACTGTGAACCCCTTTCCTGCCACTGGACGTACATTTTGTTTCTAAAATCACTGTTCAGTCAATGCCCAAAAGTAGCAACCGTACGAAGGAACATGTACACAAACGGGTCTCTCAGTAAGAGACATAGATCCTCATGGGCCCCCACAGTCGCGGGGGGGGGGGGGGGCTCATGAGGATCCACGCCTCTTGCGGCTCGATCGCGTTCACTTTTTCTTGGCAGTGAAGGGTTCATGACCACGTTTTCTCACCAAAAGGATCTCAAAAACAGGTTCTGCTGTGTCTGAAAATTAAAAAGATCTAGAACGTAGGATATGCGTGCTAACCTGCGATTACAGACCTCAGCCCTGACGCACTACATCAGGAGATGGATCGACCATGATAATTCAAGGGTAGTGCCAGATTAGCTTGGCACCAACAGGTGCCAAGCTAATCTGGCACTACCCTTGAATTATCATGGTTGATCCATCTCCTGCAGTTTGTACAGTCATTGGGTGACACCTCCAAAATTTAAGAGATGCTGCCCTGGGGATGAACGTGTTAAGGACCAAGCGCTACGATCCCAAATCGCAGGCCAGCACACAGCGATCGCAGGCCAGCACACAGCGATCGCAGGCCAGCACACAGCGATCGCAGGCCAGCACACAGTGATCGCAGGCCAGCACACAGCGATCGCAGGCCAGCACACAGCGATCGCAGGCCAGCACACAGTGATCAGCAATTCTTTGCTAGTAGTGATGACAGGTTTGAAACAAAAAGCTAAATTAGACAAGAGATATTTCTGTAAGTTTGAAGGAAGACAGAAAACCAGTATCCCAGGGGGAACACATGTACATTCCTGAAGTAAATACCTCACTGAAACTATAATCTATAGGAATATACGAGGGGGAGGAGGGGGGGGGGGGGGGGAAGGGTTGGGTTAATAAAATCAAATTAACTGTCAGAACTTTTTTTTTTTTTTTTTTTTTTTGGTTGGTAAAAGCCAACCAAAAATTGTCACCACCAGCAAAGAAAGACCTTACACAATATTTCATTAAAACTAAAGTCTAGACATTGCTCATCCTTATCATAGATTAGACCTTTGGGTATCGGTAGCGTTTTTTTGTCACAATGATTCCTGCAGTACTCATTACAACAAAAACTGGTAATGACAGCTGAAGTGAGGGTTTTTTTTATTTTTTTAATTTTTAAAAAAAGTTTTACATTTTCCCTTTGACTGCAGCTGACAAAGCCATACAGCAGAAAAGACGTGTAACTACATGTTCTCATCTTTTCTGCCCACAGGTATCATCCACAGCAGTCATGGGATTAAAATTGCCTTATGTTACGTTTTCAACTGAAGCTAACTGCACATGCAACATTCATGAATGCAACGCTGAAACAATGCATGTATTTCATATGCACGTACATGTACCCAAATTTTGCTAGTACTAGTTCTTCTCTCTCGATAATTGTACATATGCCATAAGCCAACACTGTGTACATTCACACTTACAAATGTACAAACATGTACATTACATGCACATACACGCAAATGCTTTGTCAGAAATCATTCATCAATCTCCTGTGTTCTTTCCTCAAATGAACAGACTAATGAAATATCACTACAAGTACAAGCACCCTAAGCAATGCTTTGTTTACAAGTCACAAATTTTCATTTCAAATGTCAAACGGTAAGTGAGAGTGCACAGACAAAAAGCCAAGTCCGTCAAGGTTAACTTATTCACACCATGAGCAAATATAAATATTTGTACTAGCTGTGGGAGATGGATCGGCCATGATAGTTCAAGGGTAGTGCCAGATTAGCTTGGTGCCTGAAGGCATCAAGCTAATCAGGCACTACCCTTGAACTCTCATGGCTAATCCATCTCCGACAGCAGTGTGTGCTCAACGGTGAATGTGTTAAATTACCAAACCGTGAAGTTAGCTCCCTTTTGCCAAACAATATCTGCCACCTCCACAACCAACGTAACTCTACAAGGCCCAGGGACTACCTTTCAAAAATAAAGTTGCTCAACTTGGTGATTCAAAATCTCCCACCATAAGGTATAATTATATTTAATCTTTTCGGGCCAGCTTTCGAGACACAAAATCAGATCGTCATACACTATTTCTCACCTGTTAGCGGCAGTGACCGGGACACAGGAATGGAGGTTTTGAGGTGGGTGGTGTGCGAATTGTGAGCAGGATGATGATGAGGGTTGTACGTGGGGTCAATCGCCGTGGCGATGTTGAAACTGCCCCCTGGCGGTTGCTGGCCTCGGTTCGTCGTCCTCACCACACAGCTGTGGAAAAATCAAGTCTTGCTACTGAGGTTCACAATAAGGCCAAATGCAGTGTTCGTAATTCTCAAATCATGAAATGTGCAATATTCAAAGCATAGATGCGGCCAAAACAACTGACCACAACAAAAATCAGCTTTATCGGTCCACTGCTGAGAAAAAATTACCACCACCAAACTCACATAAGGTATAGATCCTCATGAGCCCACAGAGTTGTAAGGGCTCATGAGGATCTATGCTTCTTGCTGAAACCATTTTCCTTAGATGACTGGGGATCTCTGACGTTAAATTAACGAAGATTTCAAAAACACAATCTGCGTCCACTGACAATCAACGGTTAACCCATTCAGCCCTGATGCCCTACAGCAGAAGAAGGATCGATCCTGATGCCCTACAGCAGAAGAAGGATCGATCCTGATAGAAGAAGGATCGATCCTGATAATTCAAAGGTAGTGCCAGATTAGCTTGGCGCTTGGCAATAACTCAAAACATTACAGACATTATTCTGAAGTAAGTTTCCTTTATTGTTGGTTATTACATTGCATTATACATGTTTGACAGTCAGTCGTCCAGTCAAGATTAAGATTTCTGCTCTCACCCTGTCAGATCTTCGTGACTGCTGTGAAAGGGCGGCGGAGGACTGGCTCGTCGGTGACCTCTAATCAGGTCGTTTTCTAACGGGGGCGGCGCCACTACAGGGGCACCCTGGGACTGCAGCCAACGCAAAACTTCGGGCGCGTCATCAGGAGACAAGTCCCCCTCTGGTGTCCCCCGCCCTATGCGTCGGGGAGGGGGTTGGGAGGAGAGGATGCGCTGGTTCACGTCGATGACCGTCCGATACTGACCTTGACCCTGAAATGGTGATTGATGCACAACTTGACCCCAACGTACATGCAACCAGGATCAATAGAAATTGGAGTGAACTGGCAGTTCTAACCCAACGATCTTCTAACTACTGTAAAACTTACTACTTAGAGACTCACTTTAATGTCCAGCCTGAATAAAATAAAACAAAAAACGAAGAAAAAACCCCATCATCTTCAACACTTTGTTCATGAAGCCAGTGGTACTGTTTTACATCTGGAGCCAAAGATTTTATTTCCTTTATCCCCTATCGGGGCACGGAGGAAAGATATCGAACTGGATGCATATTTGCCGATACGTAACAACACAAATGTTCTTTGTGAAATGCTTGTTACTTCTCAGTTAAAACAATTTTTCAAATAACAATGAATATGTCAAGCCAGCTAAAAGTGCAAATGCAATGTACTGTAATATGGAGTAGATTAAAACGACTTAAAAACTTTTACCAAATTTTGCAAGATTCATGACAGCTGACAGTACTAATGGCCACATGCACAAATTCGTTAATCTCACTGAAAAAGTGGTGGGCATTTGCGGCTGGAACATAACAAAATGGAACAGACAAGAGGCATTGATCCTCATCAGCCCCCACAGTTGTGGGGGCTCATGAGGATCTATGCCTCTCGATGGCATCATTCCTGTGACTGTAAGTATGAGGGAGTTGACCTTACTACAGATGAGGTGGGCCGGAACATCACAAGTAAAAAGGAATACGCAAGAGGCATAAATCCTCATGAGCCCCCACGGTTGTAGGGGCTCATGAGAATCTATGCCTCTTGCTGGCATCATTCCTGTCCAATAACCCACATGACCCAGACACTTCCAGTTCAACGAGAGCCAAAATTACGCCTTAACCCATTTAGCCCCAAGACCCTGCAGCAGGAGATCAACTGATTACAATTCAAGGGTAGTGCTCATCTGGCACTACCCTTGAATTATCATGATCAATCCATCTCCTCCAACTGGTACATAGTCGTTAGGCAACGCCTCCAAAAGTTTGGAAATGTGGCCATGGGGTTAAGAGGGTTAATCTCACCTGGGCAGAGGTGGAAATGCGCGGCCGATCTTCAAGACTGCCGTCCCTGGACCCGCGACTGCCAGCGGGGCTACTGACATCAACGGGCGCAGGGCCGTTGTCGATGGACTTGGTGTAGCTGTTGCGGCGATACCGGCGGTGGTTGTGGTCGGCGGTACCGGTGGTATTGGACGCCATCTGTGACAACATATTGGCGGAGGCACCCAGGGGGAGGCCTTCTTGGCCGGACAATTGGCGCTGAAAACAACCCCAAAATTGAAGATGAAAAATCTAACAAATTTTTACAAAGTGTTTCGGAAAATCCAGACAAAAAGAAAAGGGGCAAGTGGCGAGCGCGTGAAAAGCAAAGAAACAACTGACAAAGAAAGGAACACGCTTCAGAAGATCAAGGCAGCTGCCACACGGGTTGTCTTCCTTGCATGACTCACTGTCTCTGTACCAAGTTTGAGTTTAAAGAATAGAAAGTATTGCGAACAAAACTTTTTGTGTTGTGAAGAAACGGCTATTTTTTTCCCCCTATTTTCTGCCCGTCTCTGACCTTCAAACATTGAGGGAGGTCACTGAAACTGGTATGTTTAGAAAGGTTTTGCCATAAGGTATCCTTGGGCCAAGTTTGCCAACTGTGGCTTGATATGTCTGTACCAGCTGCAGGAGATGGAGTGGCACTACCGTTGAATTATCATGGTCAATCCATCTTGTGCTGTGGTGCTTTGGGGCTAAATGGGTTAAAAAAAAAGAAAGTGATAAATAACTATTCGGTCAGTTTAATCCCATCATATGTGCATACTGGATCATGTTCGATTTGCTTGGCTAGTTTCCAATTAACCCTTTGACTGCCGAGAAAAAGTGAACACGATCCAAATGCAAAAGACACAGATCCTCAAAAGCCCCTGGGGCTCATGAGGATCTATGCCTCTTGCTGAGACCAGTTTGTATCCATGTTTCTTGGACGGAGTTGGCCTTTGGTCGTAGAATGAACCAAGATTTCAGAAACACAAATGTACATACAGTGAACATACAGTGGAAGGGCAGGGGCTAAATTACTCACATTAACACATTTCATGAGAACCCCAGGGAACAAGCTAGAGTAGTTTCATACGCCAGCACAGATGCTAATAAAGCTGGCGAGCCAGAAAAAAAAACTACGTAATTGGTGTCAGAAGCGGACCCAAAGTCCTACTCCTGTTACAAAAACACCTTCTTCTGTAAAAGACAATTACTGAAGAAGGGAAAAGAAATGTTCACTCGTCGCAAAAATAAATTGCTACTACTTTTACCAATTTATTTTCATTTTAAAATGAAAACCTACGAAATTCAAATCAGCAGACGATTTCATCACCTGTTATATTATGCTGAAATTGTCGAAACAGAAGGGAGACAAATACCAACTTCTGAGAACTGCAATGTCTCTTGCGCCGAGTTGGTATACCTTGCCCTGTGCCTAGGTGACAAGCACCAGCGGCGCCATTGTTGTTATTTTCGCACTTGACCGGTCGCTCTGACCGGTCCTGTGCACCAGGTCGGTTTAGAGCGTGTGCTCTCTGCACTTGTAATGAGCAATCTCAGAGAAAGAATCATGTGACGTTTGATTGCTGCAAAATAAGATGACTAAAGAATAAACACTTTCCCATATGCAATCCGGCAATAGTGCATCCTTATGCCAGCACCACGAAACATTACACGATTTGACAGATTTGAAAAATAGTTTTTTTCCTCAATGGTGGTGATTTTGCGACATCTGCGTCTCTTTGCGGCAAAAAGCACCGTTGTAACCATAGTACGAGAGACGAGTGCACTACAATAAACTTGATTTAGAAATACACAAGTTCTGATGAGAATGAATTACCCCCGGAGACCAATATTTTTCCAGTAGGGACCCAACAACGCCCTTGAACATTTTATGCTAAGGGGGCCCGGTAAAGCTAAAACAGGAAACGAACCGTTTTTGGACTGCGATCACAATCTTCTCGGGAACGTACGAGACCATACTACAAGTGCAGAAGCTTACCTGCGCGTACAGTTCTGGTGGACAGGATCAGTCCGAGCGACCAGACAGATGTGAAAATCGCAGTAATGGTGCCACTGGTGCGTTTAACCTAGGTACAGGGCGAGGTATACCAACTCAGCGTCGCTTGCATTGTGAGCAAAAGATGGATTGCCTCCCTTCTCTCATAAAATGCAACAGAAGACCTTACGATATTTTCGAAGACCCCCCCTCCTCAATCCAAAAGGCAAAAGAATTCAGAAAAAAAAAAAAAAAAAAAAAAAAAAAAATGGCAGGCAACTCACATACAAGCAACCATAACAACAACAAAAACATTTGAGATTGAGATATTTAGTGTTTCAGTCCTCACAGTACCAGAGGGCATAAATGAAGGCTCAAGCATTATATAGATTGTCATAAGCCACTGTAGCAGTGTTTCATCAGAATCTAGGCATCTAAGATCTCTCTGCAGTCACAGTTTATCTGCAGAGATCAGAATCTAAGCATCTAAGATCCCTCAATATTCACGGTTCATTTGCAAGATTACCGTACAAGTGAAAAATGACTGCTCATGGATCTAACTCATCCAAATTAACCTAGAAAGCCCTGACATGCTATGACAGGCTGTGGATCGACCATGATAGTTCAAGGGTGTCATCGGAATAGTTGGCGCCTGTAGGCACCAAGCTATTCCGACAATACCCTTAAACTATCATGGTCAATCTGCTTCTTGACACAGGACCGCACGGGATATCTAAAAACAATTTTTTTTAAAATTCATCCTCAAGATGGAATATGTTAGAAGATCTAACAAACAGGCATTGCTCTACCATATTTTGAAGTTGAAAACAATATTTGAGAAAAAAAATAAATTCAAAATAAGGCAATTTTTTAATCCCCTATTCTGGACCCCCCTCCCCCCCCCCCCCCCTCTCCCCCCCACCACCATGAATTTGACATTTTAGAGGTCTAATTCGTATGGCTATAAAGGTCTTGCCACAAAGTACCCTAAATAGTCTCCAAGAAGATGCCAACGTTAAAGTTCATCACAGACAACAGACACTGGCAGACGGATAATGAATGATAGACTGATGACCACTGGTCCAGTACATAGACTCACTTATGCTATCATACCCGAGCCGATCAGAACAATTCAAACGCAAAACAGAAAACACAGCAGCCAATGCCTAACAAAACACTTCATGCACGTCTCACCGTGATCAATTTTACCCCTGTAGAACAAAGTGAAAAACAGAAACACAGATACAACAACCTCAACATTATTTCTAATAACTAATTTATTTTATGATCACAAAAATGTATGATAAAGGTATACCGTGCAACACAATGATACTTGACCGTTCACTGCTAATAAATTTTGAACACCATCCAACTGCAAGAGGTATAGATCCTCATGAGCCCCTGCAGTTGCGGGGGCACATGAGGATCTATGCCTCTTGCTGACACCACTTTGAATTCATGTTCCTGTGATATCTAGGTTGTTTTTTTTTTAATCTTAAATTAATTAAGATTTCTAAAACACGGTCTGCATCAGCTGGCTCACTATGGGTTAAAAAAAAAAAAAATTCTGTGATTTTGTCAGAAAGCAAAATTTTGATCCCACACAGAGTTCTTGTGTGTTATTGGTGAAACCCGCAATGAAATTTTCCATCATCAAGCTGTTGACACAAGTTATCTTAATGACCTTTACTAGTTTAGTTGTATTTGAAATACACAATTAAAAAAACAAAATCCATGTGTTCATAGCATTAACCCCCTTGTGCCTGCAGCCACTGGTACTGTTTACCATACTGGTGGCAGCATGCACAAGGGGATAAACCACAAACAGCACAGGTGGCTGCCTACACAGGGGTTAAAATGACTTGAAATAAAAACTGGCGAGAAAGGGTGAGTGCGCCACCGGATAGGGAAGTACGGGAGGTTACTCGGGGTGTCCTGGTAACGACACCCCAGTGTTGCCTCCCCTGTTGTGAGGGACACAACAAGTTTTGGGGGCTAAAATTGGTATGCTAAGCGAAGCTTCCTAGTAGTAATGTCATCAGTAATGATTTTGAGAAAATAAAAGACCTTGTTGGCCATCTCATTTTCTTTCCTCCTGACTGACCTCAAGCCTCTGCTGTTCCTTCAACTGCTGTTTCTTCTGTTTGTATTTCTTCTCCTTCAATCTCTCCTGCTCCTGCATGATGGCCGCCAGCTGTTCGTCCCTCAACTCAATCTCCCGCAGTTTGTTTCGGTCCACCTCTGCTTTTGACCTCTGCAATTCAACACATTTGAGTTGTACGGTTTGACATTTCCAAATGTGGGAGCTGTCTTTGCAAGACTACACAGCATTTAAGGAGTCAGATCGACCAGGACAGTTGAAGGATGGTGCCCGACTAGCTGATAGTTGAAGGGTGGTGCCCGTATAGCTTGGCGCCTAGAGGCGCCAAGCTATCCGGGCACCACCCTTGAACTGTCAGTGTATCACAGCTGATCCAAAATGTGTGGTTATCATCACAGCTGAACGGCTTAAGAAAGATTAGCAAGACATGCCACAAAAGACATCCTGACTGTATTCCATATTGTGTTTCTGCTTTGTTTTTACGAGAAGTGTATCTACCTGATGTGAATCTACTGCATATGAATCTAAAAACATAAACTTGATCCAAGCATAAACTTATCCAAGAAGTGTGAATTCAAGACACAATTTCCAAAAAGTGAATTAATAATCATGATGGTAAATAAATGCACAAATAAATACATAAATAAAATTTTACAAGAAATAAATAAAAAGCCAACCTTATGTTCTTGTTCTTGCAATAACTTTGCCAGCTCCTGGAGAGAAAAAAAAAATCAGATTTGTGACAGAGATATTAATGCCTACACTCACATACATGGTCAAACTGCGATAGCTCACACAGTTTCAGACCAAAAAGTGGACCGCCAAGCACGTAAAACATAACAAAAATTGCAAAAAAAGAAACTTAGCAGAACAACTGTCATTTCTAAGTGTGTTTATTTCTTGGGATTTTCCTCTTCTTTTCTAAATGTCTTTCTTTCTTTCTTGACAGTGCAAAAAATTAAAAAAATAAAAGGATTGAAAGTGAAAAAGGTCCACAGAATTACTGCACCCCAACGATTCATGGCGAGCAAGGGACATAAACTCTTGAGCCCCTGCAGAATTAAGGCCTCTTGCAGATGGAACAGACACTGGTTCTCTATGAACAGACACTAGTTCTCTCTGAACAGACACTGGTTCCCTCTGAACAGACACTAGTTCTCTCTAAACAGACACTGGTTCTCTCTAAACAGACACTAGTTCTCTCTGAACAGACACTAGTTCTCTCTGAACAGACACTAGTTCTCTCTGAACAGACACTGGTTCTCTCTGAACAGACACTAGTTCTCTCTGAACAGACACTAGTTCACTCTGAACAGACACTAGTTCACTCTGAACAGACACTAGTTCACTCTGAACAGACACTAGTTCCCTCTGAACAGACACTGGTTCCCTCTGAACAGACACTGGTTCTCTTTGAACAGACACTGGTTGTCTCTGAACAGACACTGGTTCTCTCTGAACAGACACTGGAGAGTGGTCTGCCCTTGCATGGTGTATGAACACGAAATTTCAGGTCTCCGGTCGAAATTACGACTTTGAACGCCTGTAACCAAGACAAGATGCCAGCTACTGGTCTACCAGTTGCTGTAGAGAAATTACTGGCTACTCTGATGACGGACCACCGTGTTGTCTCCTGGAAGGTGACCGGAGAGGGAGAACATTCAGTGGTTGTTCTCCGCCTCACTAGCTGTCAACAAGATGGGACTGCGCCATTACCGAACGACCATTGGCGAAGGAAAGCCCCAGCCCAAGTACGTCGCGACCAGCAGCGTGCAGCTCAACGACGTGCCCAGCTACAGCAACGACCACAGCAGTCAGCTGTCATTAAGACTGATACCGTAACCACGGCCACTGACAGCGAAAATAACCACGATACAACAATGAGTGACAACGCCACAGTCGTCAACAAAGTGAGTGACAACAATATCGCCAATAACAATATCACCATGAAACCCAGGTTCTGTGACAAAACTAATGACAGGGACAGAAAACAACGTCAGGGACATTGGGCGTTACAGGCAAGTCAATTTTTAAATTCTCCTCCGGATCTGTTTATGCCAAGCCCCGACTGTGCTAATTACGACACACCGTCTGAGTCAGGACGGAATGCACTGACAGACGACACACTGTGTTCAGCAAGTGCCGCACGCATGTCTTGTATTGATACCTGTACTACTGTGTCCAGTGATGCGTGCGGACAGATGCAACTAGGCCGAGGTGTGTTGTGTACAGACACAATGCAGTCACGTGAAAACAGTGGTGATGAGATGGAGGAACTGTACCTAAAGCGTTTGGCAACAGAGCTAGGTTACGATGCAGAAGAATTGAAGACTTACGTGGGTTCATTGACAGACAGGCCAAAGTTGACACAGTTGCGTGACACCAGATGTAACAAGTGTATCAGAAAGGGAGTGGTTGACACACGTGGTGGAAGGGAGGTGTTGATATGTGAAAGCGAGGACATTGTGCTACACTATGACTGCAAAACTGAAGAGCGTGGTTGGTTCATCAAGCCTTCATCAAACAATCAGCCTCGTACAGTCCGCGAAGATGATCTCCTCTCCTGTCTCTAAAGATGGCTGCAAGTGGACGATCCTAAATACGATCATCACTTCATGCAGTTGGACAAGGATCTGGACATAACTGCTAAGCTGGTGAGACTGCTGTTAGGGTGAACCATTTACTACATCAACTACTGTCGGTACTGTGAATGCCTGATTGGTGGACTGATCGGTGATATAGACATTTCCTGACATGGCTAACCATGGCATGACTGCACTGTACATTTGTCGCGTTTCGATCGCTTGTCATTGTACTCACCCCCCCCCCCCCCCCACCCCAATTCTAAAGGGCCGATGGCCTATGGAATAAATTGTATCGTATCGTATCTGAACAGACACTGGTTCTCTCTGAACAGACACTGGATCTCTCTGAAAAGACACTGGATCTCTCTGAACAGACACTGGTTCTCTCTGAACAGACACTAGTTCTCTCTGAACAGACAGTTCTCTCTGAACAGACATTGGTTCTCTCTGAACCGAAAAACCGTAAGTTCAGCTTTCTGGGATTTTGAAAAAGCTAAATCAACCTCCAGGACTGATGAATGTCACCCATGTTCTTCTTCTTGTTGGATTTTCTTATTTCCTAGACAAGCATTGGACGGATCAACAAACAAAGAAAGTTAATCAAGTACACCTTCCCAGGGGAGGAAGGAAGAGGGTATACAAATTATATTCACCCGAGTGCTTAACCCATTACATCCTGCGGCTGATTTTTTTAAATGTGCTTATTGTCCTATGACGGCTACATCAGGAGATTTATAACAACTATTTTGGTTCATGGATGGTGCCAGAATAGCTTGGCGCCTGAGGCGCCAAGCTATTCTGGCACCACCCTTGAACTATCAGTCAAATTAATTTCAAGCAGCAGTGTCTCAGGATGAAAAGGGTTAAAGGGATAAGGCAATGTCAAGGTCCCCTTACCTCGTCTTGTCTCTGCTGCATGTGCTCCCATTCCTCAGGGTGAAGGTTGTCCGGGGGCACCGCAAAAAAGTCACTAAAATCTCCATCGTCCTCTATGCGACCAGCCGGTGTCACTCTACAGCAGCAAAAAATAAAAATAAAAATACTCCCACATTGTAGAGCAAAACATTTACCAAATTCTGTCACAAATAATGTGAATTCAAAGTGCAACCGAGTTCGACTAGGTAATTTAGATCTAAAAAGCTGACAATAATGTGTGAATATGTAGTCTGAAGCACACACACACACAAAAGAGAAACCAAAACTATACACAGGGTCTTTATTACTACAGCACCAGGGTAGATAACCAATGCAAACCATAAACTTTTTAAAAAAAACAACAACAAAGCGTTGGCTATAAGGTGTTCTTTGGTACAAAATACATGCTTATGATACATTCTTCCCTGGCAGCAACCTGTATATAAGTCAGTCACCTGTATAGTCAAGACGGCCACTTTTTAACTCTCACACTTAAGAGTCAAACTCCTGCACACTTAACCCATTAAATCCTGAGGCTGATTTTGTAAAAATTTGCTTATTGTCCTATGAAGGCTACATCACAGATCAAGAGATAGATCAACCGTTTTAGTTCAAGGGTGGTGCCAGAATAGCTTGGCACCTCAGGCGCCAAGCTATTCTAGCACCACCCTTGAACTATCAGTCAAATTTATTTCAAGCAATGGGTGTATCAGACTGAAAAGGGTTAATAACCGGTAAACCCCTTTCACAAATTTGAGACACATCAAAAAGACTGCTGTCCTGTGGAAGGCAAAAAGCAATAAGTACATCTTTGTAAAAAGTGGGATACTCGATGTACTACAATGAAAATCTCGCTTTTCACAAAAATGGACTTACTGTCTTTTACAATTCACAGGGCAGACTGGAGATGTGTGGACAGGTGTGGGAGATGGATTAGCTGAGACAGTTCAAAGGCAGTGACAGATAGCTTGGCACACGGAAGGCACCAAAGCTGACCCGGCAGCACCCTTGAACTGTCACGGTTAATGTATCTCTCACCGACGGGGATCAGCCATCAACCCTTTGGGTGTCGGCAGCGATTTTGGTAGAGGTGATTCCTGCAGGAATCACCTTCCTGCAGGAATCACCTCGACCAAAATCACTACCAACACACAAAGGGTTAGAAATGCCACTCAAAGGTGGAAAAGCAATTTTTAGGCATGTCAAATCACTTCAGTGGCCATGTTACACAAGGTTGACCATGCATTACCTGAATGTATAAAATATTAGTATTTACACCAAGCTGATGAAATGAAAGTGAACATATACTAATGGTCAAAACTTAAGGGCCACCCCACTTTTTTTGTGTCATTGTTTATTGCCGCAAGTACGCTAATAAAATACAATGTTCTTTCGATCCAAATGGGTTAAAAGTTGACCTTACACAGTCCACTGTACAGGGAACAATAGACAACAATTCATCAATTTCTATGAACGTGTCAAATGCACGTGAAACATCGTCAGTTTTTGTGAAAAGCTGTTGATATTGGCAAGCGTACCAACGGCAGGTCGGTGGAAAAACTCAGTAAAGTCATGATGCACGTGCTAAAGGGGTCAGTCATGAACACTGAGCACTTCTGTTTCGCTACAAATACCGGTACAGTAGGGGCATAATTGTCACGTTCCTAACCATGCCACCACGACGAAGCCTAACGCTAGTAGATCAAGGCCGGGCACTAGCATGGCTGCAGGATGGAATTCCCGGACAAGAAGTTGGGAAGACGTCTTGGGGTGTCCCATTCAGTGATCCAGAGGTTGCTGGCACGATTCCAAGAAAATGGAAGGGCAGAACGACGACCCTGCTCAGGATGCCCGCGCTGCACAAAGCAGAAGGGAGGACAGATACCTCTGTGTGGCGGCTCTGCGCGACCAACCTGTCACATCAACCACTCTGCGACATCGACTGATGCAAGCTGCAAACGTTAACATCAGCAAAAGCACAGACTGCCGACATCTGCGCAAAATTGGCCTGGCTTCATGTAGAGCAGCAGTGACAATACCCCTCACTCCAGCTCATCGCAGAGCCCGGGTTGCCTGGTGTCATCAACATGTGAGGTGGAACAGACTCCAGTGGACTCAGGTTTCATTTACTGATGAGTCACGGTTTACTGTATCCTTCAACGACGGCAGGGTGAGAGTCTGGAGACGACAGGGCGATCGATTCATGGATGGATGCGTCCAAAAGATGGATCACTACGGAGGAGGCTCAGTCATGGTCTGGGCAGGCTTCAGCAGGGAAGGCAGAACCCCCTCCACGTCATCCGAGGCACCCTGACTGGACTGCGCTATCGGGACGAGATTGTGCAGCCCCACATCCAGCCAGCTCTCCAAGCCATAGGTGACAATGCCATTCTGCAGGATGACAACGCTCGACCTCATCGCGCCTGTGTGGTGGATGAGTACCTTGAGCAACGGGGCATCATGAGGATGGAGTGGCCAGCTCGTTCACCTGATCTGGCTCCCATCGAGCACCTCTGGGACGTGCTGAGGCAACGCGTAGTCAGCAACCACCCCCGACCTCAAGGCACCCCCCAGCTGACTCAGTTCCTGCATGAAGAGTGGGAAGCGATCCCACAACATGTTCCCCGAACCCTGGTGAACTCCATGCGTCAATGCTGCATTGAATGCATGGCTGCAAACGGTGGGTACACTCGCTACTGACTGGACCAGTCTTGTGTGACTTTTCAAATGAGGGGTGGGTGAACATTCTAACGTACTGCGGTTGTTACAATTGCTTGATTTACTCAAAACTTAAATGAAATTGTTACTGAATAAATTAGCAAAGTACTGACTCCAAGTATTGTCACATTATATGTGTGGTGTTGTCGGTGCGTCTGCGATAAAAAGTGGCCCTTAAGTTTTGACATATGTGAAGCCCACTGACACAAAATAAATCAGGAACTAATATTAAACTGCTAGTCAAGGATGAAATACAGAAAAAGTAATAAACAATATGGCAAATAAACATTGTACCACAGATGTTACCATATGGGTACTGAATTTTTTTTTAAATTGCGATCAGAACGACCAGAACTGATGCATTTCTTTTATTTTATCATGCTCTCTTTTGTGGAACATGTACGAATGCAAATGTTGATGGCAAACGCAGGGACACACACAGCCAAGACTAAGAACTAAACTTTGACACAAAACAAATAGGAATAGCCTATAAATGAAAAAAAAAAATTACACACTTTGGGTTTATGCTGCAGTTTGAAACAGTTCTTGGGCAGAATACAAATGATACACAGAAAGAACAAAAAACGTAGCGAGTAAATGAAATATCGCAAACACCATAACCCAACAAAGCAAGCGCCATCACCACCACGTGTTAGTGAGGTTATGTGATTAATGCCAGTAGCAACAAGAAAAACATGTGCTGGTCTGTGATTTTGGACCTGATGGCTTCGAGGTCCAGATGGTAAATAAATGCACAAAGTTGCAGACTTGTCATAAATTACTCACTTTATGTCACAAGAAAGCTAGTTTTGGACAGTGGGTATTAACCCCTATCATGCTGAGGCCAAAAGCTTCAAATTTGTACACTGCCATATGCAAGCTACATTATAGTACTTAACGGACATAGACCAATGGCTTTAGTTCAAGGGTGGTGCCAGAATAGCTTGGCGCCTAGAGGCGCCAAGCTATTCTGGCACTACCCTTGAACTATTTTAGTCAAATTTATTTCACACACTGGTGTATTCCGAATGATAAGGGTTAACCCCTTCACTGCTGAGGCCAACTGCAAGAGGCCTAGATTCTCATGAGCCCCTGCGACTGCAGGGGCTCATGAGGATCTATACCTCTTGCTGAGACCAATGATTGTTGGATGGCATTGGCTTTTGGTCATTGAAACAACCACGATTTCAGAAACAAAAATGTATGTACAGTGGCAGGCTGAAATTGGTAAGCTAAGCGTACCTTCATATTAGTAATGCCATCGGTAAGAATTTTGAGAAAACCACAATTTTTTTCTTTAGCATGTGCAGCTTTACACTGAAAACACCAATACTTCTTAATCTACGTCATCTTGTGAAGTGAACATCATCCATCTTGATAACGAAAATTAACATAATAGAGAGGATCAGCACAGGCAGAACTTTCTTCAGCTGATTTCCATACTTTAAAACTTTTTATCCCGCAATTTGACCTACCCACACCCGAGAGCCAGGAGGAGCAGCAGACCAATAAAAATACTGTTTATGAAAAATTAGTTGAGTTTTACTGCTAAGATTGTCTTTTTCATAAAAAAGATTACAAGAAAATTTTCCCGTTTTAAAAATACATGTAAAAATGTGGTTGACGAGTACTGCAAACGCTCTATAACAAAGCTGCTGATTTCATTTTGCGGCAATAGCATCACTGATTTCTAGTGATGGCCCTGCCTCTAATATTTTTTAAGCAGGTGAAACTTTATCACTACATACCATTTTCCATGCCTGTTACACAAAATGAACAATTCTGCAGCACATCTGCTGCACTAAAAATCACAGACAAGCACACAAGCTGTAAAGTCCAGAGTTCCAGACCAGTACACACAAACAGTGCACCAGCAGAGTGGATGAGTTTCACTACCAGTAGTCAGACTTAACCCATTCAGCCCTGATGCACTACAGCAGGTGATGAAATGACCATGATAATTCAAGGGTAGTGCCAGATTAGCTTGGCGCCACCAGGCGCCAAGCTAATCTGGCACTACCCTTGAATTATCATGGTTCACTTATTTTTTTCATGCAGCAGATACATAATTGTTTGGCGACATACCCAAAATTTGGGAAATGGGGCCACAGGGTTAAATGGTTGTTTGTGCTTTGGGTGTGTTTATGTGCTGTTAATTTTAGAATTTGTATTGTAATATTTTTATTTTGTGTTTTTGCTGTCTATTGTTTTGTGTTTAGGTTTTAACTTTGATTTGCATTGTACAGCGCTTAGAGCCTGCACTGCAGGGAGTTTGCGCTTTATAAATATAATTATTATTATTATTAAATGGGTTTAAGTGTCTACACTTAACACTACCAGTAATCACAGAGCAACAGAAATGGCACAAAACAGGAAGAAAATCATACTACATGTACTACTGCACAACAAAATATCCCATCACCATTGGTGCACCTTCTCAACACACACACACACACACACACACACACAAACATACACACACACACTCACCCACTCGCACAACTACATGCAAACACGTTCAACATGCACACATCCACATGCTATAACACAAACACAGTCACACACACCAAACTGCAAGAACACATGTTTACACACAACACTCACATGCTCGCTCTCTCTCTCTCTCTACACTATTCCTGCACATCTAAAGACTATAGCCTCGCTTGGAATCTTTAAAACGAAACTTTTTGATTACCTGATGAGCCAAACATAACATCACTGGGCACTTATTTAAACAAACCCTGATGGGTTAATACTTTATATATAGTATATATTGTATAGTGTTTGCATAGTTGTTTAGTGTTTGTATGTGTGTGTGTGTGTATGTGTGTGTGTTATATAAGATGAATGTTGGGTGTTACTACTATTTTATGTATTTAATATTTTTTAAAAATTATTATTATTTTGTTTCTATTTTCTTTTAAATTATTATTGCATGAAATAATGTGTGTAAATATAATGTCTTTATTTTTATTTTTTTAAATATATTATTATTATTATATTGTAAGCGTTAGCAATGGCAAGTTTGTAAAAAGACGATTTGTTTCTGTCAAAACTTTTTACCGTTGATAAATAAAGTTTCATCATCATCATCATCATCTCTCTGTCACATACACACGCTCTTTCTCTCTCTGTCACACACGCAAAACACACAAGCTTCCAAACACACCCACAGATTCACACTTGCAGGCTGTTAGTATGTGAGTTTGACCTCTACTCTACCTGCATTTATACCTGGTGACCCCGTTCGGTCCCGACGCGACCGAGCCCTGAAGTCGCATGGCTTCCACGTCCTGTGTCACTCTCTCTACTCCATTTCCATCTGTAATTA
Source organism: Semisulcospira habei (assembly GCA_036245525.1). Taxonomy (NCBI): domain Eukaryota; kingdom Metazoa; phylum Mollusca; class Gastropoda; family Semisulcospiridae; genus Semisulcospira; species Semisulcospira habei. The sequence goes on from BTPG01000001.1 coordinate 250,021,130, forward strand.
GAAAACAATCGATACTTGGGTGAATGCCGGCCATTGTAAATAGAGAGGCAGGCCAGTGTATCGCATTTTTCAAGCATTTTTGTAGCTTCTCCTGCAATCTGAACGTGGAATTTCTGCTTTTGACTTTTGCCACAAGTGTAAAAGAGGAAAGGATCATTCTGATAATGTACTGTACAAAAAAGTCCATCTGTCATATCTTGATTTTATGCATTTCCGTCTTTTCCTCTACCATCATTCTGCGGTACACGAGAACCTGCCTTAGGCAGCCACCTTTTTTACAAAAGAAAAAGCGGTCAGCACGGACAGGGGCTCTCTCACGAGAAGTTTTGAAGGACAGAAAGTGTCCCCTGGCGCCGACACGATGGGCTTTAACCCCATCACTGCTGAGAAAAAAAATGGACACCACACTACTGCAAGAGGCATAGATCCTCATGAGCCCCCCGCAATTGCGGGGGCTCATGAGGATCTATGCCTCTTGCTGAAACCACTCTATATCTATTATTCATGGGACAGCTGGAGCTCTTTTGAGTTGACTTTACGCACATTTCAGACGTACAATGTACGTACACTGGCAGAGAAGGGGTTAATGACAGGTGATCTCCCATATTAGGAGTGTTTGTTGAAAACAGGTTCTGCTGCAACTGTAAGATTTAGACAGTGATATATTGTGTAGGCACATCTGTCACTTCAAAAGAGGAGGCGGCTGCGCGTGTGGAAGACCTGCGGGTCACCCCATTACATCCTGAAGCTTTCCCACAAAAAATGTGCTTATTGTCTCAAGAAGGCTACATTACAGATTAGGAGATAGATCAACTGTTTGAGTTCAAGGGTGGTGCCAAAATAACTTAGCACCACAGGCGCCAAACTATTCTCGCGCCACCCTTGAACGATCATGGTCAAATTTATTTCAAGCAATAGTGTATTAGGATGAAAAGGGATAAAGGGTGACGAGGACAGGGCAGGGAGGACCAAATCCAATCGCATGTCGCCGAATGCGAGCAGATTTCTTGTTGGGTGAGGCAAAGTTAGGTTTCTTGGAGCCCAACTAGCGAATGCAAATTTTACAAGACATGCTCAAACAAAACTGTTCGGGAACAAAACTTGGGATACTGGTGTCCTAGAACATGTGATCTTTCCTGGACAGGGATGAAGGTGATAAAAGTTAACTCATTTGAGATGTGCTGCAACTAGAAAAGCAACATAAAGCCATGTATCCAGATGCTGCTCATCTGAAAAGAGTCAAACGAACTGGTATGTGGCAAGGCGAGGCGCGCTTCCTCCGTTGTTCGTGCTAGCTGCTGCTCCAGTTTCTCCCGCTCCTTTTTCAGCTTGCGCTCCCGCTTTTTCTCCACGTACTTCTCGTACTTTTTCTTCTCCTTGTCCTGAAGAATCTTGGCCAACTCCTGATGACAAATAAGGGGTCAATATATATTCAATATACAATACAATACAACTTTATTGTCTGTTCGAGTCAAAGAAAGACAGAAATTTGCCTTTTGGTTCATCATAAAACAACAATATTAAGACACTACCAAACGCTACAAGAACATTCCATGAAAAATTATCATTGCAGCAATCTATCACAAGCAATCTGTCACACTTCACGTGCAATTCTTCCATTTTAATCCCTTTTCTCCCACTGTGCATGCATTTTTGTTTCTGAAATCTTGGTTCCTTCATGGACCAAAAGCCAACACCGTCCAAGAAACGTGGATACAAAATGGTCTCAGAAAGAGACATAGATCCTCATGAGCCCCTGCTGTGGCGGGGGCTCATGAGGATCTATGTTTCTTGCACTTGGATTGTGTTCACTTTTTCTCCGCCGTGAAGGGGTTAAATTAAATCAAAGAGTCAACAAAATACTCACAGCTAATTTGTAACTTGAAATTTTTACAGCAAATTTTCATTCTGAAGCGTAAACTACCCCACACAATTCCAGCAAAGAGACACTTGTATTTAACAAGAAAGCTGAAATTCAAGCAGTCAGCTTTCAAGCATGTAAAACATACAGTCAAACCTGTCAGACGACCACAAATGTGTAAGGCTAACACCTGTCTAAGCAGTCCATGCATTTTTGGTCCCACTGTTTTAGTACCGTTACTGAGGCGACCCCATGTAAGGAGTCCACTTGTCTAAAATGATCACTTTTCGACGGCTCCTAGGGTGGTGGCCTTTACGCAGATTTAACTGTAACAATATTTCACAAATATACCTCATCCTCCAGTGCACGGACAGTATCATCACGTCTTGCTTCATCCTGGACTTGTCGAGCGACTCTGCGAGCCACGATCTCATCTGCCTCCGCTCTGTTCAAGAAAAAAATGCAACGCTTATCAGACTCACTACAGTTTTCGGAAACCACCACCGACATTAACCCATTACATCCCAAAGCTGATTTTTAAAAAAATAATTTGCTTATTGTTCTATGGTTGCTAGATTAAAGATCAACCATTTTAGTTCAAGGGTGGTGCCAGAATAGCTTGGCGCCTCAGGCGCCAAGCTATTCTGGCACCACCCTTGAACTATCATAGTCAAATTAATTCAAGGGAGAAAACGGTTAACAGACTGGTTCTCTCTCAGGAGAAGTTGTGAAGGGAAAACAGTGTCACCTGTCATAAAAGACCATCATTTAGCAAAGCAAATTCAGCACCAAATACAGCCTCCTTTGCTTAAAACAAAGTCCGATATAACAAAAGTCAGATAACAAAGTCGGATATAACAAAGTCGGATAACAAAGTCGGATATAACAAAGTCGGATAACAAAGTCGGATATAACAAAGTCGGATAACAAAGTCGGATATAACAAAGTCGGATAACAAAGTCGGATATAACAAAGTCGGATAACAAAGTCGGATATAACAAAAGTTGGATATAACAAAGTCGGATATAACAAAGTCGGATATAACAAAGTCAGATATAACAAAGTCGGATATAACAAAAGTCGGATAACAAAGTCGGATATAACAAAAGTTGGATATAACAAAGTCGGATATAACAAAGTCGGATATAACAAAAGTCGGATAACAAAGTCGGATATAACAAAAGTTGGATATAACAAAGTCGGATATAACAAAGTCGGATATAACAAAGTCGGATATAACAAAAGTCGGATAACAAAGTCGGATATAACAAAAGTTGGATATAACAAAGTCGGATATAACAAAGTCGGATATAACAAAAGTCGGATAACAAAGTCGGATATAACAAAAGTTGGATATAACAAAGTCGGCTATAACAAAAGTCGGTTGATTGATTGTACATTGCTTAATGTCCCGACAGCAACAAGACTTTCTCAGGACGTGCCAGCACTGCTTGTGAAAAAAAAACTAAACAGAACATTGAACGTATGTCGCCAGCCGGTCCAATACGTTAAATAAACCTACGACATAGGGCCTAAATAAAGCTAAGACCATTTAGCAACACACATCCAATATCAAGAGCTACAGGCAGTGCAGACAGTAGGGAGAGTTTAAAAAAGGAAAATACAGGTGAATGGACCAAGGGTAGACAGAAACACATGCCCCAGAATAGAGGGAAAACCCACCCTGTGGGGCTGACCAGGGTGACCCTGGGAACTAAAAAGTAGTTAACCCCACCCAAGTCCCCCAGGGCAGACCCGGGTGGGGGCAACAAAAGTCAGATATAACAAAGTCAGATATAATAATAATAATAAAGGAGATTTGTTAAACGCTTATTCTAAAAGTAGCTCTAAGCGCTTATACAATGAAAAGGATAACAACTAACACACACACACAGACACACAACATACGCACGCACACACACACGCACGTGACCGTGGTGATGAATTGTGAATGGCTGGGGAAATGAATTAGTGAAAGGCAGTGTTGTAGAGGTGGGTTTTGAGAAGTGATTTAAATGAGGATAGCATTTGACAGTTACAGACCGGGGCGGGGAGGCTGTTCCAAGTGGCGGGGCCAAGATGGGAGAAAGCACGACTGCCACGTGTTTTACATTTGAAATTGAGATGGCAAAAATTATGTGTGTCAGAGGAAGAGCGGAGGGTGCGAGATGGATATAACAAAGTCGGATATAACCAAAGTCGGACATATATAACAACACTTTTTCGGAGATCCCAACAGCACTCTGTGTAAATTACTTCACTTAAGCAAACTTCCCATATAACAACGAGAAAATGACAGTGAGCCCCCTGACGATTTGTTATATCCAAAGTTTTCTGTAATCCCATCAATAAAAAAAAAGCAACACTAATGTGAATAGGGTTGGCAAGAGGCAAAGAACCTCATCAGCACCTGCAGATGCGATGGCTCATGAGGTTCTTTGCCTCTTGCAGTTGGACGTTGTTCGTAAATTTTCCGGCGGCGACTGTCAAACCCCAGTGCAACTTACTGAGCCTGCAGAGCGGCCAATTTTCTCAAGCGTTCTTTCTGTAATTCCACCTCTTCCTGGCTTTGGACAATTTTCGCAACGGGTATGTCCTCGCGCACTGTTCGGCGCACCTGTCGATTATGACCATAGTGTTCCTCAACTGAAAAAAAAAAAAAAAAAAAATCACTGATAAGTTTCACAAGTGAACACGAAAACAATGACACTAAAAAAATTCAAGCAACAGTACAGCCCTAGTACTGGTTTACAAAACTGTATGCGGGGCCAGCTAAGACTGACGTCGGCCGAGGACCTTTTCCTTATCAAGTGGGCTTTCTTCTTTAGTCTATGTAAAATTTGTGTATCAGGGTTGATTTCTATGCTACCATTGTGTGATTTTGGATGGTTCCAACTGCTAACAGAATGTGTATTTAGGGTGTGAGACTGTAGTTAGTATGCCTGCACTGTTTATTCAACTGCGATTTTTCTTCTAATCGTGTTATCATTTCTAGCATTTCTGTCATTATAAGCACCTGAAAAGCGTTACAAGCCTGCAACCGTGGAAAAGGACAATACAGAAAAGAAATATATTATTGAATTATTATGTCATTCTGCCTGTGACACACCACGGCAAGATATGGCTCAACCATAATAGTTCAAGGGTGGTGGCAGAATAGCTGGCACCTATAGGCACCAAGCTTTTTTGCCACCGTCCTTGAACTATCATGGTCAATCTGTCTCCTGAATTGTAATGCAGTCCTCAGAGGATAACTCCAAAATGTGTGTATTTCGCACCTCTGGCACAATGAGTTATTAGCAGTAGTAGTAGTAAAATCATCACTACAAGAACGTGATCATAAATAATGTGGTTTAGACTTTATGGCTCCTGAGTACCGAGGCTAATGTGTAAAATGTCCAAAAAGACTTGGAAGAAAAATTTAGGAAAAAAACCTGACTAAGACAACTTACTTTCTTCGTTCTGAATCCTGTACGCCAAAGCACCATCCTCGTGAACAAGAAACTGTCTTCTCACTGAAACATCATAGAAAATACTGACAGTTAGCTCTGTCAGTTTTTAGTGCAATTTGCAAAATATGGATCCACCATAAGTTCTTCAGCAAGTTCCATCTGCAAGAGGCACAGATTCTCATGACCCCCTGCAGCCGCAGGGGCTCATGAGACTCTATGCCTCTCCCTGCCAGAGGCCTGCACCATTTGTATTTGCAGCCCAAGGGAAGTCAACCAGGTTCCCTTTGCAAGAGGTATAGATTCTCATGAGCCCCTGCAGCTGCACGTGCGCATTTAGCTCTATGCCTCCTCCTGGCACTGGCCTGCACCATCTGTAGAGCTGTACCCACAGTCTCAGGGAAATCAACCAAGTTTACGGCCACGATAGCTTGTCCACGATCAGGACTGCACCGGTAAACCTGCAAAACACTGAAATGACCGAAAACGGTCCACAGAATAACAATGCCCCGTGATTAATGGCCAGCAAGAGGCATAAATTCTCACGAGCCCCTGCGTACGCAGGATGTAACTGTGACTGTGTATGCAGGATGTAACTGTGACTGTGTACGCAGGATGTAACTGTGACTGTGTACGCAGGATGTAACTGTGACTGTGTACGCAGGATGTAACTGTGACTGTGTACACAGGATGTAACTGTGACTGTGTATGCAGGATGTAACTGTGACTGTGTACGCAGGATGTAACTGTGACTGTGTACGCAGGATGTAACTGTGACTGTGTACGCAGGATGTAACTGTGACTGTGTACGCAGGGGCTCGTGAGAATTTATGCCTCTTGCATTGGGAACAGGCTATATGCAAAAAAATCCGAATTTCAGCTTTCTATAAATTTAGAACAAGAAAGGCAAAGCCATTATAGCTCACATGTATGACCTATTTACATATGTGTGACATTTGTGACAATAAATAAAGGGCTGGCTTTTGCACCAGCAAATCCATGTTTTCTGAAAATGTAAGCATTTTTCACTTAACTGTCAACCCCCCCGGGAACATTGACCTTTGCGATGAGTCACCTAAATTAGTATGCATAGGAAAGTCTTATCATTAGCTACCTTTGTGTCAAATTTGATTGATGAATTTGTAAAATTTTTCATAATACCTACAATTTTATCAAAAATTTGCATTTTACACACATTTGCCAGCCTCTTGTGACCCTTGACTTTTCTGAGGGGTCATCCAAATTAGTATGCATAGATAGGTCTTACCATCAGGTATCTCTGTACCAAATTTGGGTTTGAAGTTGTGAATAGTATTTGAGAACAAGCATCTTTTGTCAAAATATGGCTATTTTGACCTATTTCCTGAGCTCTTGTGACCCTTGACCTTTTAGAGGGATCAACCAAATTAGTCAGAGAACCAAATAGACCATACCATACCTGCATTAGCAAGAAATTTAGAAGATCCCTTCAAGATGTTCGAATGAGGAGGGGAGCAGATGTCGCCTCAGACGACCATCTACTTACCTTAAGAATAAAGCTCAAGTTAAAGAAAAGCCGCACAGAGACAACAAGAAGACAGCGCTATAATGTAGGCCTCCTGAGAGAGACTGGAGTGAGAGAAGAGTTCAAACTGGTGCTGTCCAACCGGTCTCAAGGGCTACAGGAGCTAGCAAATGAAGAGGAGGCGGTCACCACAGAGCAGCAGTGGAAGGCAGTTAGAGAGGCGCTGAACTCAACCTGCAAAGACACTGTAGGGTTCAGGAAACACAATCACAAGGACTGGCTGTCGGCACAGACCTTGAAGAAGATAGAAGTGAGGAAGCAGAAGAAAGCAGTTGTCAACAACAGTCGCACGAGAGCAGCCAAAGCAAGGGCACAGGTGAAGAGGAGTATCAGGGCAGACAAGAGGGCCTACACAGACAGCCTGGCAGCAGAGGCAGAAAAGGCAGCGGCAACATGAAACGGCTCTACGACATTACCAGAAGATTGTCGGGAAAGTATGGCCATACAGAAAGACCAGTAAAAGACAAAGAAGGCAAGCCTATTGAAGACAGAGCAGACCAACTCGACAGATGGGCCGAGTATTTTGAAGAGTTACTGAACAGACCCAGCCCACCCGTCCCCCCAGACATCCAGCCAGCAGAGAACGACCTACCCATCAGCTGTGACAGACCCAGCCGGGAAGAGATCAGAAGAGCAGTGGCATTTTTGAAGAACGGCAAAGCAGCAGGGCCAGATGGCATCCCAGCGGAGTCTCTGAAAGCAGACCTAGAGACAACAGTAGAGATGCTGTACCCACTGTTTGGAAAAATCTGGGAAGAGGAGATGATGCCGGCTGACTGGAAGGAGGGGTACCTAATCAAGCTTCCCAAGAAAGGCGACCTCAGCAAGTGTTCCAAATACAAGAGGAATCACCTTGCTGTCAGTACCAGGAAAGGTCTTCAACAGGATCATCCTGGAGAGAATGAAGAGCTCCACTGACCCCCAGCTGAGAGACCAGCAAGCAGGATTCAGGAAAAACCGATCATGTACAGACCAGATCGCCACTCTCCGCATCATCGTGGAACAGTCTCTGGAGTGGAGCTCCCTGCTGTAGTCAACTTTGTGGATTATGAGAAAGCATTTGACAGCGTGGACCGAGAGACTCTGTGGAAACTCCTACGACACTACGGTGTACCCACAAAGCTCGTCCGCCTGATCAAGAGCAGCTACGATGGCATGACATGTCGCGTGATCCACAAAAGGCAGTTCACCAGGGAGCTCCAGGTCAGAATTCCTCTTCCTAATGGCCATAGACTGGGTCATGAAGAGGACCACAGAGCACAGACGAAGTGTAATACAGTGGACACTGTGGACACAGCTTGACGACCTCGATTTTGCAGACGACTTGGCTTTACTGTCCCACACTCATCAACAAATGCAGGACAAGACCACGAGGCTTGCTGACATCTCGTCCCAAGTGGGCCTCACCATCCACAAACAGAAAACAAAGACAATGAGGCTGAACGCAACCAGGGAAGAACCAGTCTTGCTTGCTGGCATCCCGTTGGAGGAGGTGGAGTCCTTCACCTATCTCGGGAGCATCATAGACAAAAAAGGCGGCACTGATGCAGATGTCAGAGCACGAATCGGTAAAGCCAGAGCAGCCTTTCTCCAGTTGAAAAAAGTGTGGAGTTCCAGAGAGCTGTCACAACACACCAAAGTCCGGATTTTCAACTCAAACGTAAAAGCAGTTCTCCTATATGGAGCAGAGACTTGGAGATTGACAAAAACCACAGTCAACAGAGTACAGATCTTCATAAACAGTTGCCTTAGAAGAATTTTGAAAATCCACTGGCCAGAGAAGATCAGCAACATCAGACTCTGGGAGAGAACAGAGCAGATAACAGCAGAGAATGAAATTGGGCGAAGAAGATGGGGATGGATTGGTCACAGTCTGAGAAAGCCAGCTTCCAGTATCACTAGGCAGGCATTGTCATGGAACCCACAAGGAAAGAGGAAAAGAGGCGGGCCGAGAAACACCTGGCGTCGAGACCTCCAAGCAGACATCAAGAGACTGGGAACCACCTGGAGTAAAATCGAAGGAGAAGCACAGGACAGGAGTCGCTGGAGGTCTCTCGTCGACGGCCTATACCCTGGGAGGGGTGACAGGCGTAAGTAAAGTAAGTAACCAAATTAGTATGCACAGAAAGGTCTTCCCATCAGGTATCTCTGTAGCAAGTTTGGGTTTGAAGTTGTAAATAGTATTTGAGGAAAAAAAAATCTTTTGTCAAAATATGGCTATTTTGGACCTATTTCCTGAGCTCTTGTGATCCTTGACCTTTCCGAGGGATCAACCAAATTAGTATGCATAGAAAGGTCTTACCATCAGGTATCTTTTTACCAAGTTTATGTTTGAAGTTGTGAATAGTATTTGAGAAAAAAATAATTATGTCAAAATATAGCTATTTTGGGCCTATTTCCTCATCCCGTGACCTTGACCTTTGTGAGAGGTCACTCAAATTAAAATGTTTAGAAACGTCTTGCCACAAAGTATCCTTGGGCCAAGTTTGAAGACTGTGGCTTAAATAGTCTCCGAGAAAATGCCAACGTAAAAGTTTACGCCGGACGGACGACCACTGCGCTTCGCACGTGAGCCAAAAAGCTGAATCAGTGTCCAGGACTGAAAGACTGTCACCCATGGGGACTATGTGACATGACTTGGTACAAGTAATTCAACTAACTGTAATGCACTGCAAACTTTATAACTGTAAACATTACAAACATAATCATCTTAAATTTGACGTAGCTTAGTGGATAAGACACTATGCTGGCAGTCGTAAGAACCCAGGTTCGAATCCCCTGGTGGGCAGGAATGGGATGTGGACTTTTCGTCATTCCCCTCGAGTCAAATTTATGTACAGACTCAGCTTACGGTTGCCTGTCTCGCCTTCATGTGCACAGCACGCATAATCATCAAGTGCGCACGTTAAAAATCCCTTTACCACTAATCGAAAAGAGAAGGCCCAGTAGGGCCAGTGAAATGGAAGCAGAAATATTTCACATGCACCGAAGTTAATAGCTGGGTGGGGGTTTGCACATAAAGTAGCGCTTAGCAGCAGCAGGCTTTCAAAGCTCCAGCTTCCATCCCTATGGCGGCACCTTGAGCATCTTTAATTAGATGGATATGTGCGCCTTGGAGACACCGTACCATACCATACCATACCATACCATAAGAGAAAAGTGAAAACTTGAAAGAATGAAACAAAGAAACAAGGAACTTGAAAGCATCATATAACAGAACTTGTCCCAAAATGTGTGTACCAATACATGTTCCCTGGTGGGATAGTAAACCAACACTGAGGGTCTACATCCTGGACACACCCACTTCGGAAGTATGCCACAAGCACACTACAATTCAACTGTAATGCTTAACCCATTATATCATGAGGCTGATTTTTTATTTTTTAATTGCTTATTGTCATATGAAGGCTACATTATAAGTTATTGGTAACAGGGGTTTGCTACACGGACCTTTGTAGGCCTGAGAGAGGTCAAAGGAAGCATTGTACCCCAAAGGCCTACAAGGGTCCATGCAGCAAGCCCCTGCTACCAATAACGTATCTGTTTTCATTCCTCCACTATTTTCATAAAAGAAATCAAGAAGAAATCGTCCGACCTGGATCACGCCAGACATGACTGACGTCAAAGGAATATACATTTATACATATACATTTATACATAAAAGACATGGTGTAATTAAAAAATATTTCATGACGTTGCCATCTCCAGTGGCATGCCTGCTGTTTTGAACAACACTAAGTAACAATGTACTTTAGAACGTTTTGGTGATCTTTCATAGAACAAAACTGGCATCCAAGACGTGTCACACAGAGGGCTACAAGAAGTCCGCCATTAGTCGCTACAAGGGTTTTGTAGTGAGGTCACATGGTACGGTTTGCGTTAAAGGGTTGATTGATTGTACACTGCTTAACGTCCCGACAGCAACAAGACTTTCTCAGGACGTGCCTGCACTGCTTGTGAAAAAAAAAAATAAACAGAACATTGAATGTATGTCGCCATCCGATCCAATACGTTAAATAAACCTAAGACATGGGGCCTAAATAAAGCTAAGACCATTTAGCAACACACATCCAATATCAAGAGCTACAGGCAGTGCAGACAGTAGGGAGAGTTTTAAAAAGGCAAATACAGGTGAATGGACCAAGGGTAGACAGAAACACATGCCCCAGAATAGAGGGAAAAAACCCACCCTGTGGGGCTGACCAGGGTGACCTGAGAACTAAAAATTAGAACCCCACCCAAGTCCCCCAGGGCAGACCCGTTAAAGGGATTGGTCATGTGACGTAGGAATGAAACAATGAAGATAAGGAGAGAGATCAAGCATTTTAGTTCTACTTCAAGGGTGGTGCCAGAATAGAATGGCGCCTCAGGCGTCAAGCTATTCTGGCACCACCCTTGAACTATCTTAGTCAATTTATTTCAAGTAATGGGTGTATCAGGATGAAAAGAGATAAAAGTATAAAACATCTCATTTGAATAAAAGTGTACTTGTGGTGTACTCCTAGAACGGGTGTATCTCGGGACTAATGAGGCCAGTGGTACGGGACATTACAACAGGCTCTTTGAATTGAATTGGGGCATTCCAGTTTGAAAACACGCAGTGAGAAAGGAAAGTAAATTCCACTACACTGTATTTTCAACACAGAGCTGCTCAGACGCCAATGTAAACTTGACATGGGCACGCCATCAGTCTTGTTCTTGACAGCTCTGCATGTTTTAAAGGACACTCCACACACATGTATCCATCACGCAAACAACAAGCCCTCCACAAGATTAAACTCAAGGGGAAAAAATTACCACTCACTGAATCAAAGGCAATTAACTTCAAATCTTCAAACTTGACAAAAATAAAACCCAAACAAACAAACAAGAAAAAATAAACAACCAAAGGGAATTAAAATGCCGACACACAGTCCAAAACTTGATGCAAGTGTACCTATAAGAAACTATTGACCATCTGATAACTTACACCTGTACAAAATTGTAACTGATTCACACACACGCACACACATGAAGATAGCATTAACCCATATAACCCCACGGCCGCTGTTCCCAAATTTTGGAAGTGTTACGTAATGACTACATACCAGATGCAAAAAATAGATGGACTATGATAATTCAAGGTAGTGCCAGATGAGCTTGGCGCCTTCAGATGCCAAGCTCATCTGGCACTCCCCTTGAATTATCATGGTCAATCCCTCTCTTGCTGTAGGGTGCTGGGGCTAAATGGGTTAAGCAACAAGTTTACTGTCATAATTCCATGTAATTTTACAGAGTCAAGATTCAATATTTTATCCTCATCCTTTGCATTCTAAGTTGGTTTGCATTCGTATTTAGTAGTCTGCAGCACTGCCATTTGCAACAGCAATAATTTGTTGATTGATTGTACATTGCTTAACGTCCCGACAGCAAGAAGGCTTTCTCAGGACATGCCTGCACTGCTTGTGAAAAAAAACCACCAGAATATTGAATGTATGTCGCCAGCCGGTCCAATATGTTAAATAAACCTACGCCATGGGGCCTAAATAAAGCTAAGACCATTTAGCAACACACATCCAATATCAAGAGCTACAGGTAGTGCAGACAGTTGGGAGAGTTTTAAAAAGACAAATATAGATGAATGGACCAAGGGTAGACAGAAACACATGCCCCAGAATAGAGGGAAAAAAACCCACCCTGTGGGGCTGACCAGGGTGACCCTGGGAACTAAAAAGTAGTTCACCCCACCCAAGTCCCCCAGGGCAGACCCGGGTGGGGGAATAATTTGTGAAATGTAAACTCTATGTTAGTATACATCTATACATAATTGCATTTGCAGTCACTCAGACCTATCACATGTCAGAAGACAATACTGCACATGGCCCATGCGTCTAATTATGTACTTCTGCTAGCCACTCCACTAATTGCTATCTTTACACACCAGTCTGTAACCATACCCCCCCCCCCCCCCCTCTGCTATTACATGTATCTTTTTCACTTCCAACAGCAAAACAGCTCGCATTTTAGCCCTTTGCGTGTGGGTAGAGGTTTCAGTCACGATGATCCCTACAGGAATCATTGCGACTAAAACTGCTACCAACACATCGCGCCTAAAACCGCTACCGACACTCAAAGTGTTAACGAATGTAGTTTAAATGTTGTGAAATAAAAGACCTCTCTGCTCTTCCTCTCCCTTACACACAGGAGAGTTCAACTGACTTCAAGGGGCAGTATAAACTTCTTTTGTAAACCTACTCACATTGACTGTGAAAAGAAGGGTGAAAAAAATGACATCTTTTTATTTGCCAATTTTAGCAATTAAAGCCTAACCCAGAGCAGGTCGCTTTAAGACCAGTGCTCCATGAAAGCTGAAAGGTGCCAAGCTATTCAGACACCAATTAACACTTGACCTAGCACATGGTCGATCCATCTCCTACAATTGGCGCTGGAAGAGAAAGAGTTCAAATAAGCATAGGCAACGTTTCCCCTCTTCCAACTAGCTCACTTGACACAGTGTCCCCATCACACCACCTTTTCACTACCACCGCCAGTACTATCACTAACCCTTTCAGCTCTGACACAGTAAAAGGATCGACTGTGATAGTTCAAAGGTGGTGCCAGGACATCTTGGTGCCTTCAGACGCCATGCTATTCTGGAACCAACTCTGAACTTTCATGGTTGTTCAGTCTCCTAAACTTGTACAAGCACAACTCCCAAATTTGTGAATGTCAAACATGAGACTGTGTGATCAGACTAGTCAAAAACTGAACCATCATGTTCCCTCAAGAGCAGTGCCTGATTTAGGATGATTATGTCTCTCTTCATGCAAACATCAATAAGGCACTACCCCCAATATGACAATGTCAATCCATTTCACACAGCTGGCACTGGAGGTGACAGCGTTAGAAAACCCAGGGGTGTGTGCGTGTGTTTGAGACAAGTGCTGACCTCATTCAGAATAAAAAAAGAAGAAGGAAACGAAAAGCAACGGCCACACACACACACACACACACACACAGAGAAACACACACACTTCACTTGGCAAGCTAGCATGAACCTCGTGACTTGGAGTGGAGCTTGGAGGATTGATGTAGGCTTGCCAAGTGCCTTGAATCAAGACTCTTAAAAGTTAAAGGCAGCACAGTGAATCATCACAGGGTACACATATTTGGCAAAATGAAACACACTGGTAAGCTTTGTAGTACTGCCTCAACAAAAGCGAGAAATGAGGATGTTGATACAATTTGCTGGGTTGATAAGGATGAGAATGCATACACCGAAATTAGAAAGTGGTTTTTCTCATTATTTGCAAAGGGAGGGCTTCCAGTTTACATGGGTGACAGTACGAAAAATTAAAAAGACTGAAAACGGCCCATGGCAGGGCCAGCAAGAGACGTAAATTCTTATGAGCCCCTGCAGATGCAGGGGCTCATGAGAATTTATGCCTCTTGAAAAAGCTGAATCAGCCTCCAGCACTGAAGACTGTCACCTATGAGTTTCACAGGCAGAAAAATACATGGTCAACTTCAGATACACTAAAAGATGCATTTATATCAAAGCATTGTCTTTGGTCCTGACCAAATTTTGTTTTAACCTACTGGCTGTTGGTAGCACTTTTTGTTGAGGTGATTCCTACTGGTGTCACCTTGACAAACCATGCCCAATGACCAACCGCCAATGGTAATCAGTTTAGTAATCCAGGGTCTTCATAATCAAACTTCATAATACACATAAAATAAAATCCTACAGGAACCATCGTGACAAAAACCACTACCGACATGCAAAGGGTTGACTTATTCAAAATCAAGATGGAGCAGAAAGAAAAAGAAGAAAAAATGAAGAGTATAGTGGTACAGCAGAGAAGGTAAATGTCTGTCACAAATGAATTTGTGTGGTTGTGAGTTCAAACCCACTAGTTGGGTGTTTTCAATTTGTGAGCTCATGTGGTTGGTGGTGGGTGCTCACATATATATTGATATAGGCTGTATGTTCAGCTGACCCTTGGCTTCAACCAAGTCATTAACTAGAAATAGAAAGAGGATCCTAATCAATTTGCTATCATCCAGTTTATTACTATAAATTTACTATATTTATGTGACAAATGAATTCAGCTGCAGCCATGGAAAATGGAGGGAAAGAGAGAAATTACCTATAAAGCAATAAGCAAGACCAAACTTGAAGCAAGCAAAACACAAAGTGAATGAACATTAACAAATAATCAACAGTTTTAAATTTGTTGCTGGTGTGGGATGTCCTAAACTGTATATTATCATCACTGCTTGTCCACGATAAAATTGTTACACTTACTGACTTAGTTACTGAACAGCATGTCTATCATGGAAAAAACAAATCACATTCAATATGATTTATTCAATTATTGTATGTTGTACAGTATTTACTCTTAAACTCCAAGAACTAAATGACTTCCATTCTATACAAAAGAAGTCATTTAGTTCTGGAAGGTGAAGACTAAGGGGGAAATAATATTTTTATTAATTTTTAAAGGATGCACAAAGCCAGTAAACTGTATTTCATCAAAGCATCCTTACTTTACAAGTAGTAAAATAGAGACACAACAACTTTTAATCTCTTAGTGAGTCACTGTCAGTGTCATATCATACTGTCCAAGGTCTATCACACTGAATCAAAGATATTGTACAACTCAACTTACTCTATTGCAGTAACACTAGCAAAAAACTATTTCAGTCAGTATATAATATGCATAAGGAACACACAAAAAACCCAGGGTCATCAAACCTGCTTGAAGGGGAACAGGGCATGTGTCATGCATGACCTTGTCATGCCCACAGCTGAATGAACTGGGACTGTCTGCCCTGGTTGCTAGGCAACAGAAATCAGAGACAGAGCATCTCCTGAACTGACACTTACACCCTTTGCGAAGTAAGGGATGTAAACTGACTCACTAGTAATAAAGCAGCTTCTTCACTCAACAAGAGATATACATCCTCAACAAGAGACATAAATCCTCATCACCACCTGCAGACGCAGGTGCTCATGAGGATCTATGCCTCTTGTTCATAAGATCAGCCCAGTGTACAACTATTTCCTGAATTTGTTTTAAAGGCATGCCTGTTACTGAGTCATGAAGGCTTTGTGCAACAAGCAGGGTTACAAAATACAATAAATGACAAATGTCATGTACAGCACGGCTGGAGATTTCCCCGTGCAATATCGCACACTACAAATTAGTAACTTAAGTAAGATTAACTGAATTATTCAAAATCGGGCGGAATTTGTTAAGAAAAATATTATTAAGGTGTGCAAATATTTGTGTACATTTTATCCGATTTAATATGGTTATACTTTTGTATGATAACTAAATAAGACAGATTAAGAATACCTCTACTTGATGTTCCTCTACCTGTGTCAACAGAGGTATTTATTTTAACAAAGTTTTATTAAGTGCAAAGACAGAATAAAAGTCTGGATTCATATTATTATTATTCTTTACACATTACTGCTGATTATGTATGGTCAGGGCAGTCGCTGATCAGGTTTATCACCATTCCCATATAATGCAGAAATTTGACTTTATGATATTTGTCTATGCTAGATACTGCTACTGTGATAGCATAAAAGTGCTAATTAAAATGGCAACAGCAATAAAGTATTGAGTGTTCAATGATGAAAACTGAAGACCAACTAATAGTAATAGTTAATGATACCATAAAACAAAAGAAAAAATACTAATGGGAATATCTATAAGCCTGTATTTATATTCAGCTCAAGCTTCTGTTGATTTTATTTTTACTAAAATACTATTCTACTTTTTCTAGAGTACATTGTATACAAATTGAAACTGACAGTTCCCACATTTGTAACATAAGCTGCAACAGATAATAATAATGAATTTCCAAAAGCAGCAGCAGTATAACTTACCGTGCAATATTTACAGCATTTGCCATACGTAAGAATAAAGGGGCTAATGAATTTACACTGTGCGGTTAATAAAATCATACTCAATATCCACTATCATATACCACTACTCAGTACTCACCTTCATTTACTCTCCCCTCCGGAGGCAAGTTCGTCTCATCACGGGCTTCCGCCATTCTTTGTGTCATCTTAACTGTGAGGAAAGCACATAAACCATGACCTACGAACAAAACCGCGTCTCCTTTCGTCTATTCAGTCGCATCACAAGCCAGTCGAGGTTGTTTTTCAACTTAGGAAGCAAACCGGAAGTGTAATGGAAAATCAGAGCGACTATTTCCGGTTTGTTTTGCATCCAATAGCAGACGACGTGTGCAAAAGACATTTTACACCCTTCGGGTTGTTTCTTTCACACGCACACGTCATTATTTAATTATTATGCTGTTTTAAGCGGTGCAGTCAGCATATTATTAGCATATTTACATTTTAACGAAGACCTACTGGTATTGTTGGAATTACTGGAAAAAAGTGCCCATGATCAGACCGCTATGAAGCTCGATATATTCATGGGTTTTCAAGTTAAATATTGGTAACTTTGAGTTAAACAATACCCCCCTCTCCCCCCGCGCGGCCCCTCTACCCCCAAGCTCCCCTTTCACATCAGTTCTACCCCATATATCCCCACTACCCCCATTTACGCACCTCGATTTCCCCCTCCACCCCTACCCCCCCCCCTTTCCCCCCCCCCCCCACCACTCCCCCCCCCCCCAATCTCCCCTTTCCGCCCGTATCTCTCATACACTCATACAGCCCCACCTCCCCGTTCTAAATAAATGAGCTGTCGTGAAAACAGCTGTTGTTGGCGTGGACGGGGAGGGGATCCAATGTCAGTAAACACCTGCATGTCTACAAGCCACTAATACATGATGCCGGCAGTGGTGTGTGCGAACATGAACTTGCCAATGTTCATTTTGCTTTGCAAACGCATGGGGTCGGTTGTTCAAATAGGATTTTACTTAGCGTGGTAACTTTGTGACACAATACATTTGACGACAAAACTGTGTTCTTGTTTTTCTAAAGTCATGTAAAGTGATAATATGTTGGTCTGCTAGTGATATTGAAATATGTTTTCAGCAAAACGCTATTGACAAAACTAAAGTCTTTTATGTCTTTGATCATGTCCTGTTTTCTTTCACCAGGTTATGGTGTTGATGTTTAGCAGATCTACACAAAAAGTTTACATAATTAATATGCTACACATGTAAAACACGGTATTCCCCCAAAAAATATATATATATTAAAAAAAAACAAAAAAATTATTTGGTTCGGCTGGGGGTCGAACCCAGGACCTTTCGCGTGTGAGGCGAATGTGATAACCACTACACTACCGAACCAGATGATAAATAATGCACATTTTAAACTCCATAACCGTATTACAATTATGGATAACTGATAAAGGTACTACACTTATATTTGTCATTTATTATTTATTAGATAACTGCATAAGCGAGATAAGCATCATTTTAACACACTTTCATCTTCTTAAATGTAGCTGGCTCAGTCTAGGAAGATGACTAACGATCAAAGGGAAACAATCAGAGTGAACATTTTATTACACAGTCGTCGCCCTTCTCACGCTATCATGAGTTGACTGTCTTGACGCCAAGCAAATGAAGCGCCGAATACCCAATGACCAAAAGGCCATCAGGCCGATGTCGGTCGCCATTGCCCCGCAAACAGCCGTGCCGGCGCGGGTCAAAGGCGGCCGACGTCGGGCCGATGGCCTTTCGCGCACTGGGTAGTATCATACTAGTTTACCTTCCGTCAAGACGCCATCAGGCACTGAGAAGCCGTAGAGGTGGAAACTGTTACAACGGCTCTGACGGCCGGTAGAGCTGAATTTATGCTGAGACTGAAATAATGTCCCCGGAAGCGGACACTGCGACACCGCGGATCCGGGGGCCCAGTGCATAAACATGCGGATCCGCTGCTGACTCGGGCCGGCCGTGAAAACTAAACTTAAGGGATGTAGGCCGAACCGGAAAGGGGTGGAGGGTGGTCCTGGACTGAGGACTGAGGGAGAGCCCACAAATGAAAAGGCGTGCGTGTGTGTGCCGTGGGGGGGGGGGGGGGGGGGGAGTAGTACCTGGGAGAGTACCGGCCCCTCAGTGCCGCGGCGGCATCCCCCAATATTTTCAAGTCACAGGCGGGTTTTGTTTTGTGCCGGCTTTGCGGCTTCCTTGTCGGTCATAGGATTTTAGCGGAAACAATAGTTCAAGTTCTGGAGAAAACTGAAACTGATATAAGATTTTGAATATTAAATCCTCCCCCACAAACCTTAATTGTTTGATCAAGTAGTAGTCTTTGCCGGACTGTCACTCGGCTTAAAGTTCTGGCCCTCCCCCCACCCCACCCCACCCCCCACCCCCTCAGTCTCCACTCAATTCACCGTGGGCGGAGACTGGAAATAAAGTGACGTGTCAGCCGCAAGGCGTGCTGGACACACCAATCAAAACATCTTCCTACGCCACTGATAACTGATGGGGATACCCAGGGCAAAGGCCATAGTCGGGCGGATATCGGCCGCCGTTGGCCCGCCGCGCACGTCCGTGCACGGGTCAACGGTGGCCGACGTCGGCCCGATGGCCTTTTGCGCATTGGGCAGCCACGGTAGGTCAGTGTTGGGTGGGTGGGTGGGTGGGGGTGGGGTATTTTTCTAGTATCTGCACTAACCCAAGGTTGGATCCGATTTCAGTTAGCAGCGGTGCTGACAGATAGACAACAAATCGTGATATGCCCGACTGAAAACCGACTGAAGCGGCTAAGCAGGAAACAAATGTATCGGCGGTTCGACTGAACAATCGTCCGTCGGATTCCATGTTCGTGAACACATTAGAAAATGTGTTCGTGTCAGTAACATAAGAAAATGAGCACTACTGTCAGTACTGACCTGCGACTCAAGTTACGGCGGACGCCACTTTAAGACTTCGGCCCAGCCGTCAAAGATCCTCGGGCCCACTGCGGCCGAGGGCCGAAGACGTTTTGCTACTGGGGTTACATTTAACTCATTCTACCCCAAGACCGAGATCCCCAAATTTTGCCGTTGTCGACACAGGTCGACCATGATAGTTCAAGAGTGATGCCAGAATAGCTTGGCGCCCATGGGCGCCAAGCTATTCTGGCATCACCCTTGAACTATCATGGTCGATCCTTATTTTACTGTGGTGTGTCTGGGGTAGAATGAGTGAAATATGCCACTGAGACCGCTAATGATATGCCGGCTGAAGTGGTCACCGTTATAGTGTACTTTCTCGGACGCTTTACTGACCCCGCCCGTGTAAACAGCGGTCAATATAGAATCAATGAATAACAACCAAAACTGCTCATTAGAAGCGAATAGAATCAATGAATAACAACCAAAACTGCTCATTAGAAGCGAATAGAATCAATGGATACAACCAAAACTGCTCATTTGAGAAGCGAATAGAGTCAATGAATAACAACCAAAACTGCTCATTAGAAGCGACTAGAATCAATGAATAACAACCAAAACTGCTCATTAGAAGAGAATAGAATCAATAAATAACAACCAAAACTGCTCATTATAAGCGAATAGAATCAATGAATAACAACCAAAACTGCTCATTAGAAGCGAATAAAATCAATGAATAACAACCAAAACTGCTCATTAGAAGCGAATAGAATCAATGAATAACAACCAAAACTGCTCATTAGAAGCGAATAGAATCAATGTATAACAACCAAAACTGCTCATTAGAAGCGCGGAAGGACGTCCACCCCTCCAAAAAGAAAAAGAAAAAATGAAACACAAAAATAAAAGAATATATATAATTTGTTCTATCTAAAAGAATTGGGGGCGGGGGGTGGGGGGGGGGGGGGGGGCGGCAGATATACTCTGCCTCTCCCCCCCCCCCCACCTCCTCACCCCACCCCCGCCCTCCGGGTCTCTTCGTATGGAAACATCACTTGCAAACCGAAAGTAGGCACAGCCGCACACGGGCTAAATATAGTGTCTACCCTGCGAGGTGGACAAGTCATTTTAGCTACTACAGCAGTGGGAACATATCAGTGCTGAAGTGCACATAATTCTCGCGTGTTTTCCGCCTGTACATATTGTGGTTTTCTGTCGTTTTTTGCTGGACCGTCTTTGCAGGTAAGGTTTTTCAGTCTCGACCTCAGACATCTGTGAACTCAAGCTGAGCCTTTGTTTCGTCCATAGTTGTCGGGTCGTTTTGCTGATATCAGATAACCAACATGGCAGATTGGTGTAGACGGAAGTAAGACTTCTGTTTACGTTTTCCGATTTTTCAGGTATGCAATGCACATTTTCCATCTAGTTTGTCTACTTGTGGATGGTTCAGCCATGATAATTCAAGGGAAGTGCCAGATTAGCTTGGCGCCTCAGGCGCCAAGCTAATCAGTCTGGCACTACCCTTGAATTATCATGACTAATCCATCTTCCACCTCTGGTCCGCAGTGTCAGATGTGCAAAAATCAATATTTGGTGTTCATGAGTTAGTTTTATTACTTTTTGTAATTTTCAGTTTGTTTGATAGGTCGTTTGGCTTTGTTCCGCCTAGAGTCATATGATAGGCTGGGCGCCTTTGTGACTGACCTATATTGAGAGTGTTCCAAGCCAGCTGCGAGACAGAAATCCGCCGGCAAAACAAACATACAGCTGAATTTTGGTGTTCGATGATGTCGCATTGTATGCCTGGCAAATGCAAATATGCATTTTGACTGGTGTATCATAGCGGAACAATTAATGCAATCATGACTTCGAACGGTCCGGTTAACGAGTTATTGTCACCATTAGCTCTACGGCTGTAAATCAGCCCAGCACTACTCTGAATTAGTACTCGGCTCAGTGTACTTTACTAATTCATTTATTTTCATAATTGTACGGGGAAAATGCACACTTATTTGCCCTTAAGATTGTTTACCAGTCACATGAAGTTTTTTTAATATTTTTTATTCGAGCTGGAAAAGCGTTCAAGGTCGTGTCATGTTGTCCAGTCTATTTTTGCGGGAATCCCCGTTTACTGGGAAAAAAAAATGCTGTATTATGCAGTCGATTGCGAAATCTAGATTAACAACTCGACAGCTCTCTCTCTCTCTCTCTCTCTCTCTCTCTCTCTCTCTCTCACACACACACACACACACACACACACACACACACACACACACACACACACACACACACACACACACACACCGGCACACAACAGCGCCGGATCAATCAGTTTTCAAGAGGGGGGGGGGGGGCGGGGTGCTCATCGACAATGTAAAAACTGTATACTGTTGTAATTGTGACGGTACAGTGGAAAAGGGAGGTATGGGGTTTTGCAATAACATTGAAGCACCCCCTCCTTCTCGGACCATGTTGTGATATGGCAGTGAATGTGTGGGTGTGTGTGTTTTTGTCTTTCTTTATTTTAAGCCGACGGGTGTACCAAAGCACCCCCCCTCCCTGGATCCGACCCTGCACACACACACACACACACACACACACACACACACACACACACACACACACACACACACACACACACACACACACACACACACAGTAGGTGGACGCGCCAGTATTAAAACAGTGTCCGGCGGCCATGGCCGATCAGTTCCTGACGGAGGGGTAGCGGGGAGGGGAGGGGGATTGTCCGTTTTGGGGCGGACATGGCCGTTTAATATCAATATGACACCGAAGGCGCCCAGACAGATGCGAAACCATTTCCACTTGCAAATAAATAAATAAATAAATAAATTAATTAATTAAAAGAGTCAAACGGCTGGAGGGTAGAGTAGGGAGTGGAGTGCTGGCGTGCCGGTGAAGACCTCTCCACCGCCTGGCCGAAAAATCAACGACAGTGGACAGCCGGCCCGGGAAACAACCACTGACCCATCTACCACCTGCCCGGGCTTCCAATTTTTGTGGTCAATTTACCAGATGCATTTAAATCATTGAGAGCTCAGATCGTAGTCTTGGTTGGTTAGTCCGGGGCCGGGTTTAACGTCCACTGCACCTGAGTGATCATGCGGAACGGCCATAACGGGCGGGTTATGGGAGTGGGGTGGGGCGGGGGGAGGGGGGATGGGGGGGTGGGGGGTGGGGGGGGGTGGTAGGGTAGTTATTGCCTATGGAGTACAAGCTGAAAACTGATCAATGCGGCCGCATTGCAACTGTGCAACTTGATTTTTCATGACTTTTAACGGACTTGCTATCTGAACAAGCACGTCACTTTGCATGGACGAGATCTTACCCTCCTGACTTTTATAATGTGAAACGACAGGAAAAAGGAGGGGGCGGGGGGGGGGGGGGGGGGGGGGGGGGGGGGGGCGGGCGGAGGTGTTATACTCGCCAGAATACCAAAAGTTGGGCGGGAGGGGTGTGTGGTTAACTGCCGCATGCACTGCAATTGGTTTTTTTTTTTTTTTGTTGTTGTTGTTGTTTTTAATTATGCAACTGCAGGTACTAACACAAACACACCAATCGTCACATCCCGCAGTACAGAACCTCACACAAGATGACAGCAACTGTAGGCATTCGCGTGCTGAGAGGCCCAGACTGGGGAGGCGGCGACACTGACGGAGGCGAAGGGCACCTGGGCACGCTGACGTCACTTCTGGGCGACGGGCGCGTGCGTGTGCTGTGGGACAACGGGCAAGAGGGCACGTACAAGGCAGGGGCCGGTAACAAGTACGAACTGAGGATCTTCGATAGCGCTCCTGTTGGTAAGCCACACCCTGACTGTCGTATCACTGCAAAGTGCGTATGCATGCTAAACATGCGTATACCTGCTATAGTGAATCCGTCTAGAAACTCAGTGCTAACATCCTTGATATAACCATTTCACCGCCGCAACACAGCGATGACTGTGCAACACCGCCCGCCAAAAGCCGCAAAGTCGGTGGCCCCCTGTCAGCAAGACGGCATAGATTCTCATGAACCCCCGCGAATGCGGGGGCTCATGAGGATCTATGCCTCTTGCTGACGCTGGATCTATGCCTCTTGATGGCTGGAGTCATTAGCGTTTACTTTTTTTTTTCTTCAGTTGCGACTCGGGCGTAGTGAAGGGTGGTTTATCCCCTTCCCCTCCGATGTAGTACATTTTTGTTTCTGAAATCCGGCTTTGTTCGTTCAGGGACCAGAAGCCAAAACCGCTCAAAAAAATAAATAAATAAATAAAATACCATGGATACAAATTGGTCTCAGCAAAAGGCATAGATCCTCATGAGCCCCCGCAGTCGCGGGGGCTCATGAGGATCTATGTCTCTTGCAGTCTGATTGTGTTCACCGTTAGTCTCGGCAGTGACGGGGTTAAGAAAACAAGAGCAGTGAACTCCATGTCTAAATCTGGCTCGCGAGATTAGTAAAGCTTAAAGATTTTCATACATGAAGAGGACTGATTGCGTAGTTTTTCCTCGATTCGCCGTCACTGATTATCAGCAGTAGCGCCGAATCGAACTGACGAGATAGCTAGCGTGGACTGATGACATCATCATTACGTATTTCCTCGATTCGCCGTCACTGATTATCAGCGGTAGCGCCGAATCGAACTGACGAGATAGCTAGCGTGAATGACATCATCATTACGTATTTCCTCGATTCGCCGTCGACACGTGCAGCGTGATTATCATCAGCGGTCACGTATGCGGTAGCCGAATCGAACTGACGAGATAGCTAGCGTGAATGACATCATCATTACGTATTTCTTCAGGTGCTATTTTCGGAGTCACAACAAATGCAACTAATCATAGCGGGTGATTAGACATTAGTATGAAAAACGGTCACAAACAAGATCACTGCGTCGTCTTTCAAGTTCAAATCGATCACTAGACTGAAATGCTTTTATTGACTAGACCCATTGCAATGCAACTCCTCCCCCCCCCCAACCCCCATAACCTCCCCTCCCCGCCGCCGTCAGTGCATGTGTGAAAAAGAAAAGCCTAAGCTAGGACCAGGAGTCATCACGGATAAGTGATCACTTGAAGAAACCGTCGCAATAATTATAAGTAGTGAGGTTTCGTTTGAGTGCAATGAACGACTCCCAACAATGAACGAGAGCAAAGTAACGGCGCGTAACCAGCGTCCACCGTAGCATAAAAACCACTCCAAACGTATCCAAGAGGCATAGATCCTCATGGCCGGGCTCTTGAGGAGATGCTCTTGAGAGTTACTGAGTGTTGCTTAGCTTATGCTGCAAGCTGGCGGCTGTCCGCCGCCGTGACTGACTGATTTCGCTGGCGGCGTCCGTTGTTGAGAGTCGTTCGGCGTAAACGTAACCTCACTATTAATATATAGAAACACACACACACTGGCACACACACACTGGCACACACACACACACACACACACACACACACACACACACACACACACACACACACACACACACACACACCAAAACCGGTTACAAGCACGATCTGACGGCGTCTTTCAAGTTGAACTCGATCCGGCACTACTAAATGCTTTTGTGATTAGACCTATTGCAATGCAACTCCTTCCCCACGTTTACTAAAAACTGAGGCAGTTGTGTGTGTGCCGGCCGCGCGTGCGGCCGTGTGTGTGTGTGTGAGAGAGAGAGAGAGAGTCGGCAACGTGCCGTGTGTCTGTCAGTGTCAGTGCCGTGTGTGTAGTGCCGGGTGTGCAGGTGCGCGCGCGTGGAAAACCCTAAGGCAGGGGTCACATGCCGCAGGGGCCACCCCCCTTCCCCCACACCCCCCCCCCCCTCCCCACGTTCTTTGATATTATATTTGGCGAATCAGTGGCGAGAGTCAGACTTGACTGACTGACACGCACGCGCCTTCTCCCGGCTCTCAGTCTCTCTCTCTCTCTCTCCCCCCCCCCCCCCATCCCCGCTTTTCGGCAACTGCAGATTGAAGAAACTAACTGAAGAAACCGTAGCAGTAATGCAATAAATCGACTGGCACACTTTTGACTCGAAGATCGCTTTTGAATTTTTCCTCACAAAGGCGTTCGTCACGCGGACTCTACGTGCTCGGCCTGTGATGAGGTGGGGATCTACGGCATGATGTGGCGCTGCAAGAACTGCCGCTCCTGTAGCCTTTGCCCCCTGTGTTACGTCACTGACAAGCACGACCTGAAACACGAGTTTCAACGCTACAACGAGCCGGGCAGTCCTGGGTAACAACTATACCCGCCGCTGCACCGTTTGCGGGAGAACTCCCGAATCGGACCCACAAGTACACTTCTATTCAAATGAGATCAGCTAAGCATCTTGGCATTTGAATATAAGTGTACTCAATTGTGGAGTGGGTTTGTCTGGGGTGTACTCCCGTAAACGGTGCACGTACAGCCTAATGAGTCTTGATCACGATCTGAAATGAAGTAACCACTCATCTTATTAATAATAATAATAATAATAAAGGAGATTTGTTAAGCACTTAATCTAAAAGTAGCTCTAAGCGCTGATACAATGAAAAGGCTAACAGCCAATACGCACACACGGGGGCACACGCACAACACATGCGCGCGCGCGCGCGCACACACACACACACACACACACA
>BTPG01000001.1:250047446-250139977 GCA_036245525.1 Semisulcospira habei
CACGTGACAGTGGTGATGAATTGTGCATGGCTGAGGAAATGAACTAGTGAAAGGCAGCGTTGTAGAGGTGGGTTTTGAGAAGTGATTTCAAGGAGAGCGTTTTACAGTTACGGCCGGACAGGGGCTGTTCCAAGTGGCGGGGCCAAGATGGGAGAAGGCACGACCGCCACTGACGTGTCATTTACATTTGAAATTGGGAAGGCAAAATTTACGTGTGTCAGAGGAAGAGCGGAGGGTGCGAGATGGAGTATACAGATGGAGTAAGTCAGAGATATAGGCACGAGAAGTCAGGTTGATAGAGTTGAAGCACTGACATGCAGGACAGTTCATACAAAATGCGTTCTTGTACGAGCAGCCAGTGGAGTTTCTCAAGGGCTGGCGGATATGGTCACGCTTTGTGCACGCGCAGAACTACTAGACGGGCAGCACTGTTTTGCATTCTCTGCAGTTTATCTAGCTGGGTTTTAGGCAGGCCGGAAAGAAGGGAGTTACAGTAGCCTAACTGTGATAAAACAAAAAGAGGAGACAAGGATGGCAGTTGCTTTGGGCATCAGATACTGTCTAACACTGCTAATGCGCCGAAGTTCAATAAAAGCTGTTCTGCAAATGACTAACATACTTATCCATTTTGAGGTCTCTGTCAATGAAAACACCAAGGTTTTTGACACTGTAAAGTGATTTGATTTTGACAGACCAAGAGATGTGACTGGGAAGACAGGACAACCGGCTGCGAAGGACGCACACCAGCTGTGATAAGCATGGACTCTGTTTTACCATCATTAAGCTGGAGTTTATTTCTAATCATCCAGTCTTTAACATCTGTCAGACAGTTTTCCATGTTGGAAATTAGACGACCAGCTTCAGGAACGGGACCACTGAGAATCGTGCAACTGTGTGTCATCAGCGAACATATGATGTCTAACAGAGTACTTTGAAAAAATAGTAGCTTCGGCTGCATATACAGAATGAAGAAAATCAGCCCGAGCACAGAACCTTGGGGCACTCTGAAAAGTAGTGGGGCTGGAGCAGAGAGACAGCCGTTGACAGAGACAACTAGTCGCCGGTTTGTGAGGTATGACTCCATCCAGAGTAAAGCACGGTCAAAGAAACCATAGTCAAAGTGAAGACGAGACAGAAGAATGGAGTGATCGATAGTATCAAAGGCTGCGGACAGATCGAGAAGAGTCAAGACAGACAGCTCATTATTATCAGCAGCGCAAAGGAGATCGTTTCCTCGCGCTGGGACCATATGGCGTTGAGGTGCGTCCCCTGGGTGGTGGATAGGGGGTCCCTCGTAAGAGGGGTGCACCGAATGAAATAAGGTGTCGTGAACCAACATGGTCTAAGGGAAGGTGACCCCGACAGAAAACACCTGGTCCTCCTAGTAAGAGGGTTGGGCGTGGGGGTAGCTTCCCCACTCTGCAAAAAAGGAAATAGCTACAAAAACGCCGACGAAAAGACAAACAGTAATTCCTTTCCTGGAGGAGGAAGGTTCTTCTACCAAAAGATTTATCAGTGACGTCCTGTGGTGAAAGCCGGAAGTCTTCGGAAGCCACAGGACGCCGAGCCGCCTCTCTCTATCCAGGGACACAACCATGGGCACATGGAATGTCAAGACCATGTACCAGAGCGGCAAGGCCGCCCAGATAGCAGCGGAAATGCAAAAGTACAAACTTTCCCTGCTAGGTATCAGTGAAGCCAGATGGACGCAGTCTGGTCAGAAAAGGCTGTTAAGTGGGGAGATGATTCTGTATTCAGGTCATGAAGAGGAGAATGCCGCCCATACAGAAGGAGTAGCATTCATGCTGTCACCAGTGGTACAGAGAGCGCTGATGGGCTGGGAACCTCTTGGGCCAAGAATTATCACAGCAGCCTTTAGAACCAAGAAAAAGCTCAAGTGTTATGCGCCCACTAATGACAGTGACGAGGAAGAGAAACAAGAGTTCTACGACCGACTCCAGAGTGCTGTGGACAAATGTGCGGAGCGAGACTTCACCATCGTCATGGGCGATTTTAATGCCAAAATAGGGGAGGACAACACCACTACGAAGAGGTGATGGGGAGACAGGGACTAGGGGAGATGAGTGAGAACGGGGAGAGGTTTGTAGACTTTTGTGCTCTAAACAGACTTGTCATTGGAGGCAGCATCTTCCCACACAGAAGAATACGCAAAGCAACTTGGGTCTCACCTGACCATACTACAGAGAACCAAATAGACCATATCTGCATTAGCAAGAAATTTAGAAGATCCCTTCAAGATGTTCGAGTGAGGAGGGGAGCAGATGTCGCCTCAGACCACCATTTGCTTACCTTAAGAATAAAGCTCAAGCTAAAGAAAAGCCGCACAGAGACAACAAGAAGACATCGCTATAATGTAGGCCTCCTGAGAGAGACTGGAGTGAGAGAGGAGTTCAAACTGGTGCTGTCCAACCGGTTTCAAGCGCTACAGGAGCTAGTAAATGAAGAGGAGGCGGTCACCACAGAGCAGCAGTGGAAGGCAGTTAGAGAGGTGCTGAACTCAACCTGCAAAGACACTGTAGGGTTCAGGAAACACCATCACAAGGACTGGCTGTCGGCACAGACCTTGAAGAAGATAGAAGTGAGGAAGCAGAAGAAAGCAGTTGTCAACAACAGTCGCACGAGAGCAGCCAAAGCAAGGGCACAGGAGGAATACTCAGACGCCAACCGCGAGGTGAAGAGGAGTATCAGGGCAGACAAGAGGGCCTACACAGACAGCCTGGCAGCAGAGGCAGAAAAGGCAGCAGGCAGCGGCAACATGAAACAGCTCTACGACATTACCAGAAGATTGTCGGGCAAGTATGGCCATACAGAAAGACCAGTAAAAGACAAAGAAGGCAAGCCTATTGCAGACAGAGCAGACCAACTCGACAGATGGGCCGAGTATTTTGAAGAGTTACTGAACAGACCCAGCCCACCCGACCCCCCCAGACATCCAGCCAGCAGAGACCGACCTACCCATCAGCTGTGACAGACCCAGCCGGGAAGAGATCAGAAGAGCAGTGGCATTTTTGAAGAACGGCAAAGCAGCAGGGCCAGATGGCATCCCAGCGGAGTCTCTGAAAGCAGACCTAGAGACAACAGTAGTGATGCTGTACCCACTGTTTGGAAAGATCTGGGAAGAGGAGGTGATGCCGGCTGACTGGAAGGAGGGGTACCTAATCAAGCTTCCCAAGAAAGGCGACCTCGGCAAGTGTTTCAACTACAGAGGAATCACCTTGCTGTCAGTACCAGGAAAGGTCTTCAACAGGATCATCCTGGAGAGAATGAAGAGCTCCGTTGACCCCCAGCTGAGAGACCAGCAAGCAGGATTCAGGAAAAACTGATCATGTACAGACCAGATCGCCACTCTCCGCATTATCGTGGAACAGTCTCTGGAGTGGAGCTCCCCACTGTACGTCAACTTTGTGGATTACGAGAAAGTATTTGACAGCGTGGACCGAGAGACTCTGTGGAAACTCCTACGACACTACGGTGTACCCACAAAGCTCGTCCACCTGATCAAGAGCAGCTGTGATGGCATGACATGTCGCATGATCCATGAAGGGCAGTTCACCAGGGAGCTCCAGGTCAGAACCGGTGTCAGGCAGGGGTGTTTGCTGTCTCCGTTCCTCTTTCTACTGGCCATAGACTGGGTCATGAAGAGGACCACAGAGCACAGACGTAGTGGAATACAGTGGACACTGTGGACACAGCTTGATGACCTCGATTTTGCAGACGACTTGGCTTTACTGTCCCACACTCATCAACAAATGCAGGACAAGACCACAAGGCTTGCTGACATCTCGTCCCAAGTGGGCCTCACCATCCACAAACAGAAAACAAAGACAATGAGGCTGAACGCAACCAGGGAAGAACCAGTCTTGCTTGCTGGCACCCTGTTGGAGGAGGTGGAGTCCTTCACCTATCTTGGGAGCATCATCGACAAAAAAGGCGGCACTGATGCAGATGTCAGAGCACGAATCAGTAAAGCCAGAGCAGCCTTTCTCCAGCTGAAAAAAGTGTGGAGTTCCAGAGAGCTGTCACAACACACCAAAGTCCGGATTTTCAACTCCAACGTAAAAGCAGTTCTCCTATATGGAGCAGAGACTTGGAGATTGACAAAAACCACAGTCAACAGAGTACAGATCTTCATAAACAGTTGCCTTAGAAGAATTTTGAAAATCCACTGGCCAGAGAAGATCAGCAACGTCAGACTCTGGGAGAGAACAGAGCAGATAACAGCAGAGAATGAAATTGGGCGAAGAAGATGGGGATGGATTGGTCACAGTCTGAGAAAGCCAGCTTCCAGTATCACTAGGCAGGCGTTGTCATGGAACCCCCAGGGAAAGAGGAAAAGAGGCAGGCCGAGAAACACCTGTCGTCGAGACCTCCAAGCAGACATCAAGAGACTGGGAACCACCTGGAGTAAAATCGAAGGAAAAGCACAGGACAGGAGTTGCTGGAGGTCTCTCGTCGACGACCTATACCCGGGGAGGGGTGACAGGCTTAAGTAAGTAAGTAAAGGAGATCGTTTAGGATCTAATCAGGGCAGTTTCAGTGGAGTGGCCAGGTAAGTATGCGGACTGGAAGGGATGTAGGAGAGAATTTTCTTGGAGGTACTTCAACATCTGAATTAAAACAACCTTCTCGAGGATTTTAGAAATAAAGGGAAGGGTGGAAACAGGTCTGTAATTTTGCAGTACATTAGGATCGAGGTTTGGTTTCTTCAGCAGTGGTTTAACTAAGGCCATCTTGAACTCGTCCGGGAACACACCAGTGGACAGAGACACATCAATGATGTGTGTCATGGGACCAATCAACAGATCAATGTGTTGGTACAGAAGAGGCGTGGGTATGGGATCTCTTTCGCATGTCTTGGGAGGCGTCTTTTTAAAATGTCGAGAATAGTCGCCTGTGTAACTGGCTCAAAACATGAGAAAGAGGTCCCATGACCGAAAGAAGGTGACAGCAATGAAACAACAGACAAGCTAAGTGTATCCAGTTCCTCGCGGATATGTCTGATCTTATCACAGAAAAAGGCGCAGAACACTTGAGGGAGGTCGCTTGTAGGGATGGTAACGGGAAGCGGAGAAGTCTTGCAGTGTGACTTGCCAAGCAGGGAGTTCGTAATACTAAACAGTTTCTTGCAAGTGTCATTCTCAGCTATCATACTGCTGAAAAAGACAGTCTTGGCATGAAGAACCAGACGCGTGACAACATGCTTGGCGGCGTTGTAGATCTGGCGGTATACTTCCAAGCAGGACGCACGCCATGCACGCTCAGCACGATGTCTCTCTTGCTTTGCTGTCCGAATGTCAGGGACGAACCACGGAGAGCACTTGGATCTTCTCACAGTCCTCGTGGTGGCTCGTATTATTCAGTGGCAATGGAATTGGGGGAGGAGCAGGGGGATGGGGGCTTGCCCCTAATGAAAAAGTGTGGGAGGGGGGAGGAGAGGGGGCAGTACATCCGCAGCTTGCCCCCCCCCCCCCCCCCCATGCTCCACGCTATATTGAGAGAGAAAAATTTTTGGGGAGAAGACTGAATATTTTGGGAGAAAATATCATCACATATAAGACCGTTTTGCTAGTCTTTGAAACGTCCTACGGTCTGTGGACTTTTCTCTTTGTACTGTCAAGGGTTTTGTTAATGTTAACCCATTTAACCCCACGGCCGCATTTCCCAAATGTTGGAGGTGATACCTAACGACTAGTTGCCAGGAGATGGACTGACCATGATAATTCAAGGGTAGTGTCGGCACCAAGCTAATCTGGCGCTACCCTTGAATTATCACGGTCGATCCACCTCCTGCTGTAGGGACTCAAGCTAAATGGTTCAAAGGTAAGAGGTAGGTAGGAAAAATACACTAGGAAGGATGAGAACTGTTAGTCAATTTATTTCCATTTTTTTCTCTCTGACTTTTCAGAGAGAGCGTGAAGAAGCGATCGGTGAGCCTGAAAATTCGCGCCATGGGCATCTTCCCGGGGGCAAAGGTCAAGCGCGGCAGGGACTGGTCCTGGGCAGACCAGGATGGTGAGTATCCCTCTAGAGCCGGAAGGTGGAAACTCGCAGACCAGCACACATTAACCCCTTCAGTGCCAATGGACACAGGACTAATTATGTCTTTGAGAGCAGGGCAGACGGATTCAATACTGAATAATCCCCGCCCACGCCCATAAATTTCAGAAACACAGATTTGAAGGCAAGAGCCATCAGGGGCAGCATCTGCGACGTCTCATGAGGTTCTTTGCCTGTTGCAGTTGGATGGTGTTTGCATTAGTTTTTCCGGGGAAGGATTCCTAGAGGTTCATCTGTTTTCCCCTGCCCCCCCCCCCCCTGCCCCCCCCCCCCCCCCAAAAAAAAAAAAAAACCAACAACAACAAACAACAACAACAAACAAACAAACTACAAAAAACCCAAAAAACAACAAAAACAAACCAAAACCAAAAAACAACAACAAAATAATAAAAAATGAAAAAAAGACAAACAACAACATAAAATAAATGAAAAAACCATAATAAATGAATAAATAAATGAAAGAAAGAAAAAGGAAAGAAAAGATATAAGACCACTGGAAAGCAGATAATGAATGCAATTGAAAATACTCATGGGTGCTTCAAGTGAAGACAAAGGCGTACAGACTCTGTGTCTCTGATGTTGAAACAGGTGGGCAAGGCACCATCGGCGAGGTGACAGGCTTTGAGAACGTCGCTCCAGGATCCTCCCGCAACATTGTCCGGGTCTTGTGGCCCCACGGAAAGACCAACAGCTACCGCCTGGGTTTCCAAGGCAACGTGGATCTAGTGTGTGTTGAGGAAGAGGCAGGGACTTATTACTACCGCGACCACCTGCCTTATGTCAGTGAGTGTTGGATGCCATTTATATCTGTTGCCTTCGCTCCATTGTACATGGAACTACTATCTGGCCGCTGTAAAACTTTAACCCTTTTAGCCCCTGATCCCTACAGCAGGAGATGCATTGCCTGACCATGATAATTCAAGGGTAGTGCCAGATTAGCTTGGCGCTTGTCAGCGCCAAGCTAATCTGGCACTACCCTTGAATTATCATCGTCAATCCATATCCTGCAACTGGTACATAGTCATTAGGCAACACCTCCAAAATTTGAGAAATGCGACCTTTGGAGTAATTAAGAGAGCTTTTAATTATTTGGACAAGGACATTTATAGTAAACTGTATAAATCACTAGTCAGACCACATTTAGAGTATGCAAACACTGTATGGTACCCAGGCTTAAAGAGACAATCAGCTGCGCTCGAAAGGGTACAGAGACGAGCAACAAAGCTGGTCAAAGAATGTAGAAATATGACTTATTCAGACAGACTCAGATACTTTGGATTACACTCCTTACGTGGACGTAGAATACGGGGAGACTTAATCCAAGTTTTTAAAATTTATAATGGCATCGACGACCTAAAGTGGAACGACTTTTTTGCAACACCATTCTGTGACAGAACCCGAAATTCTGAAGGGAAAATCTTTGTACAGCACTGTAACACTAACCTGCAGAAGTTTTGTTTTACTAACAGAGTTGCCATTGTTTGGAATGACTTACCAGTTTCATTAAAAAAAGCATCTAATATAAATTCTTTTAAAAACCAGCTGGACGAATTACCAAAATTTAAAGAGATTTTTTATTCCTATGATGAATGATTTTATAGGAAAATTGGAAAATTGCATGCATAGCAGACCCATAAAGGAACTAAAGAAAGAAAGGACATTTATAAAGGCCTCACGGCCTATTTTGTCCTCACAATACTACTACTACTACTACTACTTGAGGCTACAAGGGTTAACCAAAAATATAATTTAAAAATTATTGTTACCCAGGACTGTGCGACTAATATGAGTTCCTCTTCCTGAAGAGTATTAACTCCGTCACTTCCATTGGTCCCAGATTTTATTTCTGAAATGTTTGTTAATTCAACGCCAAACAGGCCTAGCCGTCCCAAGGTAATTAAGCTCTTGTCACCGATGGGGCGCATGTTATGTCTCGTGCAGTTAAACGTGACCTTGTTTGCTTTTTTCTCTCAGCATATGGTGCTAGTAAGAGCACCTGCAGACTGGGATGATAGTTTAAGGGTGGTGCCAGAATAGCTTGGCGCCTCAGAATGGCACTTCTGTAACCTCAGTGAAGATTTATAATTGTTTGTCTAGCTGACCAGTGACTGCAGTCAGCTTGCCGTTCATTTTTTCCTTTGTGATTTAGATGCAACAAGCAACACTCCACCTTCTCAAGCTGCCCCACAGCCCCAAGCCGCAGCAGACAACTCCGCTATCTTTTCCGGTCGTTCCGCAGCTGCTGCTGTCGGCGTGGCGCCCCCTGGCTCATCTTCTCAGCCCCTGGCTGTGCAGGTGGGAGACAAAGTGACAGTTCAGGTGGAGGAGGACAAACTGAAAGAGCTGCAGCTGTCGTGTGGAGGGTGCACCGCTACCATGCTGAAGGTAAGGGATACTAGGAAGAAATAAAAAACTCCAAAATTAACCCTTTCACTGCTGTAAAATAAATGAACACAATCCAACTGCAAGAGGTATAGATCCTCATGAGCCCCTGCAATTGTGGGGGCTCATGAGGATCTATACCTCTTGCTGGAAACATTTTGTACCCAAGTTCTTTCGACAGTGGAATCTTGTTGGCGTTTAATAACAGAAACTTCAGAAATAAAATCTGCGGCCACTGGCGATGAAGGGGTTAACTGTGTTACTTTTTATAATGGCATTGGAAGAGAATATTGGTTGTTCAAAACAACAAAACGTTCTCAAAAACAAAAAAATAATAAGCGGTTTTTCTTTTTTGGTTGAGTTTCATTCTATTTTTTTTTTTATAAAGCTGAACACAATCTAAAGACTTTTTTTTTTAGAACGAAAGATACACTTTTTGCTTGATGTTTCAGGAGATTTTATTTGTATTTGCTTATTATTAAATATGGCTGACGTGCATTCGCAATGTTTGATTTGATCGTTTCAGTGTATTGGGAAGACAGGGGAAGTGGTGTCATTTGCTCCTAATGGCACCATTGCTGTGAAGTTCGGGAACTCCAAGGTGTCCTTCCGTTTCAACCCACAAGCACTGGCCAAGGTCTCTCATGAGTCATTTACATAATTTTACAAGCCGCTAGTCTATCATGAATAGCATAAAAAAAGAGATAAAATAAAATAGAAAAATATTCTTATTTCATTGTGTGTTCTGCTGTTAGGCTTGCAACTTCTTTATATTTACAACATAACATAATTACATGCACATCAGATTTGTTTTAGATCATGGCGTTTCATAATTTAAAATTGTTAACCCTTTGTGTGTCAGTAGCAGTTTTAGTTGTGATGATGCCCATGTGACTGAAACTTCTACCAGCACCCACAGGGTTAAATAAGCAATTGTTGGAAGAACACAAATTTAAACAAAGGCAAACATGGTATTTAAGAATCAGTGGGTCAATTTGTGAACAGGTGCCAGAGCTGAAGGTTGGCGATGTGGTGCGCATCCGCTCTGACATCGAGCAGGTGAAGATCCTCAACAAAAGAATCAAGTGGACAGATGGCATGGAAGAGGTAATCATTGTTTCGTGTCAGCTGTGTCCTAAAAAATCCAGACCAAAAAGGTGACGGCCAAGCATGTAACAAGCAAAGAAGAACCCAATGGAGAAAGAAACTCGTCACTTAGAAAAGACAGTTACAACACAATTTATTAATATTTCAGGTAAATACCCTAAATATTAACTCATTCAGCCCGATCGCCGTATTTTCCAAATTTTGGAGTCGTCATCTAATGACTGTGCACCAGTTGCAGGAGATGGATCGACCATGATTATTCAAGGGCAGTGCCAGATTAGCTTGGCATTGACAGGTGCCAAGCTAATCTGGCACTACCCTTGAATTATCATGGTCGATCCATCTCCTGCTGTAGTGCCTCAGGGCTGAATGGGTTAATAAATTGTGTTGTAACTGTCTTCTATACTTGTTTGTTTGTCTATTTTGAAAAAGGATACAGAATTCATTTGCTACTTATCTATTCAGCGAAGAAGAAAAGTGGCCTGAATTCCATACTTGTTTGTCATAGTCGAATTAATTACAAGTAGTAGTGAATCAGGATGAAAAGGGTTACATAATGTTGTATTTTGTAATATTACCACTATCATTATTATATTTATTGTATTTGCAGACAATGGGAAAAGTGGGCCAGGTAACAAAGGTGGACTCAGACGGCGATGCAGTGGTCGCATTCGGACCCCGTGCGTACATGTTCTCGCCGGCTTGCTGTGAGGTGGTGTCTGGAGCAGCTGTGGACTCCTTGTCTGGATCCTCAGCTAGCAACAGCAGCAGTAGCAGCAGCAGTGGCGGCTTGTCTCCACGGAATGACAGCACATCTTCTGAGAGTGAAGATTATGGAGGTAAGCTTTTACTCACATGTTTTATGCACACTGGTTGTCTCCCTTGATTCTCTACCGCTTATCAGCGGTAGCGAATCAAGGGAGACAACCAGTGTGCGGTTTACTGTGACACTTAGAAGGGTGGTTTCTACGAGACATGAATTGGGGCTCTGCTATGCCACTGTCAAAACCTTCAGGTAACACACGTTCCTCTTCTCTCATTAAACAAAAAATGACAAACTTTAGAGAAAAGTAGTCCATTGCATTTTTGTCTATATGTCTATTCCTTAACCCTTTTTTAATCTTGGTACATATTGCTTGAAATAAATATGACTATATGGTTCACGGGTGGTGCCAGAATAGCTCGGCACCTGAGGTGCAACTCTATTCTGCACCACTCTTGAACTAAAATGTCTCCTAATCTGTAATGTAATTGCCTGCAAAAGACAATAAGCAAACGTGAAAAAATTCAGCCTCAGGATGTAATGGGTTAATACATGATTTTAATACTTAATAAAATGTTTTGTACATCCTTGCTAAACATATTTTTTTCTTTCTCTGGTATTCCGAGGATCTTTTGCTTTTTTTTCCCTTTCTTTTTCCCTTCTGATTTGCATCAAGCCATGATCAAGTTCCTGGCTCAGTCTGCTGGTGCCCATGCCAACGTTGACTGACGTCAGCCAGCGTACCTTTTGTTCACGTTCTCACTATAGTTTTGTCTGTCTTCGTCTTGACAGAGTTGCATCAAGCCCTGATGAAGTTCCTTGGTCAGCTGGCCGGAGTCCGCGACATTGCAGACGTTGTTGGCGCTGCTAGCAGTGACCGTGGTATTGACGGTTTGTTCAAAGCCATTGCCAGGGGGGACACGAAGACTGTACGATCCCTCTGTCAAGACAACAGAAGTCTGGTAATTTTTTTGTTCTCCATTCTCTTCTACTTTGTGCAAAAATCAATGCTGACAATAAGATAAAAAAAATCAGTGTAATCAGGAGTTTTAAAACATGTAGTCATGACTAAAATCCCACACATGGCCTGAGTAGCTCAGCTGGTAGAGCTGACAGACTTTCGCCTGAAAGATCACTAGCTTAACCCATTCAGTGCTGAGACACCACCCAGCTGCAAGAAGTATAGATCCTTATGAGCCCCACAGTTGCAGGGGCTCATGAGGATCTATACCTCTTGCTGACACCACTTTGCAGACAAGAGGGCCTACACAGACAGACTGGCAGCAGAGGCAGAAAAGGCAGCAGGCAGCGGCAACATGAAACAGCTCTACGACATTACCAGAAGATTGTCGGGCAAGTATGGCCATACAGAAAGACCAGTAAAAGACAAAGAAGGCAAGTCTATTGCAGACAGAGCAGACCAACTCGACAGATGGGCCGAGTATTTTGAAGAGTTACTGAACAGACCTAGCCCACCCGACCCCCCCCCCCCCGACATCCAGCCGGCAGAGACCGACCTACCCATCAGCTGTGACAGACCCAGCCGGGAAGAGATCAGAAAAGCAGTGGCATTTTTGAAGAATGGCAAAGCAGCAGGGCCAGATGGCATCCCAGCGGAGTCTCTGAAAGCAGACCTAGAGACAACAGTTGAGATGCTGTACCCACTGTTTGGAAAGATCTGGGAAGAGGAGGTGATGCCAGCTGACTGGAAGGAGGGGTACCTAATCAAGCTTCCCAAGAAAGGCGACCTCAGCAAGTGTTCCAACTACAGAGGAATCACCTTGCTGTCAGTACCAGGAAAGGTCTTCAACAGGATCATCCTAGAGAGAATGAAGAGCTCCGTTGACCCCCAGCTGAGAGACCAGCAAGCAGGATTCAGGAAGAACCGATCATGTACAGACCAGATCGCCACTCTCCGCATCATCGTGGAACAGTCTCTGGAGTGGAGCTCCCCGCTGTACGTCAACTTTGTGGATTATGAGAAAGCATTTGACAGCGTGGACCGAGAGACTCTGTGGAAACTCCTACGACACTACGGTGTACCCACAAAGCTCGTCCGCCTGATCAAGAGCAGCTATGATGGCATGACATGTCGCGTGATCCACGAAGGGCAGTTCACCAGAGAGCTCCAGGTCAGAACTGGTGTCAGGCAGGGGTGTCTGCTGTCTCCGTTCCTCTTCCTACTGGCCATAGACTGGGTCATGAAGATGACCACAGAGCACAGACGAAGTGGAATACAGTGGACACTGTGGACACAGCTTGACGACCTCGATTTTGCAGACGACTTGGCATTACTGTCCCACACTCATCAACAAATGCAGGACAAGACCACGAGGCTTGCTGACATCTCGTCCCAAGTGGGCCTCACCATTCACAAACAGAAAACAAAGACAATGAGGCTGAACGCAACCAGGGAAGAACCAGTCTTGCTTGCTGGCACCCCGTTGGAGGAGGTGGAGTCCTTCACCTATCTCGGGAGCATCATAGACAAAAAAGGTGGCACTGATGCAGATGTCAGAGCACGAATCAGTAAAGCCAGAGCAGCCTTTCTCCAGTTGAAAAAAGTGTGGAGTTCCAGAGAGCTGTCACAACACACCAAAGTCCGGATTTTCAACTCCAATGTAAAAGCAGTTCTCCTATATGGAGCAGAGACATGGAGATTGACAAAAACCACAGTCAACAGAGTACAGACCTTCATGAACAGTTGCCTTAGAAGAATTTTGAAAATCCACTGGCCAGAGAAGATCAGCAACGTCAGACTCTGGGAGAGAACAGAGCAGATAACAGCAGAGAATGAAATTGGGCGAAGAAGATGGGGATGGATCGGTCACAGTCTGAGAAAGCCAGCTTCCAGTATCACTAGGCAGGCATTGTTATGGAACCCCCAGGGAAAGAGAAAAAGAGGTAGGCCGAGAAACTCCTGGCGTCGAGACCTCCAAGCAGACATCAAGAGACTGGGAACCACCTGGAGTAGAATCGAAGGAGAAGCACAGGACAGGAGTTGCTGGAGGTCTCTCGTCGACGGCCTATACCCGGGTAGGGGTGACAGGCGTAAGTAAGTAAGTAAGTAAGACACCACTTTTAATCTATCTTCTTGGGATAGCAGTGGCATTTTGGTGTTGAATCAATGAAATCAACTGGCAGCTGGCACTGTGTTGATTGCAAAAGACTCTAAGGCCTAAACGTTATTTTTGTGTGGGAGCTCATTACTTTTTTTTCAGAATATTTGCAAAATCACTCTCTCCCCCACCTCTATGCTCTATTTATGCTGTGACGAGCTGTGTTTTGTATATGTGTTAATATTATATTTTATTATGTGACCCCTCTGGTCAATGGTCAATACATTGTAGCATGATTTTGCGCGGCCGGTTGCCACAGAGCTGCCGAGTGTGGGTTCTGTCAGAGGTGACCCACTTAGCCCCAGTCTTAGCCTGGCTCCCCTTTCCCTGTCCCGGCTAGTGATTTTCCTTTTGGCTGTCCCATCTAAATTTAGCTGGAAGTGACCAATCATTTAATTAGACCAGTGGTAGACATCGACCTTGACCCAGTAGCGCCCCCTCGTGGTAGCGTCTCCACGCGAAGAACGCATTTGTTGTAACGCCACGACGGAAGCAAGACCTAATTGAGCATCGAATTACCTACACAAGTTTTGTCGAACTGGGCCTCTGTGTACTGCCTCCTTGGTGGAGAAATAAAAACATCTTCACAAGGCGCAACATGGCCTCCCTGTCTCTTTTGTTGTAATCCGCCCCACCACATCTTTTGGCGTCGCCGACAGGATTATGACAGGACAAGGAGGCAGTGCACAGATGGTGGGGGGGCCAGCGACAGCCTGTGGCCATCCCACCCCCCACGGCTGCTTCGGTTTGTTGGCGATGGCATGGTCAGTTCAGCCGAAGACTGGGTCACAGAGGCAGAACATACAGCAGGCAGAAACAAAAGACCCGCAGAAACTACCTAGAAGTGTAGTAATGTAGGGATTAGAATGTCCCTAGATTTGTTTTAAATCCATGGACGCAAAGGACAGGACCTTACATGCCTATTTGATTGAATTTGTTTTTTTGTGTGTATTATTCTGTTGACTGGTAATTATTTTTCTTTTCTAATAGCGCCAAGGGGTACAGTATGACTGGGAACTTTGAACTGCTGTGGCAACCGAGTTTTGGTACATGTTATATCATTGACTAGTGGGGTGTTGGTACATGTTTATTGTGTATGTTGTCAGCTGTCACTAGGAAACCTCAGCCGGGTATTTTCCTTGAGGCTCTAGTGACTGGGCTGGCAGACTGCAGTTGTGTTTAGTGTTGTTTTTTTAAACCTGTGATTGCTTGTGTGTAACCTTTTCATGAGGCACGAGTAAGTCTTAAAGGTTTTGATGTTGTCCAAGATTTTTTTGTTTTGTACTTATGTAACTAAGGGTTGAGACAATTCATGTCTTCCTTGATTACAAAGGGGTTGGGAAGCAGGTGCTGAAGTTTTGCTGGAATTTTTATACTTGATGTATTTACAGTAAGACTATATATGGGTTGTAGTCACGTACCTCTCAGTTGTGTTGTGATTTTGTGCTGCTGTGACTTGATACTTTGGTATGTACAGTAGCAGTGTTGTGAGGCCACTCCTCTCCTCTTATCTATTTTTGGTGCTAGACATAAAAGAATTTTCTTGTTTAGTACCATGATTTGCACTGTGCGTGTTACTGCGAGGACGCGGCTACTAGAAAGAGTTCGGGGGGATGTGACGAGCTGTGTTTTGTATATGTGTTAATATTATATTTTATTATGTGACCCCTCTGGTCAATGGTCAATACATTGTAGCATGATTTTGCGTGGCCGGTTGCCACAGAGCTGCCGAGTGTGGGTTCTGTCAGAGGTGACCCACTTAGCCCCAGTCTTAGCCTGGCTCCCCTTTCCCTGTCCCGGCTAGTGATTTTCCTTTTGGCTGTCCCATCTAAATTTAGCTGGAAGTGACCAATCATTTAATTAGACCAGTGGTAGACATCGACCTTGACCCAATAGCGCCCCCTCGTGGTAGCGTCTCCACGCGAAGAACGCATTTGTTGTAACGCCACGACGGAAGCAAGACCTAATTGAGCATCGAATTACCTACACAAGTTTTGTCGAACTGGGCCTCTGTGTACTGCCTCCTTGGTGGAGAAATAAAAACATCTTCACAAGGCGCAACATGGCCTCCCTGTCTCTTTTGTTGTAATCCGCCCCACCACAATGCCATTCTCCCCCCCCCCTTCCCCCCCTCCCTTCCCCCCCCCTCCCTCCCCCCCCCTCCCCCAACCCAGCCACCCTCTGTTTTTCAAGCTCAACACTATTTTAGCCATTGAATTTGGCCATTGAATTTTGGTTATTGATTCTGGCCATTGAATTTGCAGCTGAACTACGTACACAAGGGGCTGACACCGCTGATGGTGGCGTGTCATGAGGGACAGCGCGATTGTCTGAACATCCTGCTGGAACTTGGGGCGGAGATCAACAGACAAGGAGACAAGGGCAATACCCCGCTAGGGGCGGCACTGGAGGGGTGAGTCTGCAGAACGACATCAAGTTAACTCATTACATCCTGAGGATGAGATTATAATTTTGTTTAGATATATTTTGAGGTTTATGTCACAGTTCTGGAAACAGATCGACCATGATAGTTCAAGGGTGGTCGTCACATCCTGTCGTAGCATGTCAGGGCTTTATGGGTTAATGGTACACATATCAAGGGAAGTCACTGATGCTGAACAGTTTGGTCCCCGAACCCCTTCCTTATGACACTTAATACAGCAAAATAGAAACACGCTTTGAAAGGTCTAAGTATAAAACTATGTATTTATTTCAAAATAGGTGCACAAAAAAAGAAATACTGGGGCAGTTTACATTTCTGAGACAAGAGATTCTTTCTTTGTTGGATATTTATGTGTTTAACCCTTGTTGTTGGTAGTGATTTACTGACCCGCAAAGGATTAAAAGAAAGAAAAAGCAGATTCACTTTACCACTAGAGAATGGAGAGTGCTGATGAAGTCCAAATGTGTCTCACCACCTAACTTTTCTCCTGTTTGTTTCGTTTGTTTCATTTATTTTTTTATTCATTTACCTTTTACTGACTAACAGGAAAAAGGAACAGATCGCACTGCTGCTGCTAGAGAAGGGCGCGGACCCACACATCCGCAACAGTAAACAGCGGAGCGCCGTCCATCTGGCCGCATACAACAACCTGCCTGAAGCCATCAAGATGCTAGCACTCAAGGGCGCTGATGTGAATGCCAAGGTCAGGATAATCAGCAATGTACACCCAACTTTAATTAACCCATATCATACTGAGGCTAAAAGCTTCAAATTTGTGCACTGCCATATGCAAGCTACATTATGGTACTTACAGATAAGGATATAGACCAATGGCGTTAGTTCAAGGGTGGTGCCAGAATAATAGCTTGGCGCCTCTAGGCGCCAAGCTATTCTGGCACTACCCTTGAACTATTTTGGTCAAACTTACTTCACACGTTGGTGTATTCCGAATGATAAGGGTTATGAGGATCTTTAATGATGGTAGACATGATTTGCCCTTTAACCCATTGGGTGTCAGTAGCGGTTTTAGTCGTGATGATTCCTGTAGGAGTCATTGCGACTAAAACTACTACAGAAAACCCATTCGGTGTCGAAAAATTGAACACCACTCAACTGCAATAGGCATAGATCCTGATGAGCCCCCGCAGTTGCGGGGGTTCATCAGGATCTATGCCTATTGCTGACATCACTCTGAATCCACGTTCCTGGGGCATCTATGGTGTTTTGGTGTCTTGAATTAACGAAGATTGCAGAAACACAGTCTGCGTCAGCCGGTACTGAATGAGTTAAGATTTATCTCAAGAAACCACATCAATTTTCTTGAAAAAAGGTGGTGCCCCAAAACAGGTGTTGCTATTTTCAGGACCAGTTTGGTGACACCCCTCTGCATGACGCGATAGATAAGGAAAACAAGGAAGCAATCGACATGCTTCTAAGAGTGAAGAGCATTGACTTGCAGGCAACGGACAGGAAAAACTTCAACATGCTGCAGTTTGCATGCCTCAAGGGGAACGCACAGTGAGTCACTTTTGTTTGTCAAATTGTTGTTGATGTTTTTATTGTTTGCCGAAGAGAATGTTCTCCTGAATCCCTGACAGCCTTGTTTACACTTTCTCACGCACGTCAAACTGATCAGGCACTACCTTGCAGCTGGTTGATAGATCTTAGCCATCAGCTGTGGCTTACACACTGTACTTTTTAGCTGATCTATTTCCACCTTTTCTTCTTTCTACATTATTTATTCTTTTTATTTTTTGTTATAAATCTCAGCGCCGTGGAGCGTATCTTAGCTCGAGACTGTGGGCAAGTGGACCATCTGATGGACGGCAATTTCGCCGCTTTGCACATCGCGGCCACTAATGACCACGTTGACTGTGTGAAACTACTCGTCAAAAATGTGAGTGTCTGAGCAGAGCAAAATGTCCTTTTGTTTTTTCTCCTTAGCGCGGTGGAGCGGATTTTGGCCCGAGATTCCGGACAGGTGGACAAGTTGCTGGATGGACAGTACTCTGCTCTGCACATTGCGGCCAACAATGACCACGTGGACTGTGTCAAATTGCTTGTCAAAAATGTGAGTAATAGAGGTTATCCCTAAATAAGTAGGTTGAATGCTGCATGGACTTCAAACATTCATGGATTTATCCAGGCTGCTCCATCTGCAAGAGGGTTGTATTCTCTTGATCCCCTGCAGCTTTCAGTATTATGTTGTCAAACTGCTGTTCCCTGTTTTTCCTGTTGGTGTGATAAATTATAATTTTTTTTTCAAATGAGTAAGGATGGATAAAATCTGCATGCC
Organism: Semisulcospira habei; assembly: GCA_036245525.1. Lineage (NCBI taxonomy): Eukaryota > Metazoa > Mollusca > Gastropoda > Semisulcospiridae > Semisulcospira > Semisulcospira habei. Next base: position 250,065,635 of record BTPG01000001.1, read on the forward strand.
AACAAGGGCCTTGACACACTGCTTGTCTCCCTGAATTCGCTACCACTGATCAGCGGTAGCGAATCGAAGGAGACAACCAGTGTGGGTCCTTTGACCCTTTTCATCCTGATACTCGACAACATATGAAATTAATTTGACTATGATAGTTCAAGGGGGGTGCCAGAATAGTTTGGCGCCTCAGGCGCCAAGCTATTCTGGCATCACCCTTGAACTAAAACGGTTGATCTATCTCCTGATCTGTAATGCAGCCTTCATAGGACAGTAAGCACAGTTTTAAAAAATCAGCCTCAGGGTGGAATGGGTTAATGTGATGCAAAAAAATTTTAATTGCAGGGCAACGCGACGGTGAACATGGTGGGTCACAAGCAGCTGACCCCTCTTCACCTGGCCTGTATTAGGGGGAAGTTTCAGGCTGCAGAGGCTCTCATAGAACTGGGTAAGACACCTTGGTTTCTATAGGGTTAACCCTTTTAGCCCCAAGGTCCCATCTCTCAAATTTTGGTGTTGCCTAACGACTATGTACCAGTTGCAGGAGATGGCTTGACCATGATAATTCAAGGGTAGTGCCAGATTAACTTGGCGCCTACCCTTGAATTATCATGATCAAGCCATCTCCTGCTGTAGGGACCCAGGGCTAAAAGGGTTTACCCTTTGGCTGTCGGTAGCTTTTTTTTGTTCCTGCATGAATCATAGCGACCAAAAAATGCTGCCAACAGCCAAAGGGTGAACACATCACATTTAACCCTTTTCATCCTGATAGACCAATTGCTTGAAAATAGATTTGACTGATAGTTCAAGTGTGGTGCCAGAATAGCTTGGTGCCTGAGGCGTTAAGCTATTCTGGCACCACCCTTGAACAAAAACAGTTCATCTATCTCCTAATCTGTAATATGGGGTAGAAATTTATGTAAAAGAGATCAAGATCGTCTTAACAAATTAATCCGGAAAGGGGGCGAGGTGATTGGTAGGGCACAGGATACTTTGGACACACTGTACAACAGAGGGATTACGAACAAACTGGCTGACATTTTTGATGACAAAACACATCCAATTAGATATGAATTTGACAGTAGACATATCGAACGAATTGGCAGACTTTGGGTACCCAAACGTAGTATATCACGTTATGCCAACTCTTTTGTCCCTCAGGCTGTTACCCTTTTCAACAGTAATATCAGTAGATAGTGTCTGTCAACATTCTTTAGTTCTTTAGTACTAGCCCTTTCAGTAGTTCACTGCAACATTGCTGACACCAGAAGCACAGGGGGAATCCACCATAAGTGTTTCTGATGCCAAGAGTGTTACAAAGATAACAAACGATATGTTTGTTATAGTTCATCTCCTTACTTGAGAGTTATGGGTTATTTAATCATTTCAATGAGTGAATGATGATGCCATGTGTTGTATGGGCAGACAGTGAATTTCCCCATGAGGGATTAATAAAGTATTATTGTATTGTATTGTATCGTATTGTATTGAATTGTATTGTATATAGGACAATAATCAAATTGTACAAAATCAGCATCAGGATGTAATGGGTTAAGGCACTAATCTCAATAGGCAGTACATGTATTATGGCAGACAATCTTCAGCAGTATGCATTGAAAGGAAAACGTCAGCACACTCACCTTTCACCCCTTTGCTGCTGAGAAAAAGTGAACATGGTCCAGCTGCAAGAGACACATAATTATGCTTGCAAGTCCCCGTAGTTACAGGGGGTCATGAGGATCTATGCCTCTTGCTGGCAACACTTTATATCCATGTTCCTTGGATGGCTGGGACTGTTTGGCGTTGAATTAACAAACATTTTGAAAGCACAGTGTACATGCATCTACAGACGATGAAGACAATCTATTCCGCTGATGGTGAAGTGGTTAAGAGATGCCACAGCAGGAGATGGTTTGGCCATGATAATCCATGATTGTTCTAGGGTAGTGCTATATTTTAGGTTGGTGATTTAGCCCTTTGGCTGTGGGTAATGCTTTTTGCTGTGATAATTCTGTTAACCCATTGCATCCTGAGGCTGACTCTTTGAAAATTTGGGTATTCTCCTATGAAGGCTACATTACAGATTAGGAGATACAACAACCGTTATAGTTCAAGGGTGGTGCCAGAATAGCTTGGCACTTGAGGCGCCAAGCTGTTCTGGCACCACCCTTGAACTGTCATAGTCCAGTTTATGCCAAGCAAGAGTGTATCAGGCTGAACAGGGTTAAGGAATCACGGTGACAAAGAGTGCTACAGATAGCATTACAAAAGGCTAACTGTCATGACTAGTTCACATCTCTTGAGTTGTACATGGTGTTTACAGGTGCCAGCAAAAGATGAGAATGCAAACATTGAAGGTGTGATTGGATAGGCTAACTCGTAAACTCCTGACAACGCTACGACAGGATGTGGAGCGACCATGATAGTTCAAGGGTGGTGTCAGAATAGCTTGGCGCCTACTGGCGCCAAGCTATTCTGACACCACCCTTGAACTGTCATGGTCAATCTTTCTCCAGAACTATGACATAGACCTCGGAGGATATTTAGAAAAAGGAATCATTTCATCCTCATGATGTAATGAGTTAAACATGCATTTTGCAGTAATGCTCGCCAGGTTAGCCTGAAACTAAGATTTTGTGTTTTGTGTCCGTGTTCATGTCCACAGTGCATCATAAGATTTGCTCTGCTAAGACTATAACATATTTTGTTTGATGCCGATCTGTAAGCTCAACTGCAGTGATTATTGAAATGATTTTAACTGGAGCACCTTTGTTTCATTTCCATCAGGTGCTGATGTCAATATGGCGGATGAAGATGGAGACACGCCCCTGCACGTAACGGTTGGCACGAAAGTGGATAATCCGGATGTAAGAAAATTTACCTCTGTGTGTGTGTGTGGTGTAGGAACTTGGGGGAGGCGGAGGAGACTGGGATGGGGGGGGGGGGGGGGGGGCAGAGTATGTATCTCCCTGGCCCCCCAATATAATTTATTAGAGACAACAAATATTTATGGAGGAATTTCTCCCTTTCGGTTGGTTGTTCGTTTGGTTGGTTGATTTTTGCCAGAAAAGTAATGTCAGGCAGCTTCCCCCACCCCCTCCCCACCCCAAACTCCCAACTGCATGTAAGGGTGTTAGTAGGAGCCTGTGGGTACAGGAGCACATAAATATTTCTGCCTTGGATCAGGCTGTATGATTTCATCGCGCTGTCCCTCGTGACACGCCACCATCAATTTCTTGACGTTTGCAGACTTTGCAAGGTTTGAACGAGCAGAGGCAGAGAGCTCGCCTGGCCTGTATTCTGCTGACCAAGGGAGCCTACCCTGATGCCACAAACAAGAAAGGAGGAGTGCCGCTACAGTGCTGCCCCCACTCTGGTCTCAAGAAAGCAGTGCAGGAATTCATTGACAAAAAGTGAGGCTAATTTGACCGGATGCGTGGGTGACAGTACAAACAATTAAGTGACGGAAAACAAACCACGGACTATGTCCCATAATCCACGGCCAGCAAGAGACATACGTTTTCATGAGCCCCTGCGGATGCAGGGGCTCATGAGAATGTATGTCTATTGCAGATGGAACAGGATGTCTGAAGGACTGTTCTGTCTGAACAAAAAGGATGAAATTCAGCTTTGTGGGATTTTGAAAAAGCTGAATCAGCCTCCAGGGCCGAAGACTGTCATCCATGCAGGTGGATTAGCTACTACGTCGTTAGCCTACTACATAGGCAATGTACTGGACGCTACCTCCTTGGAATGCAAACTTATTTCCTGCCTCTGACGGCAGTTTGCCACACTTTAACACTTTGGCTGTTGGTAGAGTGTTCTGTTACGATGATTCTTGCAGGAATCATCGTGGCAAAACCCGCTGCCGACAGCCATAAGGGTTAAGACAAGGAGCAGCCAGAAATACGTGTGCATGTAATTCACCATGAGAGTAAATTAACCCTTTGGCTGCTAGTGGTGCCTTTTGTCACGTTGATTCCTAGCAATCATCGCAGCAAGAGGTACCACAGACAGCCAAAGACTCCGGCACGCTCTGCAGAAAATTGGAAGTAGACTTTGGATAGGACAAAATTCCGCACAGCCCTAATTAGTTTTCCGAAGTTGGTAACAAGTGAAGTCATTTTCAGAGGGAAAAAAATGCGATCATAATAATAATTAATAATTACGGTATTTATAATGCGCTTATCTTATAATAATTATAACTCTAAGCGCACACTCACAACTCGCGCACGCATGCGCACGCTTTAGACAATGACTCACGTACCACAAACAGTGAAATACATTACGACGGTCAGCTTGGGGTGGGGAGTGCGGTGATATAGTGCTAAAACTGTTGAAAGAGGTGAGTTTTGAGGGCGGACTGGAAGGAGGAGAGAGAGTGTTTCTGACGGAGAGAGAGTGGGAGAGTGTTCCAGATGGATGGACCGTAGACGGAGAAGGAGCGGGGACCGAAAGTGTTAAGTTTGGTGCGAGGGATGTGGAGGCGGAGAGGGTCGGAGGCAGAGCGGAGGGAGCGGGAATGTGTGTAGGGGTGAAGTAAGTTGGAGAGATAGGCAGGAGCACAGTTGTTCAGGGATTTGTAGCAGAGAGACAGAACTTTGTATTGGATGGGTTGGGGGATGGGGAGCCAGTGAAGGAGTTTGAGCAGGGGTGTGATGTGGTCGGATTTTTTCTTTCTGAGGACGAGGCGGGCAGCATTGTTCTGGACGCGTTGGAGAGTGAAGATGGTGGAGTGAGGGAGACCGGAAAGGAGAGAGTTGCAATAGTCAATGCGAGATAAGATGAGAGAGACAGCAAGTTTGGTGGCAGCTTCGGTAGTGAGGTATTTTCTGATCTGACTGATGCGGCGAAGGTGGAAATAGCATGCCTGGGTCGTGGCGGAGACGAAGTTGGTCATGGACAGAGAGGAATCGAGGATGACGCCGAGGTTCTTGGCCGAGTCAGAGAGGGAGATGGGGGTGCTATCGAGTTGAAGGTGGAGAGAGGGAGGGAGCTGGGAGAGTTTTTGGCGAGTGCCCACCAGCATGGCTTCCGTTTTGTCGTCGTTCAGTTTCAGCTTGTTTGCTGTCATCCAGTTTTTCACGTCTTTGTAGCAGTCAGCCGTGCGAGTCAGTAGTGACTGAGTGTTGTCGAGTTTGTCTTTGTCTTGCAGTTGTGAGTCGTCAGCGTAAAGGTGGTGGTGTATGCGGTGAGACTGGATGATGTTGGACAGAGGAGAGGTGTAGAGTGTGAAAAGGACCGGGCCCAGGACGGATCCCTGTGGAACTCCGCAGGAGAGCGTTACCGGGTTGGAAGAGACGCCGTTGATGGTGACGGACTGCTGTCTGTCAGAGAGGTAGGAGAGAAACCAGGAGTGAGCAGAGTCAGTGATGCCGAAGGAGTGGTGGAGTCGGTGGAGGAGGATAGAGTGGTCTATAGTGTCAAAGGCGGCAGAGAGATCGAGTAGTGTAAGAAGGGAGATGTTGCCAGAGTCAGTGGAGAGAAGCAGCTCGTTTAAGATATGTAGAAGGGCTGTTTCAGTGCTGTGATGTTTGCGATAGGCAGACTGGAATGGACTGAGGAGGTTGTTGTCGGTGAGATGGAGGTTGAGCTGGTTGAGAACAACCTTTTCAAGAAGCTTGGACAGGAAAGAGAGATTGGAGACTGGGCGATAGTTCTTGAGTTCGTTTGGGTCGAGGTTGTGTTTTTTGAGGAGAGGACGGACGATGGCGGACTTGATCATGGTCTTTGAGAAAGTGTTGATACATCCAGCTATTGTTTACATCTGATTTTGCCTAACCCATTACGTCCTGAGGCTGATTTCTTTAAAAAATTGCTTACTGTCCTATAAAGGCTACATAAGAGATTACAAGATGGATCAACCATTTTAGTTCAAGGGTGGTGCCAGAATAGCTTGGCGCCTAAGGCGCCAAGCTATTCTGGCACCACCCTTGAACTGCCATCCAATTTATTTTAAGCAGTAGTGTATCGGGATGAAAAGGGTTAAGATGATTGTAATTGGATGTGTCTTCTGTGTTTAGCCCTTCTGTCATCAAGAGGAAGGGCGGTGCTCAGCCAGCCGCAGCTGGAGGAGCCAGGCGAGTTCAGGGCACGGCTCTGGACATCCTGATGCAAGGCATGTCGCTCCCGTGCGGCGGCTGTATGCGTCCCTCTGACATCACCCTCATGCCTTGCGGACACAAGGCGCTGTGTAGAAACTGCTGTCTCAGGACCAGCGAGTGCCCGCTGTGTGATGCTACCATTGAAAGACGTGTTCATAAGAGAAGCGAAGGTATGTCAGACAAAGCTTCAGTTTTCAACAAGACGTACTTTGATTTTTAGTTTGGTTTTGAACAACTCTTTAACTATTGTCACATTTTTAAATTTTGGATAGTTTTCGTTTACTACCCATGAACTTCTGTTTATGATTTAAATGTGGTACCTGCCGCATACTGCATAGTAGTGAAGAAGAAAAAAAGGGGCAGGAACAGTGGGATATGTGATACACCCCCCTTCGGGGGGGCTTCCATATGCATTGCTTCTAGTCACTTGCTTTCCGCACCCCTCTTTCCTGTCTTTTTTTTTCGGTGCTTTGACCAAATTGGATCTATGATCATTGGTCAGTCATGCACACTTCTCTCCCCTGACAGTGCTTTTGCCTACTTTACTTTGTAATCTTACTGCATAGTAGTATTTGAATTTCGTACACATTTCTTTGCTGCCTTTGAATGGAAAAGCTGTATCACACATGTGTGAGACAGCTTGAGTGTATCATACTTGTGTGACACAGCCCTGGTACGTGTGCACAAAATTGTCTTGTACAGTCTGGTAATCAAAAAGGTGTGGGCACACGTGACATTGATCAGTGTCACCTAAACACTGATGTAAGACTCTATATGTATCGCATATGTATTTTCTGGTGCAGGAACGGCCAAGTGTGCACAAAATTGTTTTGTACAAAGTCTGGTAATCAAAAATGTGCGTGCACAAGTGACATTGAATCTTGACCTACTTTAACCTCACATGTAATGACATCAGTTTATGTGTCGACTGGATCTCTGGTGTCATGTTGCGCAATTACGTCATCACGTTGGAACATTTATCCAAAAGTATTGACGCCACATTACAAAGTAAATTAGGTCAGGATCTTTGCCAAAACATGATTGCAGCTTTGTTGTGTCTATGTGTGTGCCGAAATACAGATCACATCAGAGATTCTTACAGCGGTGTTTAGATGATACTGAGAATCTCACTCTTGTGGTCTTAAAACCTTATCATACTCACTTTCACTCGTATGATAAGGTTTTGAAACCACTCGAGTGAGATTCTCAGAGTTGCCTAAACACAATTTAAGACTCTATATGTATTGCATATGTATTTTCTGTGCAACTGCAATACTATAGAACTTTCAACTTACCAACTTACACTCCTTCCTGCTTTCTCCGCTCCGCCTCTGACCCTCTCCGCCTCCACATCCCCCGCACCAAACTGAGCACTTTCGGCCCCACTCCTTCTCCATCTAAGGTCCATCCATCTGGAACACTCTCCCACTCTCTCTCCGTCAGAAACTCTCTCCTCCTTCCAGTCCACCCTCAAAACTCACCTCTTTCACCAGTTCTAGCACTATATCACCACACTCCCCACCCCAAGCTGACTGTCGTAATGTATTTGTGGTACGTGAGTCATTGTCTAAAGCGTGCGCATGCGTGCGCGAGTTGTGAGTGCGCGCTTAGAGTTATAATTATTATAAGATAAGCGCATTATAAATACCGTAATTAAATTAAAATAAGCGGCTGGCCACAAACGAGTTTATTTGACTTCTTTTATTTGATGTCATGTGTTTCAGACCCTATGGAACAGATGCAGGATGCATGCAAGCAGATGTAAAGCAGATGAACATTTTGCAGCATCAATGAATATGTCAGCTCTGTAGTGAGACTGCATGCTCGTGATGGACACGATACATACCCTGAAATTATTTTGTCTGAAGTTGGAATGTGGCCACCTACGCATTCACAGACACAATCAGCTGGTTGATCCGGGCAGTATTGACCCCTTCACAGCCAGTGGACGCAGATTGTGTTTTGAAATCAGTGAATTCATTGCCAAAGATTCCCAGGCATCTAAGGAACATGGATACAAAGTGGTTTCAGCAAGAGGCATAGATCCTCATGAGTCTCTGCATTCGCGGGGGCTCATGAGGATCTATACCTCGTTTGTGCTGTTCAATTTTCTTGGCAGTGAAGGGATTAACCACCTTGAGTATGCCCTCAACAGTATGTTAAATGTTGCCAGTGGTTGCATGCACAAAAGTGTTAAGCCCAGAATATCACCTGTCATGTTTCCTGTCGCTTTTCAATAATATACATCATATAAATTTACATTTATGTGTTTTACATGACAGGTTTCTGCAAATGAACAGTAATGTTTTTGTGGAATACATATATTCTGACAAGCAAATGAAATGCAACATTTTCGGCACCATTGGAAACACTTAGAAATGCAACATTTTCCGAAAATGTTGCATTTTTTTTTGCTCATCAGAATATATTGAGTTTGTGTGGCAAAAGGACAAACTTTCGTGCCAGATTGCCGGTCTACATGCCATAATGATTAGATCTTTGATCCACCGACGTGTCTTTACGACTTGGTTTTCAGTTGAATAAGTATTTTACATTTTCAAAGGCAAAAGCGATTGCTAGGGTACGTCTGATGTCATATCATTGCCAAAGTCTTAACTCATTCAGTCCCGACACACCACAGCAAGATATGGCTCGACCATGATAGTTCATGGGTGGTGCCAGAATAGTTTGGCGCCTATAGGGGCCAAGCTATTCTGGCACCACCCTTGAACTATCATGGTCAATCTGCCTCCTAAATCGTCATGCAGTCCTCAGAGGACAACTACAAAATGTGGGGTATTTTGTACATGGGACAGAATAAGTTAATGAAGTTTTATGTACACCTCTGTTGTAGAAAATAGATTCTTAACACTAACTTTCTGGACTTGTTGTATAATGCTTTCCATTTTTTAAATTTGTTGAAAAATATAACCACCACTTATTTCCGTATGTTTAATGCCACTTGCCTCACATTGAGGCTTGAGGCATTATTGAAGGTACAATCATGTATGGCTATTATTTTTTAGGGTCATTGGATGTGTAAGAATATATTATTGTCAGAATTCTGTCCTGTAACAAAGCAGTTTGTGTCTGGACTCATCACCAAATCCCCATGTAAATCCTGTGTGCTTGACCCACTTCCCACAGATTTACTGAGACTGTGTGGATCTGATTCCTGCGATTACACGCATTGTCAACAATTCCTTGACGTCTAGCGCTGTACCTCCTCAGTGTAAGCAGGCTGTTGTCACACCATTGTTAAAGAAACCTGGACTAGACCAAAATGACTTGAAAAACTTTCATCCCGTTGCCAACCTCCCATTCTAAGCTGTTTGAAAAGGCTGTCTTGCATCAGCTTTTGGATCATGTGTCAAGAAATGAGCTGCTAGAGTTGTATCAGGCTGCTTATCGCAAGCATCATAGCTGTGAAACAGCTCTTCTTTAGGTGACCAACAACCTGCTTACTTCCGCTGACGAGGGACGCGTGTCACTCTTGTCCTAATTGGACCTGTCTTCAGTGTTCGACACGCTCGACCACAACATCCTTCTGAATAGATTTATAGTGTGTCTTTTGGCATCCGTGGACGGTCCTTGACTGGTTCTCCTCATATTTGTCCGACATGTTCCAATGTGTCATTATACAGAATTCTACTTCCGCTCCCCTCCTTCTGAGATATGGCGTACCCTATAGGCTCAGTTCTCGGACCGGTCTTGTTTTCTTTGTACACCCAGCCTGTGTCTGAGGTGATCGCCAGTAAAGGATGTGAACATCACAAATATGTCGATGACACACAGCTGAAGAAAAACGCTTCTCTCAAACAGTTCCCGTCTCTTCTGCATGACATGGAACAATGTATAGAAGCTAGGACTGGATGACAGACAAGCTAAAGCTCAATGAAGGAAAAACAGATACCACTGTGGTAGGCACTCGCTCCAGGGTGTGTGTCTCCCACGGTGAGTTCGTTGATCGTTTGTGGACAGGACATCCCTCTAGAAAAATGTATGAAAAACCTAGGTGTTTACCTTGACAATGTTCTGTCCATGAACGATCAGTGTCTCACCTGTCCCGCTGCTGCTTTCTTGAGCTCAGGAGGCTTAGCTCTGTTAGACAGTACCTTAATGACGATGCCTGTAAGCAAATCTCATGTTCACAGATTTTGTCAAGGCTTGACTCCTGTAACTCTGTAATATCAGGTATGTCGAAAGATCTGCTCTACAGGTTCCAGAAGATTCAAAACCACGCAGCAAGACTTGTACTGAAAAAATCAAAGCGTGACCACATCACCCCCTTACACTGGCTTCCTGTGAAGTTCAAAATTAAATACAAAATTGCTTCCCTCGTTTTTCAGGCCTTTGATAAAACACTCCCAGCATACTTGTCCTCCAGTCTCCCTGTCTATACACCAGGCCGAGTATTGCACTCCAGCACCGACGACAGAATATTGACTATCCCCAGTGTCCTTAAAAACCTTAGGACAGCAGTCCTTTTCTTTCCAAGCTCCCAAAGTGTGGAATGGTCTTCCACATGCACCATTTTTGGCCATTTTCAGGGATAGATTGAAAACATATTTTTCAATTCAGCCTTTGAAAGGGATTGATAAACCCTATGTTTTCCCATCAAAATGTATACATCTGATCAGGCTCTTGAAATGTTATGTTTATTATTTTAGTATTGGGTCAGTGTGCATTTGGACCTATGAATGACTGTTTTTTTGTATGTTGTCAGTACTTTAGTTAGTTAATTTCAATTAGTTAGATTATCTAGATGTAAAGCGCTCTGAGCCTTTCTTTGTGGGGATATTGTGCTATAGAAGAGTTATATATTATTATTATTGAGGGAGTAGCTTGCATTATGTACGTAATTATATCTGAACCAGATGACTGTACTCTCAAGATTTTAACTGCAGTGAAGTGTATCCTGAGAATTGTGGATCCGAGGTAGCGAATCAAGGCAGACAACTAGTGTGAGAATGGAAAAAGTTCAAAATCTAAGTGCTATTTTCTGGCACAATTTTTATTAAATTACACACAACCATGAATTCATAACTACAACAGAAAATATATGTAGTTTTAACTCATTCTGCCCGCGACACCACAGCAAGATATGGATCGACCATGATAGATCAAGTTTGGTGGCAGAATAGCTTGGCGACGCCAAGCTATTCTGCCACCAAACTTGAACTATCATGGTCGATCTGTCTCCTGAAATGTAATGCAGTCCTCAGAGGATAACTCAAAAATGTGAATATTTCATACCCCGGGCACAATGAGTTAAGTGAACTATATACTCTTAGAGATGCAGTTATTTTTTTGTTGATCATTGGAGATTGTGATCAATATTATAGTTTGATGTATCTTTTTTCACCTGATGATGTTTTCAAATAGTTGTGACAGTAGCAGTGCTGTGATAATGCTTCAGTCAGTGCTTGTGCACACTATGTTCACTCATTTGCAGCCAGCCGCATCTGGATGCAGCTGGCTGCGAATGAGTTAACCCATTTTGCCTTACAGTTGAAATCCCCAAATTATGTATTATCAACTGAAGTAAATTATTAATAAATTGTCTTGTAACTGTCTTTTCTAAGCATGCTTCTTTCTCCATTGGCTTCTTCTCTGCATTTTACATGCTTGGCAGTCACATTTTTGGTCTCAACTGAAGACCACATTACAAGCCAAAATACCAATCTACCATGATAGTTCAAGGGTGGTGCCAGAACAGCTTAGTGCCCATAGGCGCCAAGCTATTCTGGCACTACCCTTAAACTATCATGGGCAATCGATTATCATGTGATATGTTAGGGCTAAATATTTTGCATTCTTTATGATCACCAGACAAGGTATTTGGTAAAATGTATTCATTTCCGTTGCTTTTAAGTTTTAATGCTGGATAATATTGCTTTAACTTTTTATGAGGTACGTGAATTGCATGTTTAGCCGACTCCTCTTGGCCCAGTGAACAGTTTCTACGATATTAAACTGGTTGTGGTCATAAGTAATGAAATGAACACCTGTATGATTCCAATTCATTGGATTGCTTGTCACAGTTTTGTCCGTTGATTTTATTTGCTTGTTACACACCCGCCTGCCTCTAAACCCATAAAGCCCTGACACACTATGACAAGATGTGATTGACCATGATAGTGTAAGATTAGTGTCAGAATACATTGGTGCCAAGCTTTTCCCACCACCACCCATGAACTATCATGGTCGATCTGTCTCCTGATCTGCGATGTTGACCTAAGAGGATATCTGATGAAATTTGATAGCGTTGTCCTCAGGGCTTAAATGGGTTCAAGATATTAGTGGACCAGTGGGTGTCGATTGTTCGCCAAATATTGAGCTTTCTTAGATTGTTTTAATTTCTGTGTTGTCATAATCCACCCGGAATACTTATCATTGGATGTACTGTGAACTTTCAAGTGTTTCTTTTCTCATGGTACAATCTTCAGTTAGAAGCGGCGTTAAGGACATGCACATGTATGGTGATGATGTAATTATATACAACATACATCTATGTTATTCACATACTCACCATAGTAGTCTCCATTAAAAACACACAGACTTTCAACATCATTTGGTTGTGTAATGCATTCGTGGGTGACAGTGCCAAAAAATGAAACGACTGGAAATGGTCCATGACCCCCTAATCCATGGCCAGCAAGAGACATAAATTCTCATGAGCCCATGCGAATGCAGGAGCTCATGAGAATTTATGTCTCTTGTGGCTGGAACAGGCGGGCTGAAGGGCTGTTCTGTCTGAACCAAAAAGCTGAAATTCCGCTGTATGGAATGTTGAAAAATTCATTTTTCTTTAAAAGGTATTTTTTTCGAAAAATACTTACCGATGACATGACTACCAGGAGTGTCCACTCCTTGCTCAATTCTAGCCTAAGAACCCGTTGTGTAAACACAACCCGGGAGGCACTCGGGGAACCCCCAGAGGGACCGAGAGTTGTCTCCCGCTCCTACCCACCCGCCCTATTCACCTGTGAACTCCAGTCACGAAATTAGGCTCACCAGCGGCAAGCGGGGAAGGTGGGAGGGTCCTTCGAGTCATGTCATCGGTAAGTATTTTTCGAAAAAATACCTTTTAAAGAAAAATGAATTTGTTTCTTCAAAAACATTACCGATGACATGACTACCAGGAGAATGCCGAACAGGAGGAGGGTGCCGCACCCCCAGATGGTTTTCTCTAGGCTCATGGCCCCCTCCTCTCTTCCGACACTCTGCACTCCCTAATAGGTGCATACCTACGGCGCCTGTGGCGCCGGGAGGGAGTGTTGTGCCGCCGTGACGTCCCCCACCAAGGCGAGGTTGTCTCGCTGCCCTGCCAGATCCCGTAGATAGAAGCGGGCGAAAGTAGATTCTGATCGCCAGCCCACCGCAGCCACGATGTCCTTGACAGCGCAGTTCCTGTCGAAGGCTACGCTCGTGGCCATGGCCCGTACTTCGTGCGCCCGAATCTTTAGGCTCTTCGCTCCCTGAGGGGAGAGATCGACATATGCTGAGCGAATCACCCAGCGAAGCCAGGAAGAGACTGTCTGTGCCGTAATGTCGTTTCTTCCTGTTTTTAAAGGAAGGAAGACGGCTCTGGTTCGTCGCAAGTACACTCTGAGGGCTCGTACAGGATCTTGTTGCCTGGTCTCACTGGGGAAGTCTTTCCCGCGTAACGGTCGTAAGGTGATAACCTGTGGCGCCGTCAGTGGAGACCTAGTCTTGGCAATGAAGGCAGGGTCGGTCACCAGTTGGACCGAGTGGTCAGCTCGAAATTGCAGGCATGTAGGCCGGACTGATAGAGCGTGTATCTCACTTACTCGTGCCGCGGTGGCAAGCGCCAGCAGGAAGCAGGTCTTCCGCGTCACATCCGCAAGCCTGGCCAACGGTAGTGGTTCGAAACGTGGTGAGTTTAGCCAGGTAAGAACCCATGGTAAATCCCACCGGGGAAGAAGAGAGCGAGAGGCAGGCCTTTGTAGTCCGAAGTGTGACATAAGATCTGCCAGGTCCTTACACGCGCCGGGGTCCGCGCGGCCGAGGTGCCGGTAGGTGTCGGCAATCATCGAGAGATATCCCCGAATGGTAATAGGGGCCAGTCCTTGGTCTTCGAAGAGCCAGAGGAAGAAGTCCGCAAGTTGGGGGTTTGTCAGTTCGGTGGGGGAGAGACGACGGTCGCTGCACCAGGTACAGAGTACCCTCCATTTCCCCTCATAGATACGTCTAGTCGAGGGCTTGCGAGCTGTAGCGATCGCTTCCACTGCAGCACCCGAGAAACCTCTAGCTGAGAGGGCTTGCCGCACAACCTCCAGGCGTGTAGCAGTAAGCGTTCCGGACAGGGGTGGAACAGCGCCTGGCGTGGCTGCTTGAGCATAGTGCGGGGCGTGGGGAGCAGTAGCGGAGGGTGCGTGGCGAGGCTGATCAGGTCGGTGGACCAGGAACGAGTCCAAGCGAACGGGGCGACCAGGAGCAGGATCGCATTGGTTCCTCGCAGCTTTAGGAGGACTTTGGGGACAAGGACTGTCGGGGGAAAGGCGTACGCTATGAGTCCGTCCCAGGGAATGGATAAGGCGTCGACCGCCCAAGCCAGGGGATCCGGTACTGGGGAAACGAAGAGGGGAAGCTGGTGATTCCACCTCGTGGCGAACAGGTCCACCATCGGGGTCTCCCAGTGAGAGCAAATCATCCGGAAAATGTCCTGGCGTAGCGTCCATCCGTGTGAATGAGCTGTCCTCGGCGAGAAAGGGAGTCCGCTAAGACGTTCAGGCGACCGGGAATATGGCAAGCGCTGAGAGTCAGATCGCGGTCCTCGCACCATCGCATCAATCGGAAGAGTAGCATGCATAGATCGGGTGAATGAGTTCCTCCCTGCTTCTGTATATACGCTACCACTGTCGAGTTGTCCGAAAGGACGAGAAGATGCTGGTGTCTGAGCTGCTCTTCCCAAACGATGATGGCCTGCCACACCGCTTGCAGTTCCAACCAGTTGCTGTGTTTGTCCGCGAACTCCGGAGGCCAGAGGCCGGACGTCGTGGTGAACTGAGGAAGCAGGTGGGCTCCCCAACCAGCCCGACTCGCGTCGACACACAGGGAGAGGTGCGGGGATGGGGAGGAAATGGGGACTCCCAGAGCCAACCAGGCTCTGTCGGTCCACCGTAAAAGGTGGGGGCGTACCAACGGGGACACGGGGACGTTCGTGGTCAAGTCGCCCGAGGAGGGACGCCAGAGCAGTAGGAGATGAAGTTGTAGCGGTCGGGAGTAGAGACGCCCGAGGGGGATAAGATCCGCCGCTGCGTTGATCAGGCCCAGAAGCTGAAGCCAGACCCTGGCGGGGGCTGCCTGTTGCTGATCTATCAACGCGGCGAGAGCGGACAACTTCACAATCCGTTTCTCTGGCAAAAGTACCCTGTTGCGGTCCGTGACAAACTCCATGCCTAAATGGATGAAGTGGCGCGCCGGAGTGAAGTCCGACTTCCCGGTGTTGACCAGGAAACCCAACCGGTAAAGCAGCTGTAAAAGAGCGTCCCTGTCCGCCGCAAGCGCGGTCTCCTCCTGATTTCTCAAAAGAAGGTCGTCGAGATAATTCGAGGTCGGACTTGACGACGACTGCCTCGCCTTGGCCACTACAGCATCCATGATGCGGGTGAAGGCCCAGGGGCTGAGGTTGAGACCGAACGGCAGGGCGCGAAACTGGTAAATCACTCCTTCGAACGCGAAGCGCAGGTACTTCCTGGCCGAAGCGTGCATGGGGACATGTAGGTAGGCGTCGGACAGATCTAAACTGACCGCGTAGTCCATGGGTTGCACCGCCGCACGAAGAGCCCTGGTCGTCTCCATCCGAAAGGAAGGGGCCGCGATGAAGGCGTTCAGCGCCGACAGATCTATGACTGGCCGCCACTTGCCGCCGGGTTTGGGGACCACAAACAGTCGGCTGTAAAAGGCGGGCGAGTCTGGACGCTGCACTATCTCTGTGGCCTCCTTTGAAAGGAGAGCCGCGACTTCTCCTCGCAGAGCGGCGGCCTTGAGGGCGTCGGACGGAACCTCTGTCCAAAGAGGAATGGAGCGCAAGGGCGGAGGAGAGCGGAACGAGATCCGTAATCCTCTGGTGACTACGTCCAAAACCCAGGGCTCGTCTCGAAACAGCGAGCGCCACTCCTCGCTGAATCGTGCTAGCCTCCCGCCGACTGGAGCCCCGACGACGGTCGGCGGGGGCGGAAATGGGGACAAGTCAGGTGGCCCGCCCGCGCCCAGGGCGACGGGCGGGACGGGGCCAGGCGGGGGCAGGGGCGTTAGCTGGGCCAGGGCGACGGAAGGACGGGCGACGGCGCGGCGCAGCTCGTGGTGGGGCAGACGGGTCCGCGGTGACACGTTTCCGGGCCCGCAAGGAGCGCCCCAGGGCCGTGCGGGCGGGAGGAAAGCGCTGCTTGACAGTCTTGCGAGGCCAATGATCGGAGTTGGAGTCCTTCACCGTCTGCCAAGTATCCCCAAAGAGCAGAGACCCTCCCAGAGGGGCCCGACGTAGCTGAGTACTCAGGTCGACCGGCATACCACTGCAAGCTTGTAGGACGGCGTCTCGTCGCATGAGGTCGCAGTTAGCCGCAGCCGCCATCGCGTTGACCGATGAGTGATAAGCAGCGCGGTTCCCAGCCTCCGCCATGAGTAGTAGGTCTCCCAGGAGGGGAGACAAAGCAGGTTGCCAAGCTTCCTCGAGACGTCGGATGAAAGCCTGAGTCAGCAAGTCCAAGAAACCGGAGCAGGCGAGCGTGTTCCGGACCAGCGACGCCGTCCTATCCAGTCCCCGTGGGAAGGACCGTTTCAACATAGAAGCCCCTCCGGCTTGCATCAGAGCGGCGGGATCCACTGGAGGAAGCGGGCAGAGGAACGACTGCGAATGGCCGGCGTACCAGTCCTGCTGAAAAGCGATGTCCAGAGCGGAAGGCCATCTCCCGTCCGCGAAGAAGTCCGAGTTCCGAGTCTCCGCATGCAGGTGAGACGAGAAGGCGTCCCGCAGATCCAAAAAACTAGCCGGCTGTGGGAGGGACTTGAACCTCTTAACCGTCCTATCCGCGTCCACGAAGGCGGAAATCTTCCTCTTCACAGGAGGTGAAGCTGGACAAACATCCTCCGGTAAGGCGGCGGCGATCAGCTTGGCTGCTCCGTCCAGTGCCAGCCGCGTGTCCATCCGGGAAGAAGAGACCTGTCTGACGGAAGCCGACACACTGGAGGCCGAAGAGGGAGAAGCTGAAGAACGGCTAAGACCTCAAAGTAACCAGTCTGAAGCATCCTCCGGTGCCAAACTGAGGGTGTCGAAGTCCCGCTGTCCGGAAACCGGCGACCGAAGAGGGCGACGAGGGCTCAGAGGCCGGGAATCCCGTCGGAGAACCGCAGCGGACGAAGACTCCCTCCGCAGTGGAGAGCGGTAGTCTGAACGATGCGGTGAGGACCTCCTGCGAGCCGAAGGCGGATCCCGACGAGGAGAACGGCTGCGACGAGATGGAACGGAGCGGTGAGTACGAGGAGGGGGGGAAGTGGCCGGTCGCTGGGAAGAGGGACGGGACGAGCGGGGGTCCAACCGAGAGGGGGGACGCGAAGAAGGTGAAAACCGTCTGCGGCGAGGTGAGTCCCGGTGCGACGAGCGATGAGGCGAGAAGTTCCTCCTACGATCGTGCGAAGGAGAGCGGAAACGTCGAGCAGAACCCCTGTACCTACGTTCTTCCCAACCAGGAGGCTCCGGACGAGTGCAATGATGTCTCTCTGAACCAGGCTCTTGGGAGAGGCGGGTTACTGGCCGGCCAGGGGACCTCCAGCGGGATCCCGGCGGCTTCCTCAAGAGACGAGTGGGGAACGACGGTGGAGGAGGGACGCCACGAGCGTCCCACCAAACCAGGCTCTTGGGAGAGGCGGGTTCTTTCCACCAAATGTGTACGGGCGCGCTCTCGAACGGAGGCGGTCTTGACGGTCGAACTCCCACTCCGTGCACTAGTCCCTTGATTACTCAGTGGCGTTATCTGCGTCGGATCCCGTTGGTCTCGCACGTCCGGTGCCGGGGGCACAGCGGAAGGCGTCTCGGAAATCTTCAAGGTACCCGCGAGGGTAGAAGGCTCTCTCCTATAAAAGTTCCAGAGATTAGACCACCGCAGTTCCGGCTATGTAGCACAGACGTCACACGTATGGTCGGACGCACACCCAGCGCAGGGGAGACAGACTGCATGTTTATCCGATGGCCACTGGAAGCCTCCGCATTTTGTGCATGTCATCAGTAAGCCACTGCAACACACAAAACATGAAGGCATTCGGCAAGCGTCCACCAATCACCCCGTTAAGCTTTAGGCCCCCAAGCTACTGTGGTGTTATGCACCCGATTAACCAACGTACGGTCACCTGCCATCAACATTTAATTAAAACTACGGCGGAGGGAAAACAAACCCTGCCGGGACAGGTGCGTATCCAAGCCTTCGTCATAACGAGGGGTGTCTAAACCGAAAGCCGAAAAACGTTAGGTATGGCCGAGATACAGTAACTTGACTCACCGCTCGCATCTGGTAATGGCGCGAAATCCCGCCAAAACCGGCGCCAACATTCTTCAGCTAATCAGGCCACCAAACAGAGGTCCAAAAACCCCAACCGAGGGAGAAGCGACGCAAAAAGCAAGCTGCTCGTGCCTGTGCCCCGCCCGGGCAACCAGCCGAGGGCCCTCTAACTACCTTACCTGTCAGTCGGAGAGGTACGAGAAGGAGAAAGCTCCATGACACCCGCAGCCCGACCGGCAAGCCAGAGAGGGAACCCTTGAACAAGACCGAAGCTGCAGTCGACCAACGTCGCACGCGCAGAATCCCAGGCCGGCGAAGACGAAGCAAGCAAGCAGACCGACCCGGTCGAAAAACTTCTAAGTCCAGAGGCTAGAGACAACACGTCTGAACGCGTGAGCCTAAGAAGCGTGACTGGAGTTCACAGGTGAATAGGGCGGGTGGGTAGGAGCGGGAGACAACTCTCGGTCCCTCTGGGGGTTCCCCGAGTGCCTCCCGGGTTGTGTTTACACAACGGGTTCTTAGGCTAGAATTGAGCAAGGAGTGGACACTCCTGGTAGTCATGTCATCGGTAATGTTTTTGAAGAAACAAAGCTGAATCAGTCTTCAGGACTGAAGACCGTCACCCAGGTGTGTTATTATGATGTTATAGTGCAACAACAAACGAGTGATTTCCTGTAGTATTTAGTGCTTGCACTTGTTGAGAGCCGACATTTTTCTTCGCTCATTCACACCTGATAATGACTGTGACCTTTGAGAGAGGTCACTTAAATCGGTATTCTTAGAAAGGTCTCATCGCATATCCTTGGACAAGGTTTGAAGTCTGTGGCTTGAACATGCTCTGAGAAAATGAGGATGTTAAAGTTTGACAGATGGATGGACAGACGATGGATAGCTCAATATATACTCACTTTTGTTATCACATGTGAGTAAAAAAAATGTGTAATGTATGTCCAAGGGAAAAAAATAAAGCAACTCTCTACTTTTGTGTGTTCCTCATATTACAACCAATGAAAATCTGCTTATTTTGTTGGCACATTAACTTTGTGTGAGCTTCAGTTTGTATTGCAGTGTATACGATCAACAAATAAACTGAGAATAATCCAGCGAAGAAAGAAATACCTTAGAAATGACAGTTAAACACAATTGTCTTGTAACTGTCTTTTCTAAGCATGTTTCTTTTTTATTTGGGTTATTCTCTGCGGTTTCCACGACACGCTTGACAGTTACCTTCTTGGTGTGGATTGAATAAACCTATATTGTAAACAATATCAAAGGTTCAGCTTTGACTGTATGGCATCAAACAAGACATTCTGTGTAAGAGTACAGAAAACACCAAATTTATTATACGGCTTCATGTCAGTCAGAACATCCACTAATTTTGTTACGTAACGGTGATGGAACATCTAACAAAAATACAACATATGATTAAGAAGAAGTATGAAGGTGATGTTTCCCCATTTTCGCCTCCCTCAAGCACGCACACACAAGCACATACACTCTCTCACGCATTCTGATGGAGTTATCACGCACAATGGACTAATGTCTGAATAGATAAAATCAAAATGGCAAATTTGCCCTGTAAGTCCATTTTTGTGAAAAGCAAAGATTTTAATTGTTTTACAAAGGGCAGAATGGACCCCCGCCCTTATGGGGCGGGGGTCCATTCTGCCCTATGTAAAACAATCAAAATCTTCGCTTTTCACCAAAAATGAACTTACTGTCTTCTGCCTTCACAAGGCCGAAAAATCTTAGCCTTGACTTCTTCACTGCCAGCGTGTGGAGTTGACGTCCCCGGAACCATTGCAGATTCATTGCTGTAGCACCCCCTCTGTATAAGACATGGATATGAACTGGGTCAGTGACAGGGATAGATCCCAACTGTCGGGGCTCGCGAGGATCTATACCTCTTGCATTCTAGTGCTGCTTACGTTCCAGGATTGAAAGGGTTGATAAACTAAGAGTTGACCCTATGGCTGTCCGTACCGCTCCTTGTCGAGGTGGTTCCTGCAGGAATCACCTCGACAAAAAGAGCTATCTCGTCAGCCAGATGGTTGATAAGCTCTTCAACATACCTAAGATACCGTGTACCATCGAGACGGGAACAAATCCATCTTCTCATATTTAAAAATGCAAGTCCACCTTTGGTCCCTTCATGTTTTAAAATCAAATTACTATTTTCTGACCATTCAATTGTTTGCTTTTCAACATTGGCAGTGTTTCATTCTTCAACATTGTTTTTGTGGGAATTTCGCCAATCAGTAAACATTTTCTCAGTATCTTGGTGGAGGGGGTGGTGGGGGCCCCCCGGGCCCTCCAGGTCCTCTCATGCCTGGTGGCGGAGGTCGCATTCCTGGTGGAGGCATACCGCGCATACCATGTGGAGGCATCGGAGGCATTCCTCGCATTCCTGGTGGCATGTTGCGGCCTGCAAAAAAGAGGGGAAATTGTATATTCTGTCTCATCCCTTTTCATTATTTCTTATTCATAACTTTTACACTGCACTACATATTTTCCATAAATCTTCTTAGACACAGGTATGAGGTACAGTATACTTTTTTTTGTTTATAAATATAACTTAGAAAAAAAACCAACGTTACATTTAATCATGAGAGTTCCACAAACTTTCTAGAAATCCAATACATACTGACAAGTACACAAAAAAGCAACATTTTTGGAATCATTGGAAAGACTTTAGCATTTTCTGATGATAAAAAAATGTCACATTATATATATATATATATATATATATATATATATATATATATATATATATATATATATATATATATATATATATATATATATATATATATATATAGAGAGAGAGAGAGAGAGAGAGAGAGAGAGAGAGAGAGGTAACTTTCCAGTGAGTTTGACAGGAAACATGATGCAGCACACTAGTTGTCTCCCTTGATTCGTTACCGCTGTAGTGGTAGCGAAAATAGAGGGAGACAACCAGTGTGGCCTTAGAGGTGAATCTGCAGATGCCAGAGGTCAGGAGATGCAAGAAAATGACACAAAGCCTTACCCCCGAAGTCTCCATGCATGGGCGGTCCCATGCCCCTGGGTGGGGGTCCTCTCCAGCCTGGGGGAGGTCTCATCCCAGGGGGAGGGGGAGGAGGGCCTCCCATTCCCCACCCTCCCGGCCCCATGTTCATCTGCATTCCCTGGTTGTCACCTGCGTAAAAATAAGAACAAAATCATCAATGTGGAAATCAGACACCATAGAAATAAAATGTGATGAAACAACATGTAAAGTTGGTGTAATAAAATTCAAATACGAGGAAACAGAAGAAGCATGCACAGTCTTCTTGTTGTTGCCTGAATGAAGGAATAGCTATCCACTGGATAGGTTTGTGTCTGCATCACCAGTTTGTTCCCAGCGAACCCCCTCTACAAATGTTCCAGTGTAACTCTATCTCCTGTTGTAGTGCATGAGGGCTGAACAGCTTTAACTCTTTCAGCCAGACGGCCGTATTTCCCAAATTTGGGAGGCGTCATGCAACGACTATGCACCTGTTGCAGGAGACGGATTGACCATGATAATTCAAGGGTAGTGCCAGATTAGCTTGGCGCCAAGCTAAACTGGCACTACCCTTGAATTATCGTGGTCGACCCATCTCCTGCTGTAGTGCATCAGGGCTGAATGGGTTAAAACTGTGCCCAGCTTCCTTCGAGCAATATTATTAACCCTTTCGTTCCTGATACACTACTGCTTGAAATAAATTTAACCATGATAGTTCAAGGGTGGTGCCAGAGTAGCTTGGCGCCTGAAGCGCCAAGCTATTCTGGCATTACCCTTGAACTAAAATGGTTGATCTATCTTGTAATCTGTAATGTAGCCTGTATAGGACATTTACTTATTTTAACAAGAAAGGCAAAGCACTCATGGCTCACGTGTATGACCGATCTACATGTGTGACCTTTGTGACAATCAGTAAAGGGATGGCTTCTGCACCAGCAAAATCCATGTTTTCTCAAAATGTAATCAGTTTTCACACATCTGTCAAACACCCATGACCCTTAACCTTTGCGATGAGTCAACTAAATTACTATACATAGGAAGGTCTTATCATCATCAGCTACCTTTGTGCCAAATTTGATTGAAAATTTTGCAAAACTGTTGATAAAAACTACAATTCTATTCCAAAATTGGCATTTTACACACATTTGCTGACTTCTTGGGACCCTTGATCTTTCTGAGGGCTCATCCAAATTAGTATGCATAGACAGGTCTTACCATCAGGTATCTCTGTACCAAGTTTGGGTTTAAAGTCGTGAATAGTATTTGAGAAAAAATTAATTTTTCTCTAAAATGTATTTTTTCGAAAAATACTTACCGATGTCATTACTACAATGGAACAACCTATAGCTAGCGTAATTTTAGCCCAAAAACTTATGATGTGTACCTTTAGGGCCAGGGGAGGCCACCAGGGGTGCCGTGACCTGGTACCCGGGTAGCCTCCCTTCCCACCCGTTGCGGGTAACAGCCCGAGCAGCCAAGCCACACCAGTTCTTTCGTTTAGCTGGCGAGCGGCAAGCGGGGCAGGTGGGAGGGCCATCCGAGTAATGACATCGATAAGTATTTTTCGAAAAAATACATTTTAGAGAAAAATTAATTTGTTTCCTCAAAAACATTACCGATGTCATTACTACCATGGAGAATCGCGAAGAGGAGGAGGGTGCCGCATAACCCAGTGCCTGACTGAGCCAGCCAGCCCCGTCCTCCACGGCGCCACCTCCCGATAATTTTAGCTAAAGGGTTACCAACGGCACCGAAGGTGCCGGGAGGGAGTGTTGCGCCGCCGCGATGTCCCCCACCAGGGCCAGGTTGTCTCGCTGGCCAACCAGGTTATGGAGGTAGAACTGGGTGAAGGTCGACTTGGTCCGCCAGCCTACGGCAGCCAGAGTGTCTCGGACAGCGCAGTAGCGGTCAACGTGACATTAGCAGCCATGGCTCTGACCTCGTGGGCCTGGAAGAGTAGCCGCTTGGCAGCGTCGAGGCAGAGGTCCTGGTAGGCGGAGCGCATCACCCATCTAGCCAGGAAGATCATCTGGGCTGAAATGTCTTGTCTACCTGGGGACAGAGAAAAACAAAAAGAGGCGGGTGCGTCCCTGGCGGAGCGGCTTGGTACGGCGTAGGTACACGCGTAAGGCTCTCACCGGGTCCTGTTGTCTGACTTCCTCGTAGGAGTCGATCGGCGTAAGCGATTGCACAGTGATCACCTGTGGGGCTGTCAGCGGGGACTGGTTCAGGGCCAAGAAGGCCGGGTCCGTTAGTAGCTGCACGGGGTCATCCGACCTGCACTACAGGCAGGCGGGGGCGCGGGCAGCTCACTCATTCTGGAGGCTGTGGTTACGGCGAGCAGAAGCAAGTCTTCGTGTAGCGTCGGCCAGGTTTACTAGGGGAAGTGGCTCGAAACGCTAGCGTTCATCCAGAAGAGTATCCAGGGTAAATCTCAGCACGGGATCAGGGAGCGGAGGGCAGGTCGCTGTGTGCCGAAGAGGGCCATAAGGTCAGCGAGGACCTTACACTGTCGGGATCCGCTCGGCCCGGGTGCCGGTAAGCGTCGGCGATCATAGTGAGGTAGCCCCTGAGGTGATCGGTGCCAAGGCTGTTTGGCGAAAGCCAGGAAGAACTCAGCCAGCGGTGGGGAAGTCAGATCGGTAGTGGAGAGGCGACGGAGGTCGCACCAAGCTCCCAGTACTCTCCACCTTTCCTCGTAGACACGCAGGGTCCACGGCCTGAAGCGATAGCTGTCACTGCCTCACTCGAGAACTCCAGCGGCGAGGGCTTGCCATCCAATCTCCAAGCGTGTAGCAGGAGTCTCCCAGAGCACGGAAGTAGAACGCCTGGCGCAGTAGCTATAGCATCATGCGAGGAGCGGGAAGCCGGAGTGAGGGGCCCGTGGCCAGGTTCAGGAGGACGGTGGCGCAGGATCTGGTCCAGCAGAACGGCGCCCCCAGCGACAGGATCGCGTAGCATCCCTGCGCTAGAGAAGCACCCTGGGGACAAGGACTGAGGGAGGGTAAGCGGAAGTGCAGGGGCCGTCCCAGGGAAGGGGGAGCGCAACGGCCACCCCGGCTAGGGGTTCTGGGACGGGTGAGACGAGGAGGGGGGAGCTGAAGGTACCACCCTGTCGTGAAGAACGAAGAGGGGGGGGGGGGGGGTCTCCCACGTGGTGCAGATCATCCAGGCGACGTCCGGGCGAAGCGCCTCTTCCTTCTCACTTGGCGCAGAGACGCTGACCGTGCCAGGAGGGGGAGCCCGCAAGGACAAGCAGGTGGCCGTGAAGTATCTCGCTCGGGGAGAGACGCGGCGATCCTTGCACGAACGGAGGCGCTGGTAAGAAGAAGGCAGAGGAAGGGGAGCAGGTCCCATCCTGCTTCTGTACGTAGGACACACCAGCGGATTCGTCCTGATGTTCGAGAGTCGGTTTCCAAGGGAGGGGAGCTGCTGTCTCGCCTGTAACTCCAACCAGTTGAAGGCTTGATCGCAAGGGCCGGTGGACAGCTGCCGGAAGCTGTGGCACGTCGGTAGCAGGTGAGAACCCTAGCCGGAACGGCTGGCGTTGACGCAAGGGACAACTGGAGGGGAGGCGAAGGAGAGGGACTTAAGGCGCAAGCCAGGCAGGGACCAACTAGCGGCGGAGGAGTGGAACGAGCAAGGGAGGAGCCGGAAAGGGAGCCTCGATGTCTCCGGTCGAGGGCGCCAGCGAAGGAGTAGGTGAAGGGGAAGCGGGTGCAAGCAGAGCCGACCAAGGGGAAGGAGATCCGCAGCGGTGCACACTAGGCCAGAGAGCTGCAACCAGAGTCTGGCGGAGACTGTCTCCTGCTGTGCACCAAGACGAGCCAGGTTCGCCAACTTCTGGATCCTTAGTTCCGGGAGTCACACCCGACGAGATCCGTCAGGAACTCCAACCATGGCGTGAGAAGCGGCGGGACAGAGCGAGATCCGAGTTGCCTAAAAAACTACGAAGCCGCGGGTGTCGAGGAGGCCAGAAGGCGTCTCGTCGCTGTTCCCGGGAGGGTTCCGACCGGAAGGGCCGGAGCAGATCGTTGAAGTAGTTCGAGGAGGGCTCGACGAAGTCCGCCTGGCCGCGGCGAAGACGCCGACCAAGAGACAGGCGAAGACCCAGCGGAGGCTGCGGGCGATGGCGGAACGGTAAGGTCACCGTTGATGCGAAGCGCAGCAGCGTCTGGAAACCGGAAGCACAAGAACGAGAGTGTAGGCGTCCGCTAGATCCCGGCTGACAGTGAAGCCCATGGGAGGCACCTCGGCGCGAAGGCTCAGGCAGTCTCCAAGGAAGGGAGGCGCCGCTAGGAACTCGTGCCAAGCTGAAGGTCGAGGTCGGACGCCGCCTGAGGCCGTGCAAGGTCAAGCGGGGCCAGAGGCGGGGTCGGGGGGCGGGCGGGCAGCGGAGACGCGCGGGGGAGGGCAGCGACGCCAGTAGGGTGGGAGTTGGGCGGGTCCGGCGATCCGCAGGGCGCGACCCAGGACCTCGCGGGTGGCTGGAAGTGGGAGGAGGTGAAGCGGGCCGACTAAGAATCTCAACGCGTCCTTCACCGACTGCCAGGACCGAAGAGGAGAGGATGCCGAGTGGAGCCTGTCGCAGCTGTCTCCGCAGGTCCAGCGGGATGTAGGGGCGGACGACGAGCACAGCAGGGCGCAGCATCGGAGCATCGAAGACCTAAGCGTTGACACACCGCTCGGAAGGCAGGACTTCTTCTCCACAGCCAGAGCGAGGAGGGGCCCTAACAGCGGCAAGAAGGAGAAGATCCAGCTCCAGGTAGACGAGCGCTTGCTTGGCCAAGTCAAGGGAACCAGCACAGGTGAGCGCCGCGGAGGGGAACGCCGTCCGAATCCGACAGGGAGGAAGCAACGGCGCAAGGCGCGAAGTCCACCAGCTGCTGCTGAGCGGCAGGATCCACTGTGGCGAGGGCAGAAGCAAGGCCTGTGCATGTCCGGCATCCAGCTGCGCTGAAAGGAGATGTCCAATCCACCGGCCGGCGAATGACGGTGACGAAGAACCCTCGTCGGAGCCTGAATCCTGCTGCAGGGGCGGAGAAGGCGACACAAACCCTTGAACCCCGGGGCATGGCAGGGACGAAACCTCTATGGGGGAGAGCAACGTCCAAGCGGGCGACGGGGAAGGCGTCCGGGCTCGAGGAAGACGCGAGACAGTAGAGGCGCGGCGCGTCGAGTGAGGGAAGGGTCTCCGTCCTGGGCGTCCTGGACGCAGGGTCAAGGGCGTAGAAGAGAGCGCGCGGAGCTTGAACGGTAGGAGGGAGCGGAGTCGGAATCCGCCGGAGCGAGCCGAAGGCTGCTATCCACATCAACGGGCGGAGCAGGAGGCCGACGCACCAGGAGCTGGAGAGGCGGAAGCCGCCGTCAGACGGGGCGAGACCAGGGCGAGCGGCAGAGAAGGCGCGGGCGGCGAGACCGACGAGTGGAGCATTCATACGAAGGAGGGCGGAGCACGTGGCCGACGGCGCGAAGGGGAGGGGAGCGGGGAGGGTGGGGAAAGGGTGCTGGGGAAGGAGAGGGGGGAAGACGAGGCCGGAGGGCGAGCAGCATGGACGACCCAGGAGGACACCGACCGGAAGGGGCGGCGACTGTAAGAAGAACCAGCGAAGCCCGAGGGGAAGACCGACGAGGAGGGCGAGACGTCCGCGAAGCTGAAGCGGCGAGCGAAGAGGAGACGAGAACCGAAGACGCAGCGCTGCGGGTCCGGGGTGGGACGCCGAAGTCCGAGGGGAGTACGCAGGCGAGGGGCGAGGAGCTGAGTCCAGTCGGTCGCGAACCCGGGGTCGCAAGCGTGAGGCTTGGGTTCCGCCAGGCGGGGCGAGCAAGCTCGCTGCGGACCTGGCTCGAGCGAGCTGGTGCGCAAGGGGGGAGAAAGGCATCCCCCAACGTAGAGAGTTGGGGTTTGTTTTCCGCAGAGCGGGGTGAGCGGACTCGCTGTGGACCTGACTCGAGAGAGTGGGTGCGCAAGGGGGGAGCCTTTGTGTGCCGTCCCCCAAAGGCAGCGACGTGCGTTTCTGCTGGATCCGGGGCCGAAGCATGCTTGTGGCTGCGGGTGGTGCGGCGAACTCTCACGCCGTAGGCTCCGCAGCTGGGTGTCCCAAGGTCCTCTACCCAGAGCGCAGACATCACGGGAGTGCCCGAAGCATAACCAGCACAGGGGAGGCAGACCGCATGCTAGTCACTCGGCCACTGCAAGTCGCCACATCGTGTGCAGGTGCGGACTTGACCACTGCAACATAGAGTGAAACAACGAAGCGACTGGTCATAGCAGAAGGCCACGATCCTCGATACGAAACTGCGCACCACACCTCACCCTTCCCTACTATCCTGTTCTGAGCAATATCGCTTTCCTAAAAACAAGCAACGATATAGCAAAGGATGCCGGCGCACGCCACCAGAGGCGCGGCTCTGGCAAACATCGAGACCTTACCTGGATATCTCGCAAGGACAGGGGAAGGTAGCACCTGTAGTCGAAGAAGAAGAAGCGCCCACGCGGCAGAGGCCCAGAAGCATCCAGGAAGAGGAAGGCTGGGTCCGCGACGAAGGTCCCGGCCGTCCAACCGGCGAACGTGACCGATGAAGCCGACGTAAGTCTCTCAAGCCGGAACCGGTGCAGGACAGCGCTCCCACGAGGGACGAAGGCCAGCCCCACGGCCCAGGGACCTATCTTCCGGCAGCGACGCAAGAAGCACCCGTGACACTCACTTCTTAAAGTCACAGAAGGCGACGCGCAGGCCGGGAATGAAGCCACGCTAACGAAGTCCAAGGGCTCCAAGAACCAACACAGCTGTAGGTAGCACAGTAGAGGTCTAAGAACACGACCCTACGCTACAACACGGACAGAAAAGTTCCAAGGCAAGGCGACAGCATAGGCCTGGAACGAGGTCCACTGACGAAAGTCCAAGTATTCTGAACCATACACAGCCATCGGTACACACAAGGCCAGAAGTTCCAAGGCCAGGCGAAGCACCGGCCGGGAACGAAGTTCACTGTCGAAAGTCCAAAAACTCTTGAACCATACACAGCCGTCGGTACACACAAGGCCAGAAAGTTCCAAGGCAAGGCGAAAGCACAGGCCGGGAACGAAGTTCACTGTCGAAAGTCCAAGCACTCTTGAACCATACACAGCCGACGGTACACACAAGGTCAGAAAGTTCCAAGGCAAGGCAAAAGCACAGGCCGCCGGGAACGAAGCTCACTGTCGAAAGTCCAAGTGCAGTTTGAACCATACACAGGCGTAGAAGCACAGCAGAGGGCTAAGCAAACACGTCTATACGCTGCAAGCTAAAGGAAAGAACTGGTGTGGCTTGGCTGCTCGGGCTGTTACCCGCAACGGGTGGGAAGGGAGGCTACCCGGGTACCAGGTCACGGCACCCCTAGTGGCCTCCCCTGGCCCTAAAGGTACACATCGTAAGTTTTTGGGCTAAAATTACGCTAGCTTTAGGTTGTTCCATTGTAGTAATGACATCGGTAATGTTTTTGAGGAAACAAACACCTTTCCAAGGGATCAACCAAATTAGTATGCATAGAAAGGTCTTACCATCAGTTATCTCTGTACCAAGTTTGGCTTTAAAGTTGTGAATAGTATTTGAGAAAAAATAAATTATGTCAAAAAATATAGCTAATTTTGACCTATTTCCTCATCCCCTGTGACCTTGACCCTTGTGTGAGGTCATTCAAATTGATATATTTAGAAAGGTCTTGCCACAACGTATCCTTGGGCCAAGTCTGAAGACTGTGGCTAGAATAGTCTCCGAGAAAATGCCAACGTTAAAGTTTACCGTGGCTGCCAGCGGACGGACGGCCACTGGCCCAGAACATAGACTCCCTTTTGCTTCGCATGTGAGCCAAAAATCAGCCGCAGGATTTAATGGGTCAAAATAAATAATTGTACAACCTAAGCTGTACAAGTGTCTCATACCTGGAGGGCCTTGACCCTGCATACCCATGTGTGGAGGAGGCCCGTGTGGGTACTGGCCTCCATAACCACCTGCCAGACAGATAACCAAAACAAATTGTTAGAAATTATCGTGCAATAACAGCATCACTCGTTCTCACTTCACTCCTAATATGCTAACCCTCTTAACCCCACGGCCGCATTTTTTCAAGCTTTTGAAGCGTCGTCCAACGACAATGTACCAGTTGCAGGAGATGGATCGATCATGATAATTCAAGGGTAGCGCCAGAGGAGCTTGGCGCCTTCAGGCGCCAAGCTCATCTGGCGCCACCCTTGAATTATCATGATCAACCCATCTCCTGTTGCGGGGGCCCGTGGCTAAATGGGTCGAGAAGGATAAGACAGTAGAGTTCAAAACAAACGGACAACAGAACCTTGCATTCAGCAACCACATTTATGAGAGACCACCTGTCCAATAAGGTCCCTACAGCAGGAGATGGCTTGGCCATGATAATTCAAGGGTAGTGCCAGATTAGCTTGGCGCCTTCAGGCGCCAAGCTAATCTGGCACTACCCTTGAATTATTATGGCCAAGCATCTCCTGCAACTGGTCCATAGTCGTTAGACAACACCTCCAAATTTGGAAAAAAATGGGACCTTGGGGCTTAAAGGGTTAAGACCTCACTTGCGATAGCACCCAACTTTTAAGATTACATTTTTCTTGCAAACATTGGTCGCACCAAATATGTCCTACTGTACCTTTTGGCATAATAAACAATAGAAACCATCATCAGTGCATCTCCCCATCCCTGTTACCCATCCACCAATCTCCTGTACGCTGTACATTGCATGGCACTTCGTTCCATCCTAACTTGTGGGTACACTTGTCCAAGCCGATCACTCGGTCGATCGTCTTTCATGACAGGAAAATAGTGCATTTACTGTACAGGATTCCAAAATAACTGCACATGCATTTTGAACATGTACAAATACGGTGCTTGATCCTCAAAACATGCTGCAATATTCATTCGCAAGGGAACATTCATATTTTGACAAAAGCAGGGACTGTTGTTTTCAGAAAGCACGGAATACTCCTGAGCCCCTAAAGTGTTACTGTGAGTGTCGACCAAACAGATGAAATCTTGGGGCCCCACATAGTAATTACATGCGTGCTGGTCGACGACACAGGCAAACATCCACTTTTGACTGCATGCATACTGAGGCGCAAAAGAAATGCGATATCTTCGGAACCACGGGAAACACTAAAGTGTTTCCGATGGTTCTGAAATGTCGCATTTTTTTTGCTCGTCGGTATAGTAGCACGAGAGTTAACCTGTATACTGAGGTGCAAAAGAAATGCCACATTTTCGGAAAATGTTCCAAAAATGTTGCATTTCTTTTGCTAAGTGTTTTTGATGGTTCCGAAAATGTCGCATTTCTTTTGCTCGTCAGTACAGAAGCCTGACAGCTAACCTGTCAGTATCAGCCAGCTCTTCAGCCCGTGAGAGGCACAGATTCAGATGAGCCCCTGCTGCTGCTGAGGCCCATGAGAATCTCTACCTCTTGTGTGTAAAAATCAGCTCCCGCTATCTCTCTGGTTGAGGGCAGATGCAGTCAGGAGAACCCGATCTGAATAACCACTTTTTTTTTTGCAGGAAAAAAGACATCTTGAAATTGAATTTAGTTGAAAGCTAACGGCTCTCTCAAGGCAAAGTCTTCAAAGGCGAAAAGTGTCACCTGTCATTAAAGACCATCATTTAGGTGGCTACAGTAGTACAGCCACAGTCACAGCCACCTAAATGATGGTCTTTAACGTCAGGTGGTCTCTTGTAAGTGTGGTCACTCAAAACAGCCTCTGCTGTAGAATCAGATTGAGGACACGGGTGTCATCTTGCTGAGAAATTGTAAACCAGGACGCATTTCCCAAGCAACCAAAAGAAATGGAATGAACACAAGTACAAACAATAGAAGATGTTGGTTAACCCTTTGGCAGTCGCTACCAACAGTCAAAAGGTTAACGCATTCAGCCCGGCGCACATATTTCCCAAATTTTGGAGGCGTCATCTAACGACTATGCACCTGTTGCAGGAGATGGATCGACCATGATAAGGGCAGTGCCAGATTAACTTGGCGCCGACAGGCGCCAAGCTAATCTGGCACTGCCCTTGAATTATCATGGTCGACCCATCTCCTGCTGTAGTGCGTCAGGGCTGAATGGGTTAATAAAAGTTAACAACTCAAGCAGAAAAAACATACTTCGCTGCATTAAAAATAAACAAAAGCAGCAACCTCGGGGAAGTATGCAACAAGCAAAAACAATTCCCCCCAAATAAACATAAACCAAGGAACAGAGAAGAAAACGATTCACTTCTTGGCTGAGGGCGCTGAGGCGGATTCCAACCATCTGTTGACGTACAGGAAAGTAAGCATACTACACAACTACAAACAGTGATACAAAATCACCAAAACCAATGACAGAACACACCACCACTCTCTTCTGTTCCAATATACAGCAAAGGTCGTACGACCGATGCCAGCCATCAGGTGCCAAGGCAATCTGGCACTACCCTTGACTTATCATATTTGAACCATCTCCTGCAAATAGCACATAGCTGTTGGGTGATAAACATTTCATGTTTAAACATGGGGGGAAAAATCAAATTTGTTATGCTCACGTGAATTGTCTTAAAAATATAATTTTTAAAAAGGTCACCTGGAGGAGGTGGTCGCATACCAGGTGGCATCCCAAATCCGGGTGGCATGGGTGGGGGAGGGATGTTGGATTGTGAGGGAGGGGGGACAGGGGGTGGGGGTATGGGAGCTTGAGAATTTTGCATAGAACCTGCAAATAGATCAAATTTGAAAGTTAAATAACACAAATAAACATTAAAAAAAATCTTGTCAAAATAACCACCAAAAAAAACAACCAAACCCAAACATTTAATTTATATAAACATACAACAAATACACTTCTTCTGTAATTGTATTTACCCTAAATCAATGAAACACAGAAAAACAAGAAAGGCAAAGCCATTATGGCTCACATGTATGACCGACTGTGTGACCTTTGTGACAAGGGCTGGCTTATGCAGCAGCAAAATCCAAGTTTTCTGAAAATGTAAGCATTTTTCACACATCTGTCAACCCCCCGTGACCATTGACCTTTGTGACGAGTCGACTAAATTAGTATGCATAGAAAGGTCTTATCATCAGCTATATTTGTACCAAATTTGGTTGAAAAATTTGCAAAAGCTTGGGATTACCCACAATTTTATAAAAAATCAGCATTTTAGTTTTTACACACATTTGCCAGCCTCATGTGACCCTGACCTTTCCAAGGGGTCACCCAAATTAGTATGCATAGATAGGTCTTACCATCAGGCATCTCTTTACCAAATTTGGGTTTTAAGTTGTGAATAATATTGTTTGAGAAAAAACATCTTTTGTCAAATTATGGCTATTTTAGACCTATTTCCTGAGCTTTTGTGACCCTTGACCTTTCCGAGGGATCAACCAAATTAGTGTGCATAGAAAGGTCTTACCATCAGGTATCTCTGTAGAAAGTTTGGGTTTAAAGTTGTGAATGGTATTTGAGAAAAAACATCTTTTGTCAAAATATGGCTATTTCGGACCTATTTCCTGAGCGCTTGTAACCCTTGACCTATATGAGGGGTCATCCAAATTAGTATGCATAGATAGGTCTTACCATCAGGTGTCTCTGTACCGAGTTTGGGTTTGAAGTTGTGAATAGTATTTGATAAAAAAAATGTCTTTTGTCAAAATATGGATATTTTTTCACCTATTTCCTGAGCTCTTGTGACCCTTGACCTTTCCGAGGGATCAACCAAATTAGTACGTATAGAAAGGTCTTACATCAGGTATCTTTGTGCCAAGTTTGGGTTTGAAGTTGTGAATAGTATTTGAGAAAAAATAAATTATGTCAAAATATAGCTATTTTTTACTTATTTCTTGATCTCATGTGACCTTGACCTTTGTGAGAGGTCACTCAAATTGGTATGTTTAGAAAGGTCTTACCACAAAGTATCCTTGGGCCAAGTTTGAAGAATGTGGCTTGAATAGCCTCTGAGAAAATGCCAACGTTAAAGTTTACCATGGACGACGGACGGACGACCACTGGCCCAAAACATACTCACTTTTGCTTCGCACGTGAGCCAAAAATGAATGACCTCTTTTACAGACGTTTTAGACTGTTACACTTACAACCATTTTCCTGTGGCCTATCATGAAGTACAACTACAAGCAAATGCATGGGGACAGTGCAAAAACTTGAAATGACTGAAAATGGTCCACCGACTAGGTCCATGGCTGACAAGAGATATAAATTCTCACGAGCACCTGCGGATGCACCAGTACAGTACTGCGGATGCAGGGGCTCATGCGAATTTATATCTCTTGCAGATGGAATGAGCTGGCCGAAGGACTGTGTTCTTTCCGAACCATAAAGCTGAAATCCAGCTCTCTAGGATTTAAAAAAAAGCTGAATCAGTCTCCAGGACAGAAGACTGTCACCCATGCAAATGAAAGTGAAATGGTTAACAACAACCATAAAAAGTCACTACCTGGTGGAGGAGGCATGCCAGGTGGCATAGGACCCCCCATGCCGGGCACTGGCGGCGGGGGTGGGGGTAAGAGTGGGTTCTGGTTGGGGGGTCCGGGCGGTTGCATGGGAGGCGGTGGGGCATCCGCAAACAGCTGGTGGGGCCGGTCCGTCAGTGACAGGGGATTCTGGGCTGCCAGCAAACGCTCTGGACCAAAGAAAGTATTTGGCAAAGGTCAGAAGATAAAGCAGATTGAAAACAAGTCAAATTGTAATAACCATAATGGCCATTATACCTATTTTTCTCTGAATACAAGCAACTTGCCTATTGTCCATGAAGAACTTCACTCTGCGTGTATGACATTTTAACCCATTCAGCCCTGACGCACTACAGCATGAGATTGGTCGATCCATCTCCTGCAACAGGTGCATAGTTGTTAGATGACGCCTCGAAAATTTGGGAAATACGTGCGCCGGGCTAAATGAGTTAAACATTTTATGACATTTTCACATATTTCTCAACAGTAAACATACATTCTCTTGGTGGCAATTGTAAAAATACTGAAAGACAGGTCAGCATCCATGAGCCGCTTAGGTGCCTATGGTATGGTATCTTTGCTTTTTTTTCTTCTGCAATCTAGACATGCAATTTCTATTTTCTGCTATGTGTGTATGAATTTCTTTTTAATTTAATTTTAATTTAAAAACTTTAGAAAATTCCCTTCGCAGCACTTCTTAGCTATACATTCCCATATATATATGTGTGTGTGTGTGTGTGGGTTCTTTCTCCGGGTACTCCGGTTCTTCCACCCCCCCCCCCACTTTGGTACCGGTCTCAGGCCACTTTACAAATTTCAAATACAAGCGATCAAAAATACGTATTTTTCTTTAAAATAAGTTTTTTTGAAAAATACTTACCGATGGTATTACAACTAGGAAATGTTTCTTAGCTAGTCTAATTTTAGCCCAAAAATTGTTGTGTACGATAATGGCCATGATGGCAGGAGAGGGGCGCCATAGGTTAGGCGGAAACCCGGTAGCCTCCCTTCCGGTTCAACCACGCATGTGCTCAGTGCTCAAACAACCAGTCAGTTTCTTAGCGGAGCAGCGGCGAGCGGGGCAGGTGGGAGGGACCTTCGAGTAATACCATCGGTAAGTATTTTTCAAAAAAACTTATTTTAAAGAAAAATACGTTTGTTTTCTCAAAACACATTACCGATGGTATTACAACTAGGAAGAATCCCGAAAAGGAGGTGGGTGCCGCTAACCGCCCCTACCCCTGCCATCGAAGCTACTAGAAAAGTCCACCCCAAGCAACCTCCCTCTAATTTTAGTGAAGATACTTACGGCGCCTAGGGCGCCGGGAGGGAGTGTTGCGCCGCCACGATGTCTCCCACCAGCGCTAGGTTCTGCCGCTGGCCGGAGAGGTCCCTCAGGTAGAAGCGAGCGAAGGTGTTCTCTGTTCGCCAGCCCACAGCCGCCACGATGTCCTTGACCGCACAGTTGCGTTCGAATGCGAGGCTCGTGGCCATGGCTCTGATCTCGTGCGCCCTGATCCTCATGCGTTTTGCTGCATCAGGGGCGAGTTCCTGGTAGGCGGATCTTATCACCCACCGAAGCCAGGAGGATATAGTCTGGGCTGAGATGTCCTGTCTACCTGGGGACAGAGGAAGAAAAAGGCGGGTGCGTCCCCTGCGGAGGGGCTTGGTCCGGCGCAGGTACACACGTAATGCTCGAACTGGGTCCTGCTGTCTGGACTCTCGATTGGAGCGTGGTTCTCTGAGTGGTAGTATGGTGACCAATTGTGGTGCCAAGAGTGGCGATCTGGTCTTGGCTAGGAAGGTCGGGTCGGGAAGCAGCTGCACCGAACCGTCCGTCCGGAATTGTAAACAGGTGGGGCGAGTAGAGAGGGCGTGCAGCTCACTGACTCTGGAGGCTGAGGCGAGAGCTAGCAAGAAGCAGGTCTTTCTCGTCACGTCCGGTAGTCTCGCCAGCTGTAAAGGCTCAAAGCGGGCCGAGTTGAGCCAAGTAAGGACCCAAGGTAGGTCCCAACATGGTAACAGTGTACGTAGAGCGGGACGATGCAGACCGAAATGGCCCATCAGATCGGCGAGGTCCTTGCAGGCGCCCGGGTCAGGACGTCCGAGATGCCTGTAAGTATCAGCGATCATGGCCAGGTAACCTCGAATGGTGATGGGAGCTAAACGCTGGTCGTGAAAAAGCCAGAGGAAGAAATCCGCCAGCTGAGGGACTGTCAACTCGGTGGGGGAGAGGCGTCTATCGTCACACCAGGTGCTGAGAACTCTCCACTTGCCCTCGTAAACTCGTCTGGTCGAGGCTCTGTGGGCTGTAGCGATCGCGTCCACTGCCGCACCTGAGAAGCCTCTAGCGGTGAGGGCTTGCCGGACAACCTCCAGGCGTGGAGGAGGAGACGTTCTGGACAAGGATGGTACAGAGTCTGCCGAGGTTGCTTGAGCATCGTTCGTGGAGTGGCCGTTGCCAGATTCAGGAGGTCGGTCGTCCATGACCTGGTCCAACAAAACGGGGCCACCAGAAACAGGATAGTGTTGCTGCCTCTCAGCTTGAGAAGAACCCTGGGGATGAGGACCGTGGGTGGGTAGGCGTAGGCGACCAGTCCATCCCAGGAGATGGAGAGGGCGTCCACTGCCCAGGCCAAGGGGTCTGGAATCGGCGAGACGAACAGAGGGAGCTGGCGATTCCATCTCGTGGCAAAAAGGTCGATCATGGGTGACTCCCAGGTAGCGCCGATCATCCGAAAGATGTCTGGACGCAGAGACCACTCGGTGTGTAGTAGTTGACCGCGACGGGAGAGGGAGTCGGCCAGCACATTCAAGTGGCCCGGGATATGACGAGCACGGAGAGAAATGTCCCGATCCTCGCACCACCGGAGCACTTGGTAAAGGAGGATGCATAGAGATGGGGAGCGGGTCCCGCCCTGCTTCTGGATGTAGGCGACGACCGTAGAGTTGTCCGACAACACCAGTAGCTCCCGGTGAAGCAGGCGAGATTCCCACACACGAAGGGCTTGCCAGACGGCTTCCAATTCCAACCAGTTGATGTGTCGGTCCCGGAGATCCAGGTCCCACCGGCCGGAGGCCGTCTCGAAGGAGGGTAGAAGGTGTGCTCCCCAACCGGAGAGGCTCGCGTCTACGCAGATGGAGAGAGAGGGCGGTGGCGAGAACAGCGGCACTCCTGTCGCGAGCCAGAGGGGGTCCGCCCAGCGTAGAAGGTGAGGACGGAGCAACGAAGGAATCGGAACCGGAGACTCTAGGTCGGAGGTCGACGGACGCCAGTGTAGCAGAAGGTGCAACTGTAGCGGCCGGGAGTAGAGACGCCCTAACGGAATAAGGTCTGCTGCAGCGCTCATCAGTCCCAGCAACTGAAGCCACTGCTTGGCGGGGATCGAAGACTTCTGGGATACCTGCCGAGCTAGATCCGCCAGCTTCTGAATGCGGGGTTCGGGCAGCCGGACGATATTGCGGTCAGTGTAGAACTCCATGCCTAGGTGAACGAAATGGCGCGACGGAACGAGGTCGGACTTGCCGAAGTTGACTATGAAGCCCAGCGTCTTGAGGAGCTGAAGCAAGGCATCCCGGTCCACCTCCAAGGCGGCAGGGGTCTGATTCTTCAGGAGCAGGTCGTCCAGGTAGTTGGACGTGGGGCTCGTGGAAGTCCGTCATGCCTTGGCCACCACGGCGTCCATGATGCGTGTGAAGACCCATGGGCTGAGGTTGAGGCCGAAGGGAAGTGCGCGGAACTGGTATACCACACCCTCGAAGGCGAAGCGTAGATAACGTCTGGACGCTGGGTGCATGGGCACGTGAAGGTACGCATCCGCGAGGTCCAGGCTGATTGCAAAGTCGAAGGGTTGCACCGAGGCCCGCAGGGCCCGCGCTGTCTCCATGCGAAAACGTGGAGCTACTATAAACTTGTTGAGCGCCGAGAGGTCGATCACAGGACGCCACTTGCCGCCTGGCTTGGGAACTACGAACAGCCGGCTGTAGAAGGCTAGGGAGTCGAGTCGTGTCACCACCTTTGTCGCTGCTTTTCGAAGTAAGGCGGCCACCTCGTTGCGCAGAGCGTCTGCCTTGAGCTGGTCTGTCGGAACCAAGGTCCACGCCGGAGTACGTCGCAGTGGGGGAGGGGAGCGAAACGAGATCCGCAGACCGAGGGAGATGGTTGAAAGAATCCAGGGGTCGTCCGGAAACAGCGCCCGCCAGGCGGCGCTGTGCCGTGCGAGCCTCCCGCCGACCGGAGGTCCCAGCGCGGTCGACGGGGCCCGAAGGTGGAGAACGTCAGTAAGCCCTGCCCCGCCCGGGGCGTCGGGCAGGCTTGGGCCAGGTCCTGGAAGCGGGAGCCGAAGAGGATCCTGCAGTAGGACGGGTACGGGGGAAGGCAGGGGGCCTGGGGGGAAGACGTCCACCTCTGGTGTAAGGCCGGGAAACGGGTCTAGTCGCCCGCAGGGGGCGACCCTGGGTCCTGCGGGTATGCTGAAAGGGAGTAGGAACTGTACGACTTGGCCAGGTGTCCTTATTCGCCTCCTTAACCGCCAACCACGTGGGGCCGAAGAGAAGCTCTCCGCCAAGGGGCGCCTGACGAAGTTGAAGCTTCAGGTCATTGGGGAGAGGGCAGGAGCGGAGGAGGAAATCCCGATGCAAAAGGTCACAGTTGGCCGCCGCAGCCATAGCGTTGACACAGGTGTGGTAGGATGCACGGTTACCAGAGACGGCTAGAGCGAGCAGATCTCCCAGCAGCGGCGTAAGGGACGGATGCCAAGCCTCCTCTACGCGACGAACCATGGCTTGAGTCAGAAGGTCAAGAAATCCCGCGGAGGCTAAGGCGTTGCGTATGAGATTACCTGTCTGATCGATTCCTGGAAGCAGAGGGGTCCGTGCCGGAATAGCCACCAGGGCCCAAGCAGCTGGGTCCGGTTTGGGTAGTGCGCAGGTAAAGCTCTGAGAATGTCCCGTGTACCAAGATTGCCTAAAAAACATGTGTAGGTCCGCCGGCCACTTAGAG
Organism: Semisulcospira habei; assembly: GCA_036245525.1. Lineage (NCBI taxonomy): Eukaryota > Metazoa > Mollusca > Gastropoda > Semisulcospiridae > Semisulcospira > Semisulcospira habei. The sequence goes on from BTPG01000001.1 coordinate 250,104,770, forward strand.
TCATTGAAGAATCCAGCGGCGCCCAAGTGTCCCTGAGCGAGTCGAGCCGAGAACGCGTCCCGTAGGCTGCTGAAACCCGGAGGTTGAGGAAGCGTCTTAAAGGTCTTGGTATGGAGTTCCGCATCTACATAGGCCGCAGCCTTCTTCTTCGCAGGCGGAGAAGGAGGATAGTCTTACGGCGGTAGGCACGCCGAGATGATGCGAGCTGCCTCGTCCAGGGCACGCAGAGTCTCCAACCTGTGTCCCACTGCTGACGGATGTTGTTCCTGCTCATCTTGATCCACGTCAGGGGGCGCCGGGATAGAGTGCGCGGGGCTGTCGTCCTGAAGTAAAGCCGAAACTGAGTCCTCGGGAGCAAGGCTGAGCGCGTCATCCTCTAATTGCATAGGTAGGTGGGTGGGGCCGGTTCGAGCTACGAGTGAGGGCCCAGCCTCCGCGACGAGCCGGGATGTGACCGAGGCCTTGGCCGGCGAAAATCTCTCGGAGCGGTGACGCCACGAACGGACCGGGGAGGTTACTTGAGACCGAGACCGAGAACGGTGAGCGTAGCGTCGAGGCGATCTCCTATCCCGCGGGGAGGGCTCACGGCGAGAGCGGGGACTCCTAGAACGGGAGTGGCGGCGGCAACGTCGACTGACTCTTGACGACGACGGCCTAGAGGGTGGAGTAGATGATTGACGTGTTCTCCGAGTAGAATGTCTCATAACTGGGGAATGCGGTCTGGACCGACGAACCACTTGCGGAGACCCGACCCCGGACACCGTCCGCGATGGCCGACTGGTACGGGAAGATCTGAGGCATGCCTATGCCGCGGTGACCTGTCCCTAGACTGTGAACGTTGGCGAGAAGAGCGGGAGACCGGTGCTTCTGCTCTCTGGAACGAGGTGAGATACGGTCCGTACCTGAACGCCGAACTCTGTCGACGCGTGGAGGCGGAGAATCCTTCTGCTGGGAAGCGGGCCTCTCCTGAGTCGAGACCGCTACCGGAACTGAAGTCTGTAACTGTACTCTCTCTCGCGCCGATAGAATCGGCGGAACCGGACAGCGTGCACTAGTCGGGTCTGTGCCTGCTGCCGGTGTAGTAGAACGAGCTAGCGACCGAAGTCGCGATGGAGAACGTTCTAACGTCTGATAAGCACCACTAGTCGGGTCTGTGGTGATTACCGGCGTGTCTTTATTGTTCAAAGAAGCGGGCCTGACTGAAACTTCAGTTCTAGTCTCTGCTACCGGACAGCGCGCACTAGTCGGGTCTGTGTTCGCTGCCGGCCCAGGAGGACGGGCTCGCGGCGGAAGGCGCGGCGTAGACTGTCCTCTCACCAGGTAATACCCACTAGTCGGGTCTGTGGTTCTTACCGGTATATGGCCCTGTATACGTGCTGGTGTCGGCAGTTCACGATGGTAGAAACCCCATAGCTGAGTCCATTGTTCTTCCCGCCAGGGGGCGCAGACCAGGCACAGTTGGGAAGAGGTACAGGATGAACAGGGCAGGCACACCTCATGTCCATCACTCGGCCACTGGAATTGTCCACATCTGATACAGGTGCGGACTTGCCAACTGGCCATGTTGGGAAAAGGAGAGGAACGAAGAGCGGTGTCAGCGGTGAAGCCCGAAGCCGTCCTACCAAGGCGCCAAACGACTCCGACAGGCCGCGATGGGACCGGTGCCAGGCGCAGAGACGACAGTCACCCGAGTCACCCAGGAAAGCGCCGCCGCCACAGAACAAGGCCTTCCCACGCGGTAGGCCAAGGACGAAGCCCAAGGGCACCAGAAGCTGAAGGCGACCGGCCAACAGTGAGCACAGCTCACCAGCGTCGTTAGGAAGTCCTCTCGAAACAACGCACACACGAAAGTGTCCCAGCCAAAGGCCACAATCCGTCTCTCACAGTAGAAAGTCGAAGCCAGTGAACGATAGCCAACGAACGAAGGAGTCCACAGCGTACACAACCTCACGCGACTAGCGAAGAAACTGACTGGTTGTTTGAGCACTGAGCACATGCGTGGTTGAACCGGAAGGGAGGCTACCGGGTTTCCGCCTAACCTATGGCGCCCCTCTCCTGCCATCATGGCCATTATCGTACACAACAATTTTTGGGCTAAAATTAGACTAGCTAAGAAACATTTCCTAGTTGTAATACCATCGGTAATGTGTTTTGAGAAAACAACTCTGTAACTTCAGTAGCTGACTGGCCCTTCGTTTGTCTTGTACTGTGTTTGTCTTAAATGGCGTAAATCCGTGTCTGTTTCGTGAGTGTGTGTGTTGGGTTTCAGGCGCGGCGCTTTGAGTCGATTTCCCCAAAATTGAGAAAAAGCGCCTATATAATAATGGTATTATTATTTATTATATTCTTTACTTTTAACAAAGGCGTCGCCCAAAGCCAAAAAATGCACTCGATCAGAATAGCTCAAGGGACGTAATTTTTCATTAAATTCTGAGAATGCTCTTGCTACGCTAATGCCATGGAATTCCAGGCTGGTAAGCTTGCATTGTGTCATCAGGACATCAGCTGCCCTTTTTGTGACCGCATCGCCTACTAGTTCTAGAAAGGAGAGGGTTAGTGGGAGAGAAGGAATGACAGACCTATCATTTTAATTTATTATATATATATATATAATTTTAATTTTATCATTTTAATTTATTATATATAATTTATTATATATATATATATATAATCATTTTAATTTATTATATATATATATATATATATATATATATATATATTTAATTTATTATATATATATATTTAATTTTTATATATATATATATATATATATATATATATATATATATATATATATATATATATATATATATATATATATATATATATATATATATATATATATATACACACACACACACACACACACAGTAAAACCTGTTTTCAAGACTACCTGTTTTGCAAGGGGAAAAAAAGTGGTCTAAAAGAAAACAGGTGCTCTCTCCAAAAGTCTTGAAGTGCAAAAAATGTCAGCTATCGTTAAAGATCGCCAGTTAGGTGACTACAGCCAGCTAAATGATAGTCTTTTATCTTTTAACCCCATGACCGCATTTCAGATTTTGGTGGAGTCACCTAACAACTATGTACCACTTGCAGGAGATGGATCAACCATGATAATTCAAGGGTAGTGCCAGATAAGCTTGGCGCCTGATGGCGCCAAGCTAATCTTGCACTACCCTCAGGGCTTCTGTTTTCACAACAGTTTAAAGGGTCTGTAGACCCCCAGGTATACATTTTAGAGGGTACACAGACCCCCATGTGAGCATTATAGAGGGTCCGCAGATTTATTAAAAAAAAACTGCATCATCTGTATGTTCCTTAAAATAAATTAACTCATTTCGCTCTCTCCTCTAAATGTGTTGTGACAGTGTGTGTGTCCTTTCCATGATACTGATTCTTTAACTGTCACACAAAATCCTGTCTCCCTCGCTCTCACACTCAGAAAAACATATATCTATTTATTTATTTGTATGATCGTTTGATAATGTATTGTAATGGAGAATATAGCGTTTTCTGCTGAATGCGGCAGATTGACAACCAAAGTGTGACTTGTCTAAACTCTCTCTCTTTGTGTCACTGTGTGTGTGTGTGTGTGTGTGTGTGAACTGATGTACATGAAAGTTTATTTCAACCCATTTAACCACACAGAAAGATGTGTTTCTCTAATTTTTGCCTAATAACTGTGTACCAGAAGATGGATCGACCACAATTTAAAAAAAAACCTGACAAACTTATTTCTGTTAAAATTTCTGGACTTGCTTTTTGAGTTTGCCTCAGTGCACATTGCGCATGCCTTTCGTGTGCCGTCGTGCTTTAGACATGGAAATACACGCAGCGCAGCCACAAACTCTGAAAACTGCGTCACATCGGCTGTGCCACACACGGCCCACGTGTATCATTTCTGGTACTGTCGCTTGTCGATGGAGATGGCGGTGTCGAAGTGCAATTTTCTTCTTAGCGATTATCAAGATCAGACGGTGCTGGATTGAAGAATCCAAAGCATTCCAGCTTCCTTTGCTTTTTCTCCGCCATTTACAACTTCGTTGTAAGATCGAAAATGAAACGCACGATGCCATATTTCATAATAGTATGTATGGTGACGTCACAGCAAGTAACGCGTTCAACATGTAGCGCGCACTTTGTAATAACATGCTGACACCACACATAAACTAACAGTTTGCCCGCCTAGTTACACTCGCACGGACCCCGGAGTTGGGTCGATTCTGAACGCAGCCGCGACTTAGCGAGCGGCTAAACGAACCAACTCATCACTAAAAATAGAACGACTGTCACCGACCTCTGTTATGGTACGCACGGTGGCGCAAGGATAATGCGTCTCGGACGCAGATGCACTGAATTTTAGTGCGTCTGACTACCCCTTAGTTACATTTTCAGTACGTGATTTTGAGTTTTAATGCGTCATAGACGCACAGAAACACTAAAACGGAAGCCCTGACCCTTGAATTGTCACGGTCGATCCAACTCCTGCTCTACTTCATCAGGACTATATGGGTCCATGACAAGTGATCTCTCATTAGGGTGGTCGCCCACAACAGGTTCTGCTGTTGTTTAGCCCATATCATACTGAGGCTAAAATCTACAAATTTGTACACTGCCATATGCAAGCTACATTATAGTACTTACAGATAAGGATATAGACCAATAGCTTTAGTACAAGGGTGGTGCCAGAATAGCTTGGCGCCTAGAGGCGCCAAGCTATTCCGGCACTACCCTTGAACTATTTTAGTCAAACTTATTTCACACACTGGTGTATTCCGACTGATAAGGGTTAATCCTTACCCCTGCCAACAATCAGTCCCAACAATACATGTATTTTAATTTTCGTAACTGAGAAATCATGAATCCTTTGCGTGTCGGTAGCAGTTTTTGTCACGATGATTCCTGTAGGAATCATTCCGACAAAAACTGCTACCGACACACAAAGGGTTAAAAATTACCTGCAGCAGAGCCGTGTCTCTCCCCCTTGGAGTCTTTCTTGAATGCATAGGAGATGGTGATGGGGCGGTTACACAGGTACTGGCCGTTCATGGCCTCAATGGCTGCGTCTGAAGCCTCAAAGCTGGCAAAGTTGATGAAGGCGTAACCCTTGGAGTTGCCTGTGTCTGGGTCTCGCATGATCTGTATGTGAAAAAGTTAATGAAAATAAATGTACAATATAGTCTCCAGTATATCTAGTAGGATACCAGTTTTAACATAATTTTTGTATAGATATGTACGCTGTTTCTATGTTGTATCACTAAAGTGTCTTCACAACTGCCTATACTGACGAGCAAATGAAATGCAACATTTTTGGAATCATAAAGTGTTTCCGATGATTAAAAAAATGTTGCATTTCTGTTGCGCGTCAGTGAAATGCAACATTTTTGGAATCATCGGAAACACTACTAAAGTAGCTCGTCAGTGTTTCCGATGATTAAAAAAATGTTGCATTTCTTTTACTCGTCATCACAGTACAGCCAATTGTCTTACCTTGGGGGTCTGTAGGATAACACCAAAAGCACTGAACGTATCATACAGCAGCTTTTCATCAACCTCAGGGTCAAGGTTACCAATGAAGATGTTGGCCCCAATGTCAAGGTTCTTCTGGTGAGCAGACGCCTGCAAAGAAAGTAGCAATGTATTAGCACAATTTAAGCCCAAATAAACCCCCAGAACGGTTTTGCTTTATTATACCCCTCAAAGCACTTTGCCTTCTTGCAGTTGTAGTTTGTTGTTCATTAATGATGGTCTTCAATTTGACTACACACATATATATATTGATACAAAATGTGATCACGCATCAGCAATAGTTTCCTTTCTCATAACCCACACAATGGTCAAATGAAGCCAATTTAAGGACTTTTGCAACTTGGAAAATAAATACTACAGATCATGGGAGATGTATCAGCCTCCATAATTTAAAGATAGTGGCAGATTGGCTTGGCACCTGGGACTACTCTCAAACTGTCAGGGTCAATCCATCCCCTGCTGTTGGGTCTTAGAGGTGTATGTTTTAATACATTGAATCATAGCTAAGCCCTGTGGTTAACCAGAAAAAGACATACAACTTCACAAGCTGTTGTCTTTAACCCATTCAGGCCTGATGCACTACAGCAGGAGATGGGTCGACCATGATAATTCAAGGGTAGTGCCAGATTAGCTTGGCGCCAAGCTAATCTGGCACAACCCTTGAATTATCACAGTCGATCCATCTCCTGCAACAGGTGCATAGTCGTTAGATGACGCCTCCAAAATTTGGGAAATACGTGCGCCGGGCTGAATGAGTTAAGTGTTACATTCAAACCTACCTTGTTGACCCTAATGGGTTTGCCATACAGTTTGATCATGTTCATAATTTTGATGGCGTAGTCTGCATCTTCTTCTCCCATGAACTCCACAAAGCCATAGCCCTGGTGAGCCTGTGTCACACGGTCCTTCGGCATGTGCACATTGACTGCGAAAGAAAATAAACACACATCATACACTACAGCAACTTTGCTTATTGCCCCTCTCACAATGCGCTGTTGTGCACCATGTGGACCGAGCAGATAACTACATAACACTCAGCGTTTCGGAGACGTGAAGGGGTTGCAGAGAACAGCGTCATTCTCCAGAGGGACCGGAGCAGTCATCTAGCTAGTGAATGACAACAAGAAGACTGTGCTTAACCCTTTCAGTGCCCTGAAAATCTGAAAACCACCACACTGCAAGAGGTATAGAACCTCATGAGCCCCCACAACTGCAGGGGCTCATGAGGATCTATGCCTCTTGCTCAAAACCACTTTTCCATGTTCTTGGGACAGCTAGGGTCCTCTGTATGTGTTGAATTAATGAAGACTGCAGAAACACAATCTGCATCAACTGGCACTGAACAAGACATAATTTAAATCCATTTGTATAATAACATATTTTACAATGCAACTTCATAAATGCACTTATTACAGGTAATTTTTTTGTTTCATCATTTAACCCAATCAAACCTGATAGTGAGACATTACAGTGTGATACGGATCGACCAAGATAGTTCACATGTGATGCCTGAATAGCTAAGAAACAGAAGGAACCCGGCCCAGTGGCTATTTCATTTCTGGCACCTTCCTTGAACAATAATACATGGTGTCTCCTGACCTGCAATGTTGTCTACAGAGGACAACTCCAAAATTTAAGAATTCCAACTACATGTACGCTGTACAGAGAATAATGTATATAATAACGGTATTATTAATGTCTTAAACTTAAAGTGACCTACTCAGGCAGTATCTTAACCCATATCATACCGAGGCTAAAAGCTTTAAATTTGTACACTGCCATATATATACAAGCTATGTTTTATTACTTACAGATAAGGATATACACCAATGGCTTTTGTTAAAGGGTAGTGCCAGAATAGCTTGGTGCCTGGAGGCACCAAGCTATTCTGGCACTACCCTTGAACTATTTTAGTCAAACTTATTTTACACTCTGGCGTATTCAGAATAAGGGTTAAAGTGACATACTCCAGACAGTAAAAGGTTAATAACAGTTCACAATATCTCTTTATAACTGTTCTTACTCTTACTACATCTAATAAAAATGTTGGACAAAAGCCAGGCTAATTTAAATGATGAAGTCTGAATGGCATCAACATTTTCCAAAATGAAAGACTTTTCTGCTCTTCTTTTTCTTTGTAAACAGGAGAGTTCTTCATGCATTGCTCAATACTAAAAGGCTGTGGAAAACCTCTGGTGCACATGCCTACTCACGTGGATTGTATTTGTAAAAAGAATGTAAAAAAGTCTAAGTTGAGGGAAGACAACACTGATAACCATTGTTGTGAATTTTAACAACAAAGCCTGCCATGACCAGATCGCTTTAAATAAATTCAAATAGTTGTGATGCATCCTCACCAACTGGCCCAGCCTGCAAGAAGAGCTCCCACAAGATTGCCTCTGTAACTTTGTCGTCAAGACCACCCACATACACTGTGGCATCTGAGAAAAAAAAATCACATACCTTGTTGTTAGAGGTAATATAAAAAACAATTACAGTTTACACAACACAAAGTGTGCAATTGTTATGTCACTATGTGTCTCAATTTTAAAGGAAACACTAAAAAATTAAATATGCATGCGTACATTGTTTATATTTATGAACAGTTAACACACGAACTGGAATGTTACATGAGGGTGGAAAAGTCCCTGCACTCGAAGTAGATAAAGAAACCGTTGAAACTGACAGTGGTCTAGTTTGACAGGCGATAACATCAGAAAGACTGACAGTGACACCCCTCCACCCCCCCCCCCCACCCACTACCACCAGACAAAACGTGAATCTGTATCTCAGTCACACAACGTTCTTGTAATAATATGAACAAATAACATGGAGGTTGTGATAAAAGATATATGGATGTAAACTTGAGTAAAACTGATGCCGAACTTTGATCTACTGTCTCGTCTTTTCTCGTGCAGGGTGGCGAAAACTGAACCTTTGTTTTGTTACAACAAATGCATTCACGATGACATGTGTGTGCTCTAATCATACATAATAAGCTAGTGACAAATCTAAGGGAAAAGGGGAGCAAAAAATAATAATGCGATTATGCAAACCTTGATTTCTTTCTTGGATCGGCGCTGTCGACATTTCAAAGCGTCTAGCCTACGCCATGTGAAATAAATACCGGAAGTCGTTCTTAAATTTTCGAAGAGTTCTTTCCCTTTGACCGGCAACTAAGTGCTTCTTTGGAGCCACATTGGCTCTCTTTATTAATCAATCTGATGACTTTGTCACTTTTGCTGCCATTGTTTGCATATGTATTGGAAAACAATATAAACTACGTGTGTTTTCTGAACTAAACTCGGCTATTTGCAAGGTAAAACCAAATCAGTCGCTTTGACACGACGAGAATGTAAACATTTTTGTTGTAGCAGACCACTTCCAGGCGCCAAGAATCTCTAGGGAAATAAAACATTCATTATTGAGAAAAATACGGATACTTTTTCATCATTTATGAATAAATATTACATAATATTATATTTTAATATGATAATGTTAAGTATTTACTTGAGATACGTCACAACGTCTGTTATTTTTAGGCGGAAAAAAATCTTAGGTTTGAGATTATTCATTTCGGTACACATGTCCCGCAAAACCTGTTGACATTTATCGACCGACACAACACTTGGGAAGTCGGCGAACTTTTTAGCTGGAGCAAGTTTGCAGGTTGGTGATTGAGAGCTCTATTCGCGTCCTTCTTTGTTTGTGCAGTTAGCTTTGCATGCGGGAGAAGCCGAAACGATGTTTGCTTAGCCCAACGTCGGGTACTTTATGTGTCCATGTGATCTTCCAAAGCATCGACATGGCAACACTGCAGGAGTTCTGAAGACAGTCTAGATCGACCACTATAGTTTAACCCTGTGGCCGTGTGGGTATCGGTAGCTGTTTTAGTCGCGATGATTCCTGTAACCCTGTGGGTGTCGGTAGCGGTTTTGGTCGCGATGATTCCTGGAATCATCGCGACTAAAACCGCTACCAACACCCAAAAGGTTTAGGGCCAGTGTCCATAAATTTCGCGCCTTTGAATATGCGCATCTCATCTCCCACAACTGTTGAACTATCACTTATGGTCTATCCATTCCCCTGCTGTGCATCTGCTGTGATGCGAACGCGAAGTTAACAGTGTCAGGACAGTTTGCAATCCCAGTGCTGCCACAAGGGTTTGCTAATCCACTGTCGATTTGATAACGTCTGGACATCGATAACGTCTGGAAATCGATCAGCAATGCATTGTTTGATTCGATTAGTCTTCTCGGTGATATAATAAAAGTGTGCAGAGTCATGGGTGCCATGCAATTGTCAATAGTCCAGGAACACGGGCGAAAGGTGGGGATGGGCGACAGGCCTTACATGCGTCAGCTGTGAATGTAAATTTCATGACAGTTGCAAATCCAATGAACCACCAAACAAACAAGCACATCTTCGTTGATGCAGAAAAGAATGACATTATCTATACTTTCAGGGCGGTCTAAAGAATGGGAGAGGGGCAGCGATGGGTAACAGACCTTATGTATATTTGTCCGCTGTGAAATATTGTATTGTCAGGTTTTGACAAAATGCTTAACCAAAATATCAAGCCACATAATTTATACTATATACTACAGTGAACACATACAAGAGTTGCATTCATATACTATTTTAAGGCCAGTTGAAATAATATCAAAACATTTGGTGCTTATGTTCATTATTAACCCTTATCATTCTGATACACCCATTTCTTGAAATAAATTTGACTGCTAGTTCAAAGATGGTGCCAGAACATCTTGGCACCTGAGGTGCCAAGCTGTTCTGGCACCACTCTTGAACTAAAACAGTTAATCTATCTCCTAATCTATAGTCTCCATAGGACAATAAACAAATTTTACAAAATCAGCCTCTGGATGTAATGAGTTAAATTGACATTCATGTAATCTGTTTCACTAGCCAAGCTGTGTTTGTTATACAACAATTCTGCTAGGATTTAAAATTGTCTATCATCGAGATGGACAGCATGACAAAAAAAATCTGTCAAAGACGCTTTACAGTCCATCATGTATTTGAATCACAGCCGGGAAAGTTAACTGGAAACTCCTTTTTTCTCAAGATTTTTGTTCGTCCCAGTGACAGACAGCCTTTCATTTTTTCTGCCCCAGTGAACATATACGGATACAAATACAAACATTTTCCTTTAACTCCTTATGTCCCGAGGACGAAATTATCAAATTTTTGTAGATATCCTCTGAGGTCTATATCACAGTTCTGGAGACAGATCGACCATGATATTTCAAGGTTGGTGTCAGAATAGCTTGGCGTTTAGAGGCACCAAGCTATTCTGACACCAACCTTGAAATATCATGGTCGATCCACATCCTGTCGTAGTCTTTCAGGGTTTTATGTAACATATAATGTGAATTGAGCTCATGCACACTAGTACATTGTTATGTCGGATTCCTCAGAGTGTTTCAGCGATTCTGTTGTAACCATGGTGTAATGGTCAGAATTACTAGTTTTACTATCGCTAGGTATCAGCAGTGATCCTCCCCCCCCCCCCCCCCCCTCAACTGTTCACACCACCCATACCCCCTCTACTGAACTCTCTTTAACCCATTCAAGGCCACATTTGCCAAATTTTACAATGAGGATGCGGCATGCTTGCATTTTGTTACTTAACCCTTTTAGCCCCAATTCACATATTTTGGAGGTGTTGGCCAACGATTATGTAACAGCTGCAGGAGATGGATCAACCATGATAATTCAAGGGTAGTGCCAGATTAGCTTGGTGCCTGATGGTACTACCCTTAGCATGGGTGGGACTTTTTCGGCTACAGCCGGATTTCCTGATTCCAAAAATTTTTTTTGGGTTCTTTTTTCACTTATAAAGTGCCCCCAGATCACCGCTTGAGGATTCAACTTTTTTTTTCAGGATTCAACTTTTTTTTCTGTCCCACCCATGCCTTAGTTATGAAGTGGAATGGGGCTAAATGGGTGAATATGATCAGTTTCAAACAGAAAAAAATGAATACATGGATATGTACATTTATGTATGTTTCCCAACGACCAAAAGGCCCTTTGGCCGACGTTGGCTGCATTTGGCCCATGCACAGCAGTGCGCTGACCATCTGCGGTCGACATCAGCACAAGATCTCTTGCTGGCTGGGTTATGATATTACTGTCAGTATTATGTTTAAATTACAGAGTTGATTACTGTTGATCTGCAAGTGCTGCCTTGTCTTGGTGTTGAGGCGACATCAACCTGTGACAACATGTCCATGTGAGTACACACACTGTATTGTTCCGCTTTGCTTGCTGTATTGGTTTTTCACTGTTTGCCCAAAGTACAATACATGTAGTGCACGTGTGACTAGCACATGACTAGGCATTACATGCCTGCACAGTGCCACTGTTATTAGGATCTTTTGATAATTATGTGACAATTTCTCACAAAAGCTCTTTGCAGGAACAGATCACTTACCTCCTGGTGGAGGGGGGGGGCATTGGTATTTTAGGAGGGGGAGAGGGTAGTCCCATCTGTTTTATTTTGAACCTTAACATTTAGCAGTGTTGGGGGGAAGGGGGGGGGTGGAGGTAAGGCATGTATGTGTGTGACCTGGCAGATAATTTTACAAGGACTTGGGTGGGGTGGGGGGGGGGGGGAGAGGCATGTCCAGACTCCAAAAAGAGACTGATATAGCATTATAAAGTACTTGTGAGCTGGAGGGGGGTTTCTGGATCCCCCCCCCCCCCCACCCTCCCGTGGCTCTGCCCCTGTGTTCAGACTCTTAAAACATGTGGCAACTTGTTACAAAACTCTTAGAATTTCCATGAAATTTGTAACACAATGCTCCTAAGGCCTCCAACAGCTTAGTGACAACCAGAATTTTTTGTCACAAGGAATATGGCGACTCCAGGGAGTTTCTTTTGAGCTGTGTGACAATTGTCACAAAGCTCATTACAACACGCACAGGTCAATGTAGGACCAGGAAAGCATTGTTTTGGAGATGATGCTAATAAACTGTAAGCCTGAGCGCATTGTCATTCACCTCTTTGGCTTTTGGTTGCGTTGTTTTGTCAGGTGATTTCATGCATGTTTTTGTAAACAGAAACTTATTTAACCCATTTAACCCCACGGCCGCATTTCCACAATTTTGGAGGTGTTAGTGACTACCACTTGCAGGAGATGGATGGATCATGATAATTTTGACGCAGACTGTGTTTCTGCAGTCTTCCTTAATTTGAAACCAAAAAAACCCTAGCTTTCCCAGGAACGTGGATTCAACTGGTGTCAGCAAGAGGCATAAACTATGATCTTCATGAGCCCCCGCAACTGCGGGGGCTCATGAGGATCTATTCCTCTTGCAGTTGGGTGGCGTTAAGATTTCTCTCGGCCCTGAACACGTTAATATTGTGCGTTCACAAAGCGTATGCTGCAGCATCCACTGGGAAAATGTGATGCGGTACAACGTAATTGATGGACGAGCGCAGTGTAGAGGGGATGCTATGAAGGATGGGACCAGTGGGCAGTAGGTCCTAGGGCCGACAAATGTGCACGGGCCGACTGTGGGCGACGTCGGCCCGATGACGGCTATAAAAGATGGGGCCAACAAGCCGGAGGAACTGTAAGACTAAACCCACTTCTGTGAATTGTGGCCGTTTTTTTTTTTGTATCGGCGTCATTGATCAGCAGGCCAAGCGGTTTTATGGCATTATGGCAGTTTTAGAGACGGTGGCACAGTGCCAGTGTGTTTGTGTGTGTGTGTGTGTGTGTGTTTGAGATGCAGGTGCTGAACTTTGATTTTAATGCGACTTCTTCAAATGGGCAAAGATAATGTTTCGCTTCTCATTCCTACCATTTGCATTTAAAGTATTTGATAATTTAACCCATTAAAATCCTGAGGTTGAACTTTTCAGATTTGTGCGTTGTTCTATCATAGTAACATTACAGTGCACGAGATAGATGGACCATGATAGTTTAAGGGTGGTGCCAGGACAGCTTGGCGCCTGCAGGCGCCAAGCTGTTCTGGCACCACCCTTGAACTATCACTGATGGTCAAATTCATCTCACGTAAGGGTGTATCAGGATTTAAAGGGTTAATTTAACTGATGACTTCAACTACTTTTTGAAAGTGAACGCTGCTTTTCTACACAACAGTCTGTATGAAATATGCGACGCAGTTTCTAAAAAATTAATTGTTTTTAAAAAAAGAGTTTATTCCGTTCCACTATCCACCCCTGTCTCAGTGAAGCCATTTGACTACCATGGCATCTTCTCAATACAAAACCGAGCGTATTTGATGAAAAGCGCGCCTTTAGTAAACACGCTAACTGATTTTCGTATTGCGCGATGCGGGGCTGACATTTATGAAATGAGATTATTGAGAGCGAGTTTTCCTTTCAGGGGCATGAACCCAGTGTGCCAAAAAGCCCTCGGCCCCTCGTCAGCCGCTAGCGTGGGTTGGTGGTTTTTTTTCTAGACAGTGCGCCGGCAACAGCGTCAGACGTCGCGCCGAGGATGTTTAGCGTACTGCGGACACAACTGAAACCAAAATGATGTTTTCCCGCGAGTTACGGCCGCCTAAGTAATGAGGGGTCGAATCATTGCCGGCGGGTTATTTGAGATGGCATAACCGCGACCATAGAACCTCATCAGCCCTTGCAGATGTAGAGGATTGTGAGACTCTTAAGCTTAGTGCATGCAAAGACTGGCGCAATTTTGCATTTGCAGCTTTCATTCGCAAAAGGCATATATGCCTTTTGCGAATGAAAGCGGCAAAGGCAAAATATAACTAGCTGCCGATATGGCAGCAGAGAAGGTTATCTCCATTTTGGAGAATCGCGAGATTTTCACTGCCATGAAACGAAAATGTCGCTCATCACAAACATTGGACATACGGCGGGCTTGTGTCAGATTAACCCATAACATCCTGAGGCGGATTTTATTTCCAAGTTCTGCTTACTTGTGCTATGAAGGCTCTATTGCAGATTAGGAGATAGATTCACCACTTCAGTTGAGTTCAACAAGGGAGGTGCCAGAATAGCTTGGCGCCTCAGACGCCAAGCTGTTCTGGCACCACACTTGAACGATCAGCCAAATTTATTTCAAACTCAAGTAGAATGTATCAGGATGAAAAGGGTTAACGGCGGTATAGCCCCTCCCCCCTCCCCCACCTCTCCCCCCATCAGGGAGGTGCAGGATCTCATGGGAGTCTGAACTCCATTTACCTTAGACGGAGGAAGCCGATTCACGAGGTGGCGAATGGGTCTGTACTTTCCATTTTGACAGAAAAAAAAAAAACATTCTAAGACTATAGTGACATTCAGTACTGTGGACTGAAATCGTCTGCATTGTCTGCAAGGCGAGGAGTGCAGGAAGATAGCTCGACCGTGGTAGCTCATAGGCGTTGTTTGATTAGTGGGTTTGCACAGAGCCGTTGTCCCATGATCGTACCCAGTTGGCTGGGCGCGTGAAAGTGTTAACCAGTATTTCCTGAAAAGACAGCCCGACCCTTTCCGAAATAATTTGTGCCTTTGCTCCAGGCAAGAGAAGCGCGTATACTGAGACCAGAAAAAGGAAAAGAGAAAATTATTAACAAGGCAATGCCAGCGTGTGTGTATGTGTGTGTGTGTGTGAGAGAGAGAGAAATGATGATGATGAATCTTTATTTACTCAGGGTAAAGCCATTGGGCAACTCAATGCCTATCTTACAAGCTGTTCTGTTTTGTGCTGTCCTGTAAACAAAACAGATTTGCCACATTCCTTCTGCCAATGAAGATAAGTAGCGGCTAATCTCTCTGTTTGTTTGTCTATTTTGACAAAGGGTATTTACCCGAAATATTAATAAATTGTGTTGTACCCGTCTTTTCTAAGCGTGTTTCTTTCTCCGTTGGGTACTTCTTTGCATATTACACGCTTGGCAGTCATCGTTTTGGTCTGGATTGAGAACATAATGTGACAGGAAAAGAAACATAGCATGCAAATAATAATAATAATAAAAATAATAATAATAATAAGAAGAAGCAAAATTACGGGGAAAACTCCACATTAGGTGAATCACAGAAAGGAGAAAAAAAAAATGGCAATGGAGAATTTGTAACTGCCACCGATGTAAAAAGCAAGAGAAAGAAACGAGTGGATAGCATTAATAATAAACTCATCTAAGACAGTGTCATAGAATCAGCAGCATCAATAGCGTATAGTGACACCGAAAAGACAGATGATCAGTTAGCAGAGAGAGAGAGAGAGAGAGAGAGAGAGAGAGAGAGATTATGAAAATAAACCTTTATTTTACAGTGTGTGTGAGAGAGAGACAATGACAGTGAACCTTTATTTTACAGTGAAGAGAGAATGCACCTTTATTTTACAGTGTGTGTGTGTGTGTGTGTGTGTGTGTGTGTGAGAGAGAGAGAGAGAGAGAGAGAGAGAGAGAGAGAGAGAGAGAGAGAGAGAGAGAGAGAGAGAGAGAGAATGAACATTTCTTTTACATGGTGTGTGTGTGAGAGACAAAATTAACCTTTATTTTACAGCGTCAGTGTGTGTGTGAATGAGACAGTGACAATGAACCATTATCTTACAGTGTGTGAGAGACAGTGACAATGAACATGTATTTTTCAATGGTTTAACGTATTCGGTTATAGGACAATTGTCAAACTTTCCGTTGCTAAAATGAACTAGTAAACATGCTCACAAACAAGACAATGATTTCATACAAAAATAATTACAAGCAAACACACACACACGAAGAGAGAGAGAGAGAGAGAGAGAGAGGGGTGGGCGAGCGGTACACATGTACTATCGATTTCAGAGTCTCCCATCTTGCCCGCTTACAGTTAAACCTACCCTGGTCGTCTCCCTCGATTCGCTACCGCGGTAGAGAATCGAGCGAGACAACCAGTGTGGCTTACACCATGATGGATAGAAGACCTAAAACTGAAGTCGTCAGTGTCTCTTGTTCCCCCCCCCCCCCCCCAATCTGGGGAAAAGGGGACAACATTAACCCCCTTGTACACGCAGCCGCCGGTACTGTTTACATTACCGGTGGCTGCACGCACAAAGGGTTAACCAATTCAGCCCTGACGCACTACAGCAGGAGATGAGTCGACCATGATAACTCAAGGGTAGTGCCACATCT
Source organism: Semisulcospira habei (assembly GCA_036245525.1). Taxonomy (NCBI): domain Eukaryota; kingdom Metazoa; phylum Mollusca; class Gastropoda; family Semisulcospiridae; genus Semisulcospira; species Semisulcospira habei. Next base: position 250,121,407 of record BTPG01000001.1, read on the forward strand.
GGCACTGCCCTCGAATTATCATGGTCGATCCATCTCCTGCAACTGGTGCATAGTCGTTAGATGACGCCTCCAAAATTTGAGAAATACGGTCGTCGGGCTGAATGAGTTATAAGGACGTAGCTTCGTGTTCTTCTTCATCGTGCCGTTCGCTGACGCGATGACCTCTCCAGTCCTTCTGCTGCTTCTCCAGGTCGTGAACTTTTGTTGTCGATCAGCATTTCGTGAAAGGGATTTCTTTTTGTTACCCTGTTTCATCAGTCCAGATCTTTCTTTTCTTCAGTTGCACCAGATCTGGCTGGTTGGTGGGTTGGTCAGGGTTTAAATTTAACCGATTCAACCCCAGGGCTGCATGTCTCAAATTTTCGAGGTGTCGCCTAACGACTGTTTACCAGCTGCAGGAGATGGCTGGACCATGACAATTCAAGGGTAGTGTTAGATTAGATTGGCGCCCGATGGCTCCAAGCTAATCTGTCTCTACCCTTGAATTATCAGAGTCTATTCATCTTCTGATGATACAAGGGTGACTAGCATATGTATAACCATAACTCTCTCTGTCTCTCTCTCTCCCCGCCCCCACCCGGGTCTGCCCTGGGGGACTTGGGTGGGGTTAACTACTTTTTAGTTCTCAGGGTCACCCTGGTCAGCCCCACAGGGTGGGTTTTCCCCTATATTCTGGGACATGTGTTTCTGTCTACCCTTGGTCCATTCACCTGTATTTTCCTTTTTTAAACTCTCACTACTGTTTTGCGCTGCCTGTAGCTCTCGATATTGGATGTGTGTTGCTAAATGGTCTTAGGTTTATTTAACGTATTAGACCGGCTGGCGACACACATTAATTCAGTATTCTGTTTAAGGTGTTGGTTTTTTTTTTTTTTTTTTTTTTTTTTTTACAAGCAGTGCGGGCACGTCCTGAGAAAGTCTTGTTGCTGTCGGGACGTTAAGCAATGTACAACCAACCAACCAACCAGTCTCTCTCTCCGTCTCGCTCTCTCTCTCTCACACACACACACACACACACACACCAACTCCTTTCTCCATCCCAGTATAAGGGGTAAGACGTGGGGCAGTACACACCTCCCTCCACCCCCAGCCCCACATCCACCTCCACCTCAGTAGAGGGGCAGGGGGCGAGGATGGGTGGCCTGGGTGTGATGAAAGGTGCTCAGCATGGACGATTCTCAACGAATATTCATGAGGTGAAGGTCGCATCGAAAGCGAGGCTATATGGGGAACATGTGGGAGGGGCAGACAGTACTTTCATGGCGATAGAGGAGCAGTCGAAGCGCAGATCGAAACGCCATTGCGTTGTTCCTGTGTGCACATCAAATAGAGCACAGAATATTGAAAACGCGAAACTTTTATTTCATACTTTTCCAAAAGCAACCGAAACTCAACGGAGGAAGGAGTGGTTGATCCGAATTCATCTGCTCGTGTGTGGGTGCATGTGCAGTGTGAGTTGGGTGTGATAGAAACTTGCATGTATAGACTTTATGGTCTACAGCAGAAACTGTTTTGAGCGACCATCCTTACAGCAGATCCCCTGTCTTTACAGACCAACATTTGGGTGGCTGCAGCCCGGGTGACACTGTTTGCCCTTCAAGACCTCTCTTGAGAGAGCATGAGATGTTTAAGGCCACTTTCTTCTAGCAAAAATGGTGATTGCCAGAACAGGTTCTGCTGTGTTAACATTTATTTTTGTTGTTGTAAAATTTAAGTTAGGTGCCTGTTCTCACGTGTGTATGTGTGCATGTTTTGCTATAGAATGTCATTGTATTAAAGTTTTGGCTTACAATCTTGATTCCAAGAAAACAGGGGATCAGCTGTGATAGCTTAAGGGTATTGTCTGATCAGCTTAACACATGAAAATACCATGGCACTACCCTTCAAATGTCATAGTTGATCCCTTTAGATGATTGAGTAGTGCTGCCACACTCACACACACACTCACACACACTCACACATACACACACACACAGAGTGATGAATGTCATATATTTAATTCTGCTGCAGTCTTCTGACTTCGACAATTTTAACCCTTTAGCTGTCAGCAGCGATTTGGTTGAAATGATGCCTTTTAAAAACACTTCTGAAATTGCTACCAACTGCGAAATGGTTAAGAGAGGACAAACACTTGTACATAGTGTTAACCCGCTAGCTTATTTATCTTCCTGACGCACACCCACACATGCTTGAATTCACCAAACTGGAAACATTGAGAGTGGGGGGGGGGGGGGGGGGGGCAGCATGGGACAACACCAAGTAGGTCCGCAACCGATAATTGAATTCAAACTGTCTTGTTTTTCGCTGGCTAAATTCACAAAATATAACCGAGTTGACCCCTCCAACAATGTTAATGTGCTGTCAAATGTTTGGGAAAAAAACGTGTGCACCCAGTATGTTACAAGTTCCGTGTAAGCTTTGACAAAACACTCATATATCTCAAATGTGTAGAAGAAAATCCTAAAACCACAATCTTCTGAATGCTCAATATCAGTGCTGACCAGTTTCTTCGAACACAATTCAATCGAGCTTCAGTGCAAATGGCTGTGATTGGTTTACAGGGGAGTGATTTTTATATGTGGTCAGATATTTGCTAATGCTCAAAATACGGTATAATTCTAAGGCCTCGACGTTCTGCGCTTTCACTCGCCATGTTGCTGTCGCGCGTCTAGCCCCAGATAGCCTCGTTTTCGCGCACGCGACCTTTTGACCCCAAGCTCATTAAGAATCGTCCATGACCACTACATTTGTCCACTAATGGCGTCATTTGCATGCCGGAAAACGACCGTCGCTGATCCCCTTTATGGCACCACTCGGAACCCTCCCGTCTTGTCCAGAGGCGAAACTTATTTTCATCTCGACGACGCGTTCGTACTTGACAGTGAGTACAGGTAAAACTTCAACGGGCCGACATCGACCGTAGTCGAGACATGCGCGGGCCGACTGCGGTCGACGTCGATCCGAACACTTTTTGCTCACTGAGTCAACTATCAACGCGAAGACCGACAACGGCTGAAAGTGTTTTTTTTTTTTTTTTTTTTTTCCAGAGGTTAACCAGAAGAGGGTTCTAGTCAGCCTTTCACACACACCCAGTGCCAGTTGCGTCAATTGTAACCAATATGAAAGTCCAGAAACCTGAACCGACAGGATGTGGATCGACCATGATAGTTCAAGGGTGGTGTCGGGATAGCTTGGCGCCTGTAGGCGCCAAGCTATTCCGACACCACCCTTGAACGATCAAGGTCGATGTGTCTCCAGCACTTTGACTTTACACCTCAGAAGATGTCTCCAGTTTGATCATTTCGTCTTTAGGGCTTGACGGGTTATAGGCGAGAGAGCCAGGGCTCAGAGTTCTATTCTGGTCTGTGATTTTGGAGCTGACGGCTTCGTACCATAAGATTCAAAATCACTGACCAGCCCACATATTAGTTTGTACGTCAAATGGTCCGAAATGGTGTTCAACATTTTGTTTGGGACCTTCAACTTGATACAAAAGGCCTCCCTGGCGCTAGACCTTGCTCTTTCAGGGGCCGAAAAATCGAAAATAGGAAAGGGTGGGGGTGGGGGGGGGGGGGAGGTGGGGTTAACGTGAAAACTCCACAAAATATTAAAGGGGGGGGGGGTTCTGGATCCTCTGGAAACAACCCCCCACACCCAAAGAAAATGGCTCACGTGTTAGTATCGCCTACAGTAGCACAATACAAAAGATGGCGCCTAACTAAGCTGGCCCAATGGTCGATGCAGCCTCTGCAACTGGTACATAGTCGTTAGCTGACACAGATACACAGATGGCGCCAAGCTAATCTGGCACTACCCTTGAATTAGTTCGATCCAGCAACTGGTGCACAGTCGTTAGTCTAGGTGACAAAATTAGGGAAATGTGTTAGATTCATGTATTGCACATCGCAGCGCACAAATCAAGGCTTGTCATTGATCAAGCATTCAATACGTAGTCAGAATGCATTTGGTACTGAAAAACCCTTTTCATCCTGATACACGACTGCATGAAATTAATTCGACTATGATAGTTCAAGGGTGGTGCCAGAATAGCTTGGCGCCTCAGGCGCCAAGCATGCTGGTACCGCCCTTGAACTAAAACGGTTGACCTATTTCCTGATCTGTAATGTAGCCTTCAAAGGACAATTAGCAATTTAAAAAAGAAAAGAAAAGAAACAAAAAAAAACAGCCTCGATCCACTTGCCTCTGTTGACGCCGATGGCGAAAGCGACGAGGGTGCGCAGAATACAAGCAGCTTGTAAAACGCGGTAACGACGAGATATGCAAATGGCCACGTGCCTTTGATGAGCGTAATTGAATCTTCTTTGCGGAAGATCGTGAGACTCCGGCGTTGCCCCGGCCACTTTTTGCCGTCTGCCAAATGCAAAGACTTTCATGGGCCCATGCAGTTATCGGCTGCCCGGTGGAAGCAGACGACAGTAAGTGCATTTTGTTGTTGTTGTTGCGAAAAGCGAGATTTTCATTGTATTACAATGAAAATCTCGCTTTTCAGTCACAAAAGAAAAATGTACTAGCTGACTTTCGCTGTCACAGTGCAAGCTGTGGTTTTTGATGCGCCGCCTGTGGGCTCTTGCGTAACACGGATGTCACGTGACTCGAAGCTGGTCTGACAGGTCACGGTATACATTTAAATTGGGAATAAAAATAATTTTTGCCTTGTTTGAAAATTTGCAGTTGGGCTGAATGTTGGAATTTGCTGGAAATTTGTGGTCAGCTGAGAGGAGACATGTTTGGTGCTTTGATTCATACCATCCTGAGCTTATCCAGTGGACATTTGTGAGCCTATGTTGAGTTGCCTTTGACGTAGTGATTTGACTCGAGGGGCACGCTGATTTCAGCTGTGCTTGGGTGTGGGGGTTGGTAAGGAACCAGTTTCATAGCCAAGAAATGAGACGGGTCATGTGCTGTTTTTTGGGGTATTTTGTGCATGGCAAATGTGCAGCTGGTGGGCGGTAGTGTTTTTTAGGGAATTGAAAAATTAGGGGATGACTGGGACTGACTAAGGCTAAGAGACTGGACAGTACGGAAACAGCACTGTGGTCCGTGGCCTGTCGGCGGTACCGAGCACAGATGCTAACAAGCCGTTTCTCGCCGCAGGAGCTCGTAAGGATCTGTGCCTAACAACATTAGCCTCTTCACTGTCAGTGGATGCAGAGTGTTTTTCAATAAACGTAAATTCAGCGTCAAACATCCTCAGCCGTCTGGAACGTGCATACAAAGTGCTTTCAACAAGAGGCATAGATCCTCATGAGCCCCCGCAACTGCGGGGGCTCATGAGGATCTATGTCTCTTGCATCTGCGGGATCATGTGTTCACTTTTCCGCGGCAATAAAGGGGTTAATAACGCGGATTTTTCAGGAGCGCGTGTAACGAGTATATTTAATTCCTTTTTGTGTGGTCACATGTTGAGAGAATATTTATTACGCAGAATATGTTTAAAATATGGAAAATTCCATATCTGTGGCCTGTGACGTCACTGATGGCAACATGGAACATGGATGTAAATGTGTTTCGGCAAGAGGCATAGATCCTCCTCAGTGACCCCCGCAGTTGCGGGGCTCATTAGGATCTAGACCGCTTGCCGTTGGATCGTGCTGTTGACTTTTTCTTTTTCTCGACAGTCTTTATAGTATATGATATTACGCCCCTTGCGAATGGAGGAGGTTTGCTGTTGCAGCTTCAGTTCGAACCATCCCGGGCACGGTAAATGTTGCAGTCGTATTTTTCTTTCTGCCGGAATGAACGCGTATCTCTTGTGAGATGAATACGCGGTTGAGTTTTTTCTTTCTTTCCGGAAGTGCGTAGATGTATACACACAGTGTGCTGGCCAGTCTTTGATTTCGGGGCCCTAAGGCTTTAAAGCGATTCTCCCCAGGTTTAATCATCTCAACAGTCGGAAAACTGTCTGCAACAGATACTGCTGACAGTATTATGTATGGGTCCTTTGTGTACTAACTTAGAGCTTTATGATGTAAATACAATGCCAAATGTCGAAATTCATCGTTTGATGGGTGTGTTGTTTTTGTACCCGAGAGTGCAAATTATCGTCTGCATCGGCCTCGTTTTGAATTTGTGCATATTAACTAGCCTACGTCACAAGGCAGCCGGAACCCGATCAATCGATAATGCAGATGACGGAGGCGGTCATCGTTGTCGACATGTACAGTGTAGAGATGTACTGATGTTCTCTGGCATCCCTTTGACATAATTTTCCACGAGAATGTAAAATAAATTTTCCACTAATTCGCTATGCTGTCAAAATCAATGCGGGTTCCGCTTGACCTGCTACCCTGAGTAACTTGACGGGCAATCGTGCTGTGGGCGTGGCTTCAAGTTCTTCGACTCGGGTCTCCGCCCCAAGCCGGCGACTGAGCCAGCGTCACGAAACAGAACAGTGGTATTTCACCCACTTATACCAATTTCTGCATTGCAGTTTCACATCACACACATCGAAGTCTACGTAACAGAAAGCATTTCTGGAAACGACAAATGCACCATCGCAGCAGAAACACTACCTCTGTGAATCGAGTGAATGAGAGCCCGCACCGGCAGACAAAAACGTGTCACGACCATCGATGTCGGCAGCCGGTGCCGCAATTTTGACACACAGGCCGTAGTTGTCTGATCCTTGCAGCATAAAATCTGATGAACTAGCTCGTAACTTCATGATAAAACAGGTTTAAAATCTTGCAAAATCAGTAAGAGATAAATTCTACTGAAGATCATGAATTCTCAGTCTCTAGCGCTCGTGAAACTACTATGATAGGAAGATCGACAAAGATCGTAACCGAATTACTTACTGTTTCACATAGCAAGAAAGCGACAAATTCCGGATGGGCGGTCAAGCCAAGCTCTTTATTCCCTTGTCCGATGTCAATTCTACTTAGGGGGTATCTTGTCTCTCTTTCTCTTTCTTCTCTTCAATTACGAGTCTGTCATTGTCGGCCGGCGCGAGTCGACTGATACTTTCTTCTTTTCTTCGCTGGTTCATCCGACATCTTGTCTCTGATTGGTTATAATTATGCAAATGACCTAAGGTCGTATAGTTATGACGCCAGCTACCTGATCGTCTATCGGAAGCAATCTTTTGACCGGGTCCAGCCGCACGATTCCGGTGGCCTCTTTCGCTTTGAACGGACGAAAGAAAGCATTTGGTGGGACAATAGGGTGGTCACTGTCTAAGTGGGTATGTATACTGAAGCCCAGTAATAGCTTTTTGCGAACTGAAGCATTAAAAAAGGTCGGTCGTGCCCCTTGAAGTCGTAGGGTCCAAAAGCACAGTTCAGCACGGAATCAAGCGTAGATCGACCATGATAGCCGAAGACACATTGCCGGCGCAGGCCTCACGGCGCTGTTGATGAGAAAGACGAGAGATGCCCGCGTGTGCCCGTGTGTGTGTGTGTGTGTGTGTGTGTGTGTGGTGTGGGGGGGGGGGTAGTTGCTGTGGAAGCGTTGAAGAGTTTTCCGTTTAGCTAGGTGTGTATGTACTCGGATCAGATCGTGTTGCCCGTCGCATCAGTGTACCCTGGCGGTCTGGGCACAAGACAGATGTTATTTTGCATTGCTCTCTTCATACTGACCAAGATGCACTGAAATGGCTGCCCGACTCCCTCACCGTTTAGAGTCGTCTGCACAGTAATGTATTGTCTGCTTGTGATTCATAGGACTAGGAGATTGATTAACCGAAATACTGTAACATGATGGGTAGTGTCGTATTAGCACCCAGTACTAAAAGTGATCAAACTTTTGATCGTTGGTTATTGCATGAAGAACAATAAGAAGAGGCATGTCCTCTCTATCAGCGCCAAGCTAATTACTCCATACCCTTGAGCTGTCTACATGGATTTCTCTACCGCCTAGATAAAAATACGCGCGCGCGAGCGTGTGTGTGTGTGTGTGTGTGGTGTGTGTGTGTGTGTGTGTGTGTGTGTGTGTGTGTGTGAGACAACTTCTGCTGTTTTGAAAACATCAATTCGTCTATAGAATTAGTATTACACTCTTTTAACCCTTTTAGCCCCGGATCCCTACAGCAGGAGATGGCTTGACCATAATAATTCAAGGGTAGTGACAGATTAGCTTGGCGCCTTCAGGCGCCAAGCTAATCTGGCACTACCCTTAAATCATCATGGTCAACCTATCTCCTGCAACTGGTACATAGTCGTTAGGCAACACCTCCAAAATTTGAGAAATGGGACCTTGGGGCCAATAGGGTTAATTTAACACCTTGTCATTCGAATTGCATGGACCAGTCTGCCGTAAGATACTGATACTACAGTATTACACTTCTCTGTGTTCCTTGTGTTTATTTCGTTCAGCGACAGCCGACGCTGACTGTTTCTTAAATCTAAATTAATTCAAGTCGAAACGTTTTTACAAAAAAAACTTGTCACAGGAACTTCGATTCAAAGTGGTTTCAGCAAGAGGCATAGATCCTCATGAGCCCCCGCAACTGCGGGGGCTCATGAGGATCTATACCTCTTGCGGCTGCGTGGTGTTAGAATTATCTCGGCACTGAACTGATTATTCATTCTAGGCTTGTAGAAAACAACATGCGTAGTTCTTACTTTATTCGATCAGTGCGCAGTAGGCCAACAGTTCCGTAGATCTATATAAGCACTGTATATATGTTGAGTGTGTCGAAACATTGTAAAAAAAAAAAAAAAAAAAAAAAAAAAAAAAAAAAAAATATATATATATATATATATATATATATATATATATATATATATATATATATATTGGGGCGGTCCGTGGCGCAGTGGTTAAGACGCCTGCCACCAATGCTAAAGGTGCGAGGTTCGATTACGGGTTCCGGCGTCGGATTTTTCTCCTCTAGTAAGTGTCACCGTTAATTCGGGCGGACCGTCGGGGGTTCTTTCTCCGGGTACTCCGGCTCTTCCTCCCCCTCCACTTTGGTATCAGTTTCAGTCCACTTAATCAAATTTCAAATACAAACGATTTTGAATTTCCAAAAACTACAGTAGCTCGCTTGAGCTTGCCCTTAGCACCACGTGAAAGTTCTGTGTTTACGTTCAGTGTGTGAGTGAATGCGCGTGATTCACGTGAGCGTGCTTGTTGGGTTCAGTTCGCGGCGGCGCTTTGAGCCGATTTTCAATTGGGATAAAGCGCCTATTTAATGCGCTTATTATTACTTATTATTATAATACAACCTAAATCTAACCAGCTAGTCTCTGATCATCTCTGACGCCATAGGGACAATACATTTTAACTAACATCATGAGTGTGGTGCTTGGTTGTTGTTGTTGCTGTTGATTCAAAGCTCAGTAGGGGTATATGAAGAAATGTAATATTGTCGTCGTTTGCTGTTGTTGTTCTTGTTTTAATTGTTGTCGTTGTTGTTGATTCAAAGCTCAGTATCGGTATATACAAAAATGTAATATTGTCATCGTTTGCTGTTGTTGTTCCAGTTGTAATTGCTGTAGTCGTTTGTTTTTTCATGCTTTTGTTAATTGTTCCTAGCTTGAAAGCCCGTTGGATCTATGCCAAAATGGAAACTACAAATTGTAATACAATCCGGCTATACACAGTTTGTACCTTGACAGAGTCAACATTTAAACCGATTCGTTTCATTTCCTTCAACCCTTTTCATTCTGAATCACTACTGCTTGAAATTAATTTGACTATTATTGTTCAAGGGTGGTGCCAGAATAGCTTGGCGCCCGAAGCGCCAAGCTATTCTGGCACCACCCTTGAAATAAAATGGTTGATTTTTTTCATAATCTGTAATGTAGCCTTCTTAGGACAATAAGCAAAGTTAGAAAGAACACCAGCCTCAGGATGTATTGGGTTAAACTGCCAACCAGTTCGATCGGCGAGATTATGCATGTCCGCAGTACAAGTGCATGCATTGGTACCGGTTGTTGTACAGTATTGGAAGCCACAGGCAAGAGTCCAAATTGCTTTGACAAGACTGAGAGGAAGAACAATTTGCACATTTCCTTTCAGAGCAGTCGCAGCCTGAAAGCCCGACGACCCGTCCACTAGAGAAACACAGATCCAAAAAGATTAGATCCTCATGAGCCCCCGAATACTGCATGGGCTCATGAGGATCTATGCCTCTTGCAGATGGGAGATGTTGACCGCAATTGTGAAATCTCTGCGGAGATTTCATTTCATGTGTCCATTGCAAACACTGTCAGCGAACGGCCGAGGATTTATATAACCAGGACACCGAGACTTGCCGCATACGGATAATCTTTGCCGCGTATGTATGCGGCACGTGTGGAATGAGTGAATGCGCGTGGCCCTCTGTGACTCTGGATCTCACGGCCTGAAGGCACCGCCCCTGAGCTGTCATACTGTAGTGCGCCAGGATTGAATGAACTTTGAGTCATACACTATGTAAACCAACCGCAATCTTTGAGAACATGCTCAGTCATTCGGACTCTCGAGGGACGTCGATGTAAATGGGACCAGGTCTTTAAATCTTTACTGACGGGGCCCTTGCCTATTGCGATGGCTTTTAGATCTGTGATCGAATGACACGAAGCTCTGTGTCTTCTGCAGGTCGGACGACGTTCGCTGACGGAGTTAGTACATCACGAAGACACTATGGCATCTAGACAGTTCAATCAGACAGAACATTTTCCGAAGGAAATTGTGATAAGGGACGTAACACTGCACCAGACAGTTGCATCCGTCTGCAAGAAGCATAGATGCTCACGAGTCCCTGCAGCCGCAGGGCCCCATGAGCATATGTGTCTCTTGCCGGTGGTCATTGGCCCAATTTACATCTTCGACTCGAGGAGTCATGTGGTGTTGAGCCAGCCAGTTCCATAAATCTGCAAGAGGCATAGAATCTCATGTGTCCCTGCTGACGCAGGGACACATGAGATTCTATGTCTCTTGCTGGCCGTGTTCGGCCCTTTTTACATCATTAGTTGAATCAATCGTCGGTTAAGTAAACCGACTGGTAAGGCGCCACTCAGCGAGAGTTTTATATGCGAGTACTTCAGGAATTGGTGTCTCTATCTCTTTTCACTTGCTGAGCCAAACTGTTAGCATTGTTGAGGCGCCAGGCTGACCAGGCACCACCCTCGTGCTGTCATGGTCGGTCCACCTCTCAGCGGCATGGGCTCTTGTGAATCTGCGCTTCATTCTGAGGTGTAGGCACGAAACAATATGTGCCTGTATCCGGTTGGATGGGATGACGGAGAAATTGGTGGTTGTGTGTGATCATATTTGCATGGGTGACAGTCTTAAGGCTGATCCAGCTTTCTCAAAATCCCATAGAGCTGAATTTCAGCTTTTTGATTCAGTCTGTTCTGCGGGGGCTCATGAGGATCTATGCCTCATGGATCTGTGTTTCTCTAGTGAATTTATGTCTCTTGCTTTCCTACTTCCTCAAAACTTGTCACGCCAAAAATACGCCGGGTCGATGCGGCATACGCCAAAGTGACCCCGATCGATCTAGCGTTTGGGTCATTCTGGTGTGTCATACCGTATCATATGGGTTACACGTAGAGCCTTAACTCAGGCCAGTCTTGGTCGATCCATCTCCCACAGGTGACGATGGAAGGGAAAGACACCACTCCGGTACTATGTTTGCTAGTGTCGACAGTAAAGCACCTCAGATCCGCTTTGCGTGTTGGAATCTGGACTAACACAGTTTGCATACTGGGATGAATCTGGCTATTGCAGTCGCTTGAACTGTCGGTGTTTAACCCCCTTGTGCGTGCAGCCACCGCTACTGTAAACACTGCCAGAGACCGCTTGCACAAGGGGGTTAAATGAAAGTTAATTTAACGTGATTTTTTAAAAAAAACTATTGAGAGACTTCACATCGTCTTTCTGTGATACCGCCTCCCCGCCATAAAGAAGGTGTTTTGGCTTCACGTACGTTGTGCCAAATCGGAATCTGTCTCCCACTGTCAACCCCTTAACCGTCGGAGCAAAGCAGGACCACCACCCAGCTGCAAGAGACATAAATCCTCATAGGCCCCCGCAGTCGCGGGGGCTCATGAGGACGTATGTCTCTTGTTATGTCCTAAGTTCTTTAGGCGTACTTCTGGTCCCATTTCGTTCGCGTTTTGGGCGCGAATGTCGATCAGTGACTGTGTGCAGTGGTTTCTGACGCCAAATCCGTGATCATTGGCAGCGAAGCGGTTACAGTTACAAAAGGGACAGATTGATGAATAATGCATGCAAATCAGTATGACTTCTTTTGGAACAGAGTAGGACCTTAAGACAGATAATGATTCATATTACAGATGCAGACCTGGTTGGACGTAGTGAGCGTAATTCAGATTTTAATGGCGGTATGTGGACGGCCGGCAAATTTCTGAACTCGCAGCAAACGACACGAAAATGCAATGAGCGACACATCCGTAAGAGGCATAATCCTTATGAGTCCGCGCAAGCTTCGGGGACCCATGAGGATCTGTGCCCCTTACAAAATTGAATTTAAAGATCAAACGAAATGGAACAAAACCGGTGGCCAACCGCACCCTTTCTTCCCAGGCCGTCACCCATTTAAGTACTAACCTAGTCTGACTTTGCTTAACTTTCGGTGATTAGACGACAGCCGATGTGTTCAACGCAGTATAGTCGTTGGCGAAAAACGACTGGCCTATCAGGGGCGGACCTTGGTTGGGAATCCTAAGGGTTCCGGAACCCCCCCCCTCCCACGCCCCCCCCCCCCCACGACCCAAAATTGTGTAAAACGCAATAACAAAGTCACTTTGTGGGTGTTTCGGACCCCCACCCGCCCCCCTCCCTATTTGATTTTTGGGGCGAGTTTTCACACACACACACACACACACACACACACACACACACACACACACACACACACACACACACACACACACACACACACACACACTCACTACCCCCCCCCCCCCCTCCTCGTTGTTTGATATTTTGGCAAGTGGTCAGTGTTCACCCCCCCCCCCCCCCAACCCTGCCCTGTTGTTTGATTTTTCGGCCACTGGAAGGTCTAGCGTCGTGGAGACCTTTTGTGTCAGGTTAAAGGTCCCAAACAAAACGTTGATACCACCACCCCCCCCTTCCGAGGTAACTGATCCGCCCCTGCATATGAACGGCTATTACGAGTCGGACACACAAAAGCAGGAAAATGTGGGCCTGCAAACTGAACAAACTAAACAGCAGTTTGTCTCAAAGACGGCGCAGCGAAAAACAAAAATGGCGCTGCAAGTCTAACCCCTTCACTGTCGGGACAAAGAAGCAGTACCCTTGCCTTGTGCAAGAGGCATAGATCCCCATGAGCCCCCGCGACTGCATGGGCTCATGAGGATCTATGCCTCTTGCTAGACTTTCTTTATATTTGTGTGCACTTTCAGTTATCCGACAACGCACCTGTGATGGTTTCAGATACAATATTTTATAGCCGCCAGTGAAGGAATTAAACACTGACGTGTACTTTTTTCCGGGAAGGGGGAGGGGAGGAGGGAGGAGATATCTGGCATTCTGTCCGGTTTTGAATGAGTGCGGACAGCAATCACGGCAATCCAGGTTTTGCGATAAGAGAGTCGTTAGCAGCAGGAAGATGGCCACACTGGTTGTTTCCCTCGATTCGCCACCGCTGATATCAGCGGTGGCAAATCGTGGGGGACAACCAGTGTTGGAGATGGACGGATATCAGATCCACAAAACTATTTTAACTTGAACGTGTTTTGTTGTTTCTTGCTTGCTATTTGTACGAAAACGAAAGATTTTGTGAACCGATGCAAACTTTTCAGTTTTGCGTCGGTTTATCAACTTTTCCGTCTTCGATGCCAAGACAGCCTCAGACAGAATAGCGAGGTTTCGTTTGCAACGAACGATTCCCAACAACGAACGAGAGCAAACTCACGGCGGACATTCGGCTTGGACGATCTCCGATTTCCAGACATCTTCAAGAAGCATAGATCCTCATGAGCCCGGAGGGCTCATGAAGATCTGTGCCTCTTGAAGATGTTTAGAGTGTTGTCTATGCTCGTGCTTTGCTGTCGTTCGTCCTTTGGAGTCGTTTGTTGCAAATGGAACCTCGCTGCTCTGTCCACAAGTGCCCAGCGTCTTGCTTTGCGGTTCTAACAGTCGATACATCTGGTTGAGTATTTCCTCGGGCGTAGTCTCACGCAGGCTGAAATGGCCATTTTCATATGAATATGATATACTGACGAGCAAAATAAATGCGACATTATTTTTCTTCGTGATTAAAAAAATGTCGCATTTCTTTTGTTCGTCAGTATACAAGTGTCGTGAACAGCAAATGTAACGTACAGGGTTTTTTTTTTACTCTAGACCCCCCCCCCCCCAATCCCCCGCCCTACCTCCCGCCACCACCTCCACCCCCACACTTAACAGCATCGATCACACCCCACCCCTCTTTATCCCATTCCCCCCCTCCCCCTTCCACACACACACTCACTCCAAGAAAAAGCAAGTCAAATGCGACAACTATCTTATCAGCTACATGGTGAGTGCATCGATGTGAATGGTTATCAAGATTGAAAGACTGCGTACAACCCATTGATTGTGTCTCACCCCTATTAATCACGTGTGTCCACTTTGGTTACTCCGCCTGCGGCAAAACGCTGGACATTTGGAAAGCGCCATCTACACGGAATTCGACTGTTAGTCGCCAGATACACGGGATAACCCAACGAAAAAAGAGGCATGCTTAGAAAAGACAGTTACAACACGATTTATTATTATTTCGAGTTTTTGAAAATGCTCAAAGAAACAAGCATACATTTCGCTGCTTATCTTGTCAGTGCGTGGACAAAGGGACTGTCTTTTCTAGGTGTCTTTCTTTCTTCGTTGGGTTATTCTCTGATTTTGCACGCTTAGTAGTCACCTTTTTTTTTTTTGTTTTTGTTTTTTTGTTAAGTCCCTTCTATTTATAGAAGGGACTTTTTAGGACGGGTCGCGGTGGGGCAAGTTTAAAAGGCGGGCAGGCCTAAACCTCTCACAATTGAAGTAACAAGATAAAAATTACGTCATGTCTAGTTACGCTATCCTCGCTGCTGAACGTACATTTGGAGCGTATGTATGTATGTATATATATATATATATATATATATATATATATATATATATATATATATATATATATATATATATATATATATATATATATATATATATATATATATATATATATATATACGCGTATATATGTAAACAAGAGAATCTCCGACATTTCTGTGCACACAAGCTTGAAACTTGGCGAAATAATTTCTTAAAGAGAGTCTTCGAGCATATTGTAATTTGAATGTCTAATTGAAGACATCAACAACCGTTTATATGAAGTCGGTTGACCCAGATTAGAGTCCGTAATTTTTTCATATTCACATGAAATTTTGGATATAGCTTGTTTGGAGAAAGACATTGGATGAGTTCGTTAGCCAGCTTTGTATCCTTTCAACTTTTTTAGTAAAAAAAAATTTTTTTTTCAGAAAAGAATTAAAACAGTAAAAAATACCTTGACTTCTATAGAAAGTCAGACAGTGGCGGTGACGTAAAGTTATTTGGGTTTAAATCCGAGCAGGCGACTAAGGCCATCTCACGGCGGGATGGGTAAAAATCTGGTCAGCCAGACTAAAAGCAAGGTCTTAAGACAAGATGTAAATATATCTTAAAAATATGTCAGACTAAAATGTCGCATGAGTCTTTAAAGGAAATGTCTACAGCCTCTCAAAAAGGGCAAAATAAAGAAATTCACAGTCTATGAATGCTCACTCTCTCTCTCTCTCTCTCTCTCTCTCTCTCTCTCTCTCTCTCTCTCTCTCTCTCTCTCTCTCTCTCTCTCACACACACACACACACACACACACACACACACACACACACACACACACACACACACACATGCGCGCATCTCCAAGAGACATACATCTTCATGCGCCCGGAGAGTGCATGAGGATCTTTGTCTCTTGGAAATGTTTGGAGAGCGCGCGCATACACGCACTAACACGCGCGCGCGTGCACACACACACACACACACACACATACACACACACACACACACACACACACACACACACACACACACACACACACACACACACACACACACACATCGTCGCGCTTTCAGAAGAGTATGCAGGTGACCCGATATAGCTAATTTGGACAAAGACATTGGATGAGTTCGTTAGCCAGCTTTGTACCCTTTTAACATCTTCGGTAAAAATTAATTCTTTTCAGAAAAAATTAGAACAGTAAAAAACCTTGATTTCTGGAGAAAGTCAGACAGTGGCGGTGACGTAAAAACAGCAACTCCGTCACCACGCAGACATTGACACAATACTCTAAATATGACGCAAATCTCTCTCTCGCGCGTGCTCTCTCTCTCTCTCTCTCTCTCTCTCTCTCCTCTCTCTCTCTCTCTCTCTCTCTCTCTCTCACACACACACACACACACACACACACACACACACACACACACACACACACACACACACACACACACACACACACACAAGCGCGAATCTCCAGGAGGCATAGATCCTTCTGCGCCCTCCGGGCGCATGATGATCTATGCCTCTTGGAGATGTTTGGAGCGCGGGCGCACGCACGCACTAACACGCACACACACATCGACGCGCTTTCATAAGAGCATGCAAGTGACTCGTGTACTTAGTATATCATGTAGCTAGGTAAAGTCTACCTGCTTTCACACAAATTACAGCAAGACTGAAATTGTACCATGAAATTCTAGTTTTGTCACCATTTTCTCAAGCCTTCTGAAGCGAAAGTGAAACTCATATCACGTAAAATATAAAATTACGTAAAAACTAAAACTTACGTCATGACAAATGACGTTTGACAAACCAATGACGCGTATGTCCTGCGCCCCTTATAGAGCTCACTGGCGCATTGGCAGATCTGAGAGACTTTTTCAATAGGAGATATTTCAACATCAGAATCAGGTCAAAGACAAAAGGTAGAGACACTTGACAGCGAGGACAGCTCTCATATAGAAGGGACCTTGTGGGTTATGGTTCATCCCATCTTGTTTATATCAAGATGTCAGATACGTGGAATTCGAAATGTATTATTAATGCGCCAAATAAAAATCGTTAGAGAAGAGTACACAAACTTCAAAATTTCGTTTTCAACATTACCCCACCCGGGTCTGCCCTGGGGGACTTGGGTGGGGTTAGGTATTTTTTAGTTCCCAGGGTCACCCTGGTCAGCCCCACAGGGTGGGTTTTTCTCTCTATTCTGGGGCATGTGTTTCTGTCTACCCTTTGTCCATTCACCTGTATTTGCTTTTTAAAAACTCTCCCTACTGTCTGCACTGCCTGTAGCTCTTGATATTGGATGTGTGTTGCTAAATGGTCTTAGCTTTATTTAGGCCCTATGTGTTAGGTTTATTTAATGTATTTGACCGGCTGGCGACATACATTCAATGTTCTGTTTATTTTTTTTTTTTCACAAGCAGGGCAGGCACGTCCTGAGAAAGCCTTGTTGCTGTCGGGACGTTAAGCAATGTACAATCAATCAATCAATCGTTTTCAACATTCGTATTCATTGACTAGTTAACTAATTCAGCTCTAAAACACAAGACGGCCGATCATGATAGTTCATGGATGGTGCCAGAACAGCTTGGCGCCTACCGCTTACAATACACAATTATGAGAGAAAATCCTAACGATTAACAAGCACACTTAGAAAGGACAATGGCAACGCAGTTTATTAAATTTTCGAAAATGAGACCTTGAATTATTGAGCTCTCTTACTAAGAAAGATAAGCAGCTTATTACATTCTTGTCTGTATGTCCATTTTGAAAAAAGGGTTTAAATCATTTAGCCCCGACGAAATAAAGAAGGCGATTGATCGACCATGATAATTCAAGAGTAGTGCCAGACTAGCTTGGCGCCATCAGGCGCAAAGCTAATCTGGCACTGCCTTTGAATTACCATTGAATTGACCGCCAGGCGCCAAGCTAATCTGGCTCTACCCTTGAATTATCATGGTCGATCCATCTCATGCAACTGGTACATAGTTGTTATGTGGTACGTCTAGAATTTGGGAAATGCATCCTTGGGGTAAAATGGGTTAAACAGAAAATTTAAATAAGTTTTTATAAATGTCCATTTCTAAGCGTGTTTCTTTCTTTGCTAGGATTTTCTTTGCATTTACACGCTTTTTAGTCACCTATTTGGTCTGGAAAACAAAACTACGCCATTGTTGTATGTGGTCTGGAAAACAAAACTACGTCATTGTACGCGTGGAAGGGACAAGAAAAATACGTCACATATAAAAAGAGGCCCGGCTAGATGGACACTCATACATGATGACCATAAACTGGATCCCACTGATTGTGCCCCATGAACACGAAGCATCCTCCAAGAAAGAAATGGGAGATTGATTGACGTCAACAGTAATTCGATTTCTCCGATTGCAGATCGAGCGGCGAAGCTAATATGGTTATGGCACAGTCCATCAGCCAGTTCCTGTCGTATGAAAGAGGGGTAGATTCTCGTGAGACTCTGCAGCTGCAGTGGCTCATGAGAATCTGTGCCTCTTTAGTCTTGTTTCAAGAGGCATCCATGGGGACTTGGAATAATTCTATGCCTCATGT